>JASVER010000126.1:111084-524060 GCA_030449065.1 Oceanodroma leucorhoa | reverse complement strand
TCCCCACCTGTGCTGCTTTCCCGCTCTTCTTCTCCTATCACTTGCTACTTGGGAAAAAAGACCAACACCTACCTCGCTACAACCTCCTTTCAGGTAGTCGTAGCGAGCAATAAGGTCTCCCTTGAGCTTTATTTTCTCCAGGCTAARCAACCCCARCTCCCTCAGCYGCTCCTCATRAGACTTGTGCTCCAGACCCTTCACCAGCCTCGTCGCCCTTCTCTGGACRCGCTCCAGCACCTCAATGTCCTTCTTGTAGTGAGGGGCCCAAAACTGAACACAGTATTCGAGGGGCGGCCTCACCAGCGCCGAGCACAGGGGCACAATCACCTCCCTCCTCCTGCTGGCCACACTATTTCTGATACAGGTCAGGATGCTGTTGGCCTTCTTGGCCACCTGGGCACACTGCTGGCTCATGTTCAGCCGGCTGTCGACCAGCACCCCCAGGTCCTTTTCCACCGGGCAGCTTTCCAGCCACCCTTCCCCAAGCCTGTAGCGTTGCCTGGGGTTGTTGTGACCCAAGTGCAGGACCCGGCACTTGGTCTTGTTCAACCTCATACAGTTGGCCTCAGCCCATTGATCCAGCCTGTCCAGATCCCTCTGTAAAGCCTTTCTACCCTCAGGCAGATCAACACTGCCGCCCAGCTTGGTGTCGTCTGCAAACTTATTGATCCCTCTGCAAGGCCTYTCTGCTCCAGCCCCACCATCTCAGTGGCCTCCCCTGAGCCCATCTGGTTTATTGATGTGTCCCCTGTCTCAGACCTCAAACAGATCATAGGGCCTGGATGAGGCATTATGGGTGCTGAGCAGAGGCGATCACCCCTGTCCCTTCTGGCTAGGGGAGAAAGATAGGAGAAATCCCTGAGAGCAAGCCAAATGCTGTCTTYGACCTCCCATGGGAAGTCATAGCCACAAATAGAATAGAATAGAACAGAACAGAACAGAAAAGAATAATTTAATTGGAAGGACCTACAACGATGATCTAGTCCAACTGCCTGACCACTTCAGGGCTCACCAGAAGTTAAAGCATGCTATTAAGGACATTGTCCAAATGCCTCTTAAACACTGACAGGCTTGGGGCATCAACCACCTCTCTTAGGAAGCCTATTCCGGTGTTTGATCACCCTCTCGTAAAGAAATGCTTCCTAATGTCAAGTCTGAACCTCCCCTGGTGCAGCTTTGAACCATTCCCACGCGCTCTGTCACTGGATCCCAGGGATAAGAGATCAGCACTCCCCTCTCCACTTCCCCTCCTCAGGAAGCTGCAGAGAGCAACGAGGTCACCCCTCAGCCTCCTTTTCTCCAAGCCAGACAAAGCCCGTGTCCTCTGTCGCTCCTCACAGGACATGCCTTCCAGCTTTCACCAGCTTTGTTACCCTCCTCTGGACACATACAAGTGCCTTAWCATCCTTCTTAAATCGTGGGGCCCAGAACTGCACACGGTATTCAAGTATTCAGGTATTCACACCTCAGCAAGACTAAATACAGCAGGATCATCACCTCTTTTGACCGGCTGGCTACGCTGTGTTTGATGTACCTCAGGATGCGGTTTGCCCTCTTGGCTACCAAGGCACACTGCTGACTCATATTGAGCCTGCTGCCAACCAGCACTCCCAGATCCCTTTCTGCAGGGCTGCTCTCCGGCCACTCCTCTCCCAATTTATACTTGTGGCTGGCATTTCTCTGTCCCAGGTGCAGAATCCAGCCCTTGGACTTGTTAAGTTTCACACCATTGATGATTGCCCAGTGCTCCAACATATCCAGACCCCTCCGCAAATTTTCTCGTCCCTCAAGAGAGAGTCAACAGCATCTCCCAGTTTGGTGTCATCCGCAAACTTGCTAATGGTGCATTCAACCACTGCATCCAGATCATTGATAAAAATATTGAACGGAACTGGCCCTAGAGTTGCACTGTACAAGAATTGAGAAGTATCACCTTATGTTGCCAATCCTTCATAGTAGCTCTGTGCTTGCTTAGAAAGATGATCAGCGCTGTCCCCTGATCTTGTGCAGGCACATTATTTAATTTCATTCTGATTAACTTGAACACCAAATACTGAGTTCACTCTGACTTCTTGCTTAGTGTAGCAGGATAGGTTATCAGATTAAATTAGGATAGCATAGACAGATTATGCTTCACTTATAAAGCCAACTGCCGCATAGTTAACCAACCTATATTTGAATTAATTTAAAGGTAGAGTAAGTTTGCTCTATTGCGGACACATGGTTTCAACATCTGTGCACTCAGAAATGTCATTTCCATCTGGGGGAAAAAAAAAGCAACAGTGCAGTCACTAGGAATCTTTGAGAGTTTTAGGAATATATTCATGGGGGGAAAGTGGTTTGTGGTTTGACTTGGCCAGAAATTAGAACTGAGTTACAAATGTCCCTGTCTTTTCTTTCTTGTGGCTTATTGTTCTGTGTGTATGTTATTTGGGAGTTAATTAATTGAACAAAATGTGAACTCTCTTTTTTCTTCACTGCGCTCAGGACCAGGCTTTCCTGTTACTGTAAAGAAACTGCCTAGCTCCTGTTCCTTTGAAGACACAGATGATACAGAGGATGGCAACTCTGATCTTTTTGAGATTGCTGGGACTGTTTCTCTTGTGGAAATGCACAGAAGGGATCTGAAATTATTTCTAACTAATGCTGAATTTGAATATAGTGACTGGGCTTGTAATAGCAGGAAAGACAATCATATGTGGTGCAGGCTGAGCACTACTGTATTTGCTGATGGCTCTGAATCGCCTAGATTCTCACAAGAAAAGACTGACAAGTCCTTATGGAGAGGTTTCTGGGATCTCTGCTGCAGTTTAAGAAGAAAATGAGGCATCTCCTATATTAGCAAAAAACACTAGTAAATAGTATAAAGGCATTTATATCAATCAGTGTTTTTTATTTATTCATTTATATTTAAAATAAAAAGGTGATGTCTGTCTAGAGCTCTGGGTACAGTGACAAGCAATATGATCAAGAGATCTTTGCAGGCTTGAAATTACCTTTTCAGCAGAAACACAGTTACCCTCTTCTCCTTTTATGATGACAGGAACTGTGCTAAATTTACCAGAGGTATAGCGAATTGGATAAGAATTTGTGCTCAGGTAACTGTGGCAGTTACCGGTACTGCAATACTGGAGCTCTAAGCAGAAGCTTACATTTTTTCTACTATGCTTTCAAAATCCTGGGATTTACTCCTTTATGAAAAAGTTTTTTTTCAGATGTTTATGATTAGGACTTTTATTAGGCATTGGAGACTTTTGTTTCATTTGCAATACCTCCATGGTTGTTCGTAAAACCGAAATGGGTAGAAAAATGAAAATACATTCAAAATACCATGACAATGATGGTGCATGTATGCTATGATCAGAGCAGCTCTTACCTCTGGMTGACCCTAGAGGAAGCTGAGATAGAAAGTGAAGTGGCTTTGTCAGGGTTACCTGTGGGAACAGTGCCCAGCAAATTTACAGCATCTGACTCTTAGCCCTGAGCTCTTCCAAGTGCTGGCCTGTCACTGTGCAGATATTACTGTCCTGCTCTTTGTCCCAATCTTTCTTGTATATAAGCCATCATGGGTGTAAGTGGAAAAACCATGAAAACGGAGTATAGTTGCGAGAAAGGGTAAGGATTAAAGCCTCTTGGGACCCTGTTGCTCCTCTCCAAGATGGGGAAGAAAGTTACCATAAAAGGTTTCCTTACACAGAGGATGTCTCCCTCTGTACAAGGAAATATTCTGAAGTCTAACAAAATAAGCACATATATTATTTGAATTTCATCTTTGTGTAGCAGAGCTTTATTAAAAAAGCAAAAAGCTTTTGCCAGGTGAATTAAACATCTGAACACTACAGGTCTATTAAGCAAAGGCAGGGATAGAAAAATAGCCAAAACATTCAGAAAAGCTTCCTAACTTAAAGTGGTGTTATCATGGCAACAGGAACTCAAAATTTCTCCATGTGAAGTTGTCCCCTTTTCACCTATCTTGCTTTGGAAAGTAGTAAAAACAGGGTGCAGTCCTCAGAGCTGGTAAGTGTTGATAGCAAACCCAAAGAATCTCCTGAAACACTTTATAAACCTTCATGATGAACAGTTTTACATCCATGCTGAAAAATATAAACCAATCCTTTTACTGTTTATTGAATATTTTGCAATTTGGAATAATGTGAAAGATGCCATATAATTTCTAAAGTAATTCTTCCCCCAGATTAGAGGCACATGATAAGGATTTATTAACCATATAGCTCTTAACAGAAGTGCAGGGAATATCCAAATATGTTTTTAGACACTATTCTATAAATTCACACACTGGTATCTTTTTGTTGTTGACCGTTCTCTGCTCCTTCTAGATGAGATTTTAGTGCAATGCAGGCACTTAAAATATGGAAACCTGCACTCAAACAGTTCATCCACTAACAGAGAGAAAGACACATAATGACACCCACAGATGAGCTTGCTTTAGCAATTGTGTTTCACAGCTTATGCAGCTCTACTGATCAACAATTTCCCTTGCAGAGGAGATTAAGAAAACATACCAACATCTACAAATGCTACGTCACAGTCTTTCTACACAACTTTAACTAGAACTGGAAGAATAGTTCCAAAAGAAATAATAGAGAAATCCTCCTCTAGGTTAGCTCCTGACTCTTGACACAGAGAGGTCTTTTGTTAACAGAACCAACTTTGGTGATCCATGAAGAAAGAAACTGATTTCTCAACTTAATTAATAGGGATACAAAACTGGACATAAAAAAGACAAAAGGAGTTTTGTTACTGATTGCAGTGGACCTATAATTTCTCATTAAGTTTGTAACTTTCTCACCCTTTCAGACACAAATTAGAAGACTACAATTAATTCAAATTGAGCAGGAAATGGTACAGTCTGTTGGATTCTATTTCTGTTGCAGCAGGCCAGGTGATCTAAAGATTCTTCTCCTGCAGTCTAATTATATAATTCATTAATTTAATTTGGGAGTTCCTTACTAACTTCTCCCTCTGGTGATGAACAGTGCAGCATTTTACCCTTTGGGGAGGGAAAAAAAGATAACCATCATTATATCCAGGTCTGGATCATAAAGATCCAGAAAACATGTGAGTGAACATAATGTTAAACTTCTGGCTAGTAGGAATGAGATTTTTTTACTATATTTATGCCATAAAAAGCTATACCAGAGAAAATTCAAATACGTCGTTTCCAGAGCAGAGGGAATTTTGTTGGGAGCTTTTTAACTTCTGGATGTCTCAGGACGCAAATGCTGCCTGTTTGCAGATCCACTCTACAGCATGCATTTCTTTGTGTTTGATGTGTCTGGGACATCTTACCTGTGCTTTGTACAGATTCAGTGTTTATGTGCTGTATGGTTTGTTCACAGACTTCTGTCTTGGAAAGCCCAAGTTGATGCATCGGAAATGTAGTCCTGCAGTGTGCTGCTAAACTGAATATTACCAACACTTACTTGCTTGTAAGAGGAAATTCATGCTTGAAAAGAAGCAAGATTTTAGGAGATCTTTTTTTAATGTGGAGAACTTACGAGTCCTTACTTTAAGGCTACTTCTTATGGAAATACACTTTTTGTAATATTAGCAGCAAACACATCGCTGGATTTGCATCTGAAGTGAGTTAGTCAAATATGTTAAAAGACAATATATGTTAATCATGTTCTGTAATCATGTTAATATATTAATCATGTTCTGTAGGGTGCTGACGATGAATATGGTATTTCATGACTACAATTTCCTGGCTCAAGAATGGTAAAAGTATGTAAATGAAAAAAGGACTCAATTTTATTTAACCTAGGAGATCAAGGAAGCTGTAGTTTATCAGGAATACCATCTTCCTGAGGAAATACCTATATGCTGTAAACATCATTTTTTAACTGTGTAATTCCAATAAGACCTTTTCTTACTTGGGGCATTTCTTCAGTAATATCAATGGCGATTTACAGTCATGGACTGGCTTAGTCTGAAGGGAACCTCTAGGATTCAGATTGGCTAACAACTCTTCTCCCCTCTTCTACCCCAGCTCAAATGCAAGTCCAATTTTGAAGTTACATTTTGTTGATGAGCTATTTGTTAATTTAATTTTTTAATGTCTCCAAGGGTGGAGATCCCGCAGTCTCTGTGGACAACTCCAGTATTTGTCCACCCTCTTGGTGAAGAGTTAGTTTCTTGTGTCTAATTGGACTTAATTTCTTGCACTACAACTTGTGGCTGTTGCCCCTTATCCTTCTGCTGTCCACCTCCAGAAAGAGTGTGGCCCATCTTCTCTATAATCCACCATGCATTAGGTAGTTGAAGATAATATTTAGATCCCTCGACAGCTGCCTTACTCAGGCCAAAAAGCTTTTCAGTCCCTCTCTGTTTGTTGTGTGCTCTCAGCCCTGCCTGCCCCAGGGACCCTCTGCCAGACTCCTTCCAGTACAGCAATGTCTTTCTGGTTCCTGGGGACACAAAACTGGATGCAGGGCTCCCAATGTGGGCTCCTAAGTGCTGTAACATGAGGTCTGAAGCACAGCTTTTAACACGTTACTCTGCTCATGTCTGTCCTCTTTGCCAGCTTTCTTAGTTAACCCAATACTGTTTCATAACCATCAAACCTGACATAAGAGTCATGTAGATACACCCATGAAGACCATGGTCAGGCACTGCTGACGTTGCTGACAAGTTTTATATTGCCTGAATGGCAGTGAAAGGTGGTATAAAAGTTATCTCTAACTATGTCATCAGCCTCCTACTGATTGGCATTGCCTAATGAACAAGTCAGGGGTGCCATATGGTGTTCATAAATGAACACCTTCTATCATCTGAGATGTTTCAGGACCTGTGGGTGCTCTTTTGACGTATTGCCCCTATTACTTCAGATGACTTGAAGGCAAGGATGAAGGAGACAGCAAGGCCATGGCCTTGTATTCTGAAGACCAAAGTGTGTGTTACAGGGTCGTAGGAAATATTTTTCCTGGATTCAACTTGAGTCTGTAAGGATGTGTGTTGTCCCATCACACGGGTGGCAAAATTGTATAATTTCATTCTTTCTATTTAAAAACAGCACATAATGAAACTGGGTTGAACTGTCATTCTCTGAAGGTTGCTAGGTATATCCTATGGCCTCTAGAGAACTGAGGAGTTAGTTTGCTGGCTCTTGTTATCTCTTGCTGGCTCATGTTTTCTCTTTTCTGTTGTGTTTTTCTTGCTGAGAATAGTGCATCAGAGCTCATGCTGCCCCCAGAATATTGCAGTAAAGACCAGTATAGAAATTTCTTCTCTGGGTCAGGGGGGAGGAAGGGGCAGAAGGGAAGGCAGAAAATTAGCGTCTGTCTGACAGGATGAAATGCTCTGTCTTGTAGGGATTTTGTGTTCAGAAGTTAGCATTCAGAAAGATTCCTAAAGTGTTCACTGTGGCCGGAAACAGGGGAGTTATGTTTCTGGAGCTGCACTGTAATCTTCTGTTAGAACAAAGATTTTTAATCAAAGAAAATGCTCTCTCATTTGTATTTTTGGCCCTTTAATATTACCTGTAACAGTAATATTGTCTTAGAGACAAATTTGGAATGATGTACTAGATGATGCCACAAGTTTTACACTTATAGACCATTCATTTGCTCCTATAAGCATACTGTGGCAAATATTTCGCTAATACACTCAGTATGGCAGCACTTACTCTAAAAAACTTGCAGAAATCTGTAGCAGAGGAGGGACCTTTTTCCAACAGAGGGCAGTGTTTATTTGCTAAACAGTTTATCGCCTTGTGCATCGTTATACAATGGTCCCTTTCTGTAGGCAAAGAGCAGAAAAGGACACTACAAACCAGTCTACCCTTTGGTTCTTTCTCTTTTTCATTACTGTTGCTTGGAGCATAAATGCCTTTTTAATGAAGATTAAAAAAAGGAAATACGCGTTTTCCATATCACAGAATTGGAGACAATGTGAGAGGAACATCTTCCTATGGTAAAAGTACAACTTGCTGTTGGAAATATATAGACACATTAAAAACAATCTATTTTAGAGCCCTCTTTCCTTCCACACACGTGTGCGTAGTCTCACCCTTTCCATCGCCAAGGAATTTAGTAAAGGTCATAGTGTCTTTTAATCAAATACATCAGGAGGTAGCAGCTCAGCTTGCCAAGTTTTATAGCTAAATTTAGGTGGTCATGGTTTAGGTAACGTAATCTCAGCCAATTGGGGCATCTTACAAAAAAATGAAACTCTTAAGTTAGTTGTAGGTATGGAATTAAGGATTTGGATGACTACTTGAATTTAGCACAAAAAACCCCAGAATCGTAGTGAAGAAAAGAAACCAATCAAGTACAATATTTGCATGATGTATATACACTGTTTTCAGAGGTCATATCTGATCTGGATAAAGTCTAGTGCTATCAGGCTCTCTGAAAACCTTTAATCCAGTAAAATTGCCTAAAAACCCAAGAAAACTCCATATATAGTTTGTAACAACAATAATGACATTTGTGCATGATACTTTTTTGGGGATCAATTACCAGATGTTAGAACCTTGCTGTATCTTAAGTTATTCATTTTTTCTCAGTTGGCCATCAGGCTATTCCCTGAAATTTACTTACCACTGCTTAAATAACAGAGTTGATTGAAAAATGGAAAAAACAAATCCCATGCAGAAACTTGAAAGTAGAAGTTGTTTTGCAGTTTTGCAGTGTTTGAATTAAAGCAGGTTTTAATATTTGTTTGTATTTTTTTTTTTTAAATTACAAGGGTAATTTTGAATTTTAATTCTCTTTTTTTCCTTTGCTTTTATTTTATTATTGTTATTATTATTATTAAATATTTTGCAACCAGGTGGCATAAAACAAATGATACGTAGAGGTGTTCTGTGAATTGTTTTCTATCATCTTCTCCGCTATTTTCAGTATGAATTTGGAAAACCTTGACCATGGGAAAAAAAATATATTAATCTTGGGAACTTTCAATTCTAAAAGAATATATATTAATCTTTGGCAGCATGAATTGTAAAAGATTATGTATTTAATTTTTACCTTTTTTTGACAAGACAGTATCATAAAATTTGCCTTTTTCTTTGCCCTCAAGCTCTTCCATGCTGGGTTACAGAGTGGGAAGAGGGAAAAGAAGGAAGTTGGCAGATGAGTGAAAAAAACATAACCTAGTTTTTTTTTTTAAAAAAACCATCTTTAACAGAGATATGAGTTAAGGTGCCATTTTAGCTGGAAATTCCCTCTCAAAAAACAGAAATTACATAAAAAAATAACTTTACAAAAACAGTAAAAAATATATTTGTCACTGAAACCCCTTATTTGGGGGAAAAAGGAATGATTTTAGTTAAAGCAATTGAAATTGTTAAATTAGTTAAAGACATTGAAATTGTTTTCAGCTAAGGACTAATTATCTGTGCAGTTTTGTTGGCTTTAACTCCTGATTTTCATGTTAGCATTCACTGAACAGAGAGCTCTTGGTGCCATTCGCCAGCTAGAAATGAGGGTTTTGAATGGTGTGATGAAATACCTCCACTGATAATATGCCCTTTCTGGAGGCTTATTTTCAGCATAGATCACTTCTGTGATCTGATTTACAATTCACTACCAGAAACTGTTGCTCTGGCACAACTGCAGAGTTGTAGGGGAGTGCAACTGCACAGCCGGAAGAAGGAAACTTCTTAATTAACCTTGTGCAACAAGCCAAGGTATTACCAGACATTTACTACCCTAAGTGTCTTTGCTACCTAACAGAGAGTGTCCTCAAAGGCAATTTCCATGCTGGTCTAGTATTTGGAGAGCCCCATTCCCAGGGGACAGTCTAGTGAGCTTTTATATTAAGTGCCATTCAGTCTCCTGGGTGCTCTGGAGGAAAAAAAACCAACAACTCCTGTCATTTGGGTTAGTTTGTTTATTCTGACAAAAGGGAAGGTGCTGATATTTGCAATTATGTTGTTCTGTAACTTGTCTTTGTGTAGTATAACACAGAATGAGACTGCTGATGAGCAAGTTTTAAACTTACCATGACAAATGCTTCCTGAAATTGAAAGCGCTTCCTGTGGCAGAAAGTTAGTCATCTAGCCCAGTCTTGGCCTACTTGTTTTCCTTTCTTAAAACGTACTCTTGAAATGAAAAAGTCATAAATATTCTTTACATCATTCGAGGAGTTCAAGCCAGCCTCACGGGGCTTTGCAGTCACAAATCCCATTCTGTGTTTTTAGGCAGTATTCCTCCCATCTCAGCAACAAAAGTCACATGAGGCAAAAAACTCCTCCTCATCTTTCCTATCTCCCCTTTTTTCCAAAGGTGTTTTAAAATTAAATATTAGAGAACGTGTCGCCCCAAATCCTAGTTTTTTTGAATAATGCACATACACTTGCCTGCTTGAGCAACAAAACCAAATTCCTCATACTTAACATCAGTGGAGTTACTTGATAGCTATGACTGATTATAATAGATATTTTGGGACTAATGTTCTTTTTCTTACATCTTGAGATAATGAAAGATAAAATAGATGAGCTTCTTAATTTGTCAGAAGTTGAAAAAGCACTTGGATTTAGATGACTCACTTGATACAAAGCTCTTATAGTAAATAATCCCTAACAATTTTATATTTAGTATTTAACTGTGATCTATGCATTGCTAAATTTGGAAGCCCTATTGGCAAAGAGCACATCAAAAACCTTTTTGAAAATTGAGAAGACAAAAGAGGAAACTATCCTGGTCAAATATCAGCACAGAAGCTGAGGTCTCCATAATATACCCGGACCACTGCCTAAAGGTAGCTGTGGCCATTGCATGAAGCAAAAATAGTGTTTGAACAAAAAATATGATGAATGATACCCGTTGTGAAAATGAGCCCAGCATAAGAAGTGGCTCCAATAAAACAAATTCAGGCTGGTGATGGCATTTTAGTGACATCTAATCGTCAGTGCTATAAACCATAAAAGAAACAAAGGAGACTTCATCCAGGCTTCCAGCATTTCCACCAACGTAATACCACCAATAAACTTTACTATCAACCTCAACTGCCTCAGTGAAATGGCCAATAAAAATCTTTTAGAAGGTGTTATCAATACAAAAACTTTCCAGACATTGTGCCGTCAGAAACTTCCCGTGATAGCCACCTATAAAAAGTGATTCTATAAATAGCAACAGGAAAAAAAACCCCACAACCCAACCCCAAAACCAGTTCAGCTGAATTTATGGGAAAAGTTTCTTTTCTTGAAGAATAGAAATGAATAACATTGGTTTTGGCAAAAAGTAAGAACTGCCTCAAAACCACTTGTCTGTTCTGAGTAGAGAAATTAAAAACACTGTCTAAATAGGTAGGGAATTTGTTTCTAGGGAGCTTTAGCCTACCTTGTAAGGACGTAGCCTGTTGAATACCCCAGGGGGTAAGCCAACTGTTGGAAAGGCAGATATTAAACTAGCAAACACAAAACATAAAAGATAAACCAAAAGGTTTCATTTGTAATGCTAAAAACAATCACAGTAAAACTAATCTCAGCTCTCTGCACTGTGGGGACAGATCTAATGCATGTCTTCCAATATCAGAGGTAGTGGTTTTCCCTGTTCCTGGAGTTTTAAGTACCAGTTAGGTTCTAATGATCAGTTTAAGTCCACATTAGAGTACTCAAATGATGCTTTGAGGTTCTTCTTTGCAAAGCCAGAAGAGATGTAGTAGTGCACCGTAATTACCACCTTATAATCCTGAAACTTTCTTTTAGAATATTAGCCCTCGTTTCAGCAACTAGTGAACATCAGTAAGTGGGTCTGTGCCAGAACAAACTCACATCAGAGGTGGGATTTGGAGTGCAGTACAAATAGTGGAGTTTTTCTCCTTTGGTAACCAATCTGAAAAAAAAAAAAACTGTCAAAGATATGTCTTGGATCAGAATTAAGCAGAAGGTTGGCCTTGTCTTTTCTTTTTTTTTTTTTGATCAAAAAACTATTTTCACCAAAAATTCATTTCAAATCAGCTGGGAGCTTTTGACTGAGCCCCAAATGAAGCAGTCTGGGTTCCTAGGAACAGAGAACTGTAAATTAAAAAAAAAAAAAAAAAAAAGGAAAGACCTAATTAAAAAAGAATTCACCCCAAAAAGTAGAAATGTTGTGATGAAGTATCCCCGAACCCACAGGTTCGGTCTAGTTTAGTTTTCTTTTGTTTTTTTAAGTATGACAAGGTATGTTTCAGTATTTGTGGTTTTGGGTTTTTTTTCCCCCGCAAAATCCCACATTCCCTTTCTTTGGGCTAAACCATCTGCTGAATTTGATCTCAACATTGAAATTATTTCATTCACTTGTCTAAAACACTTTCAAAATCTAAAACTCCAAAACGTTTGACCCCAAAATGTTACTGAGTACTAATTGTTGGTACAGTTACAAAGAGGACAAATGCTAACAACACAGGGTGAACTATGCCTGGCTAGTCCAGACTGATGATGATTCTCAAGCATTTATTCTTCTTATTGACTGCTGAGAGAAAGGTTATTCCTTGCTTCAGATGTGCTTCCTCCCAGAGTACCTCCAACTCCATTATCAGCTTGCAATTTTCACCTTACTTCCTGATTTTTCAAATTTCTACCATGGCCACAAAGAATTGCTGAATGACTGAATTGCTAGTTCCCTGTCATCTTCAGTCAATCAGCTTTTGTTTTGGAAATAATTATTTTGACACATCACAAGTGCCTTGCTGGGCTCAATCTGCTTTTTTTCCAGGATCTTGAACGCTATGTGTCTGAGGTCTCTGAGTTTTTGATGTAACTGCCGGCAAAAGACAGCAAGCCCTGAAGTTCCAGATTGCTGCGTCCGGCTTCTAGTGCACCTTCCATTTCATAAAGTTGGTCTCTTTCCTCTCCCTCTGCTGACCTGTCACTCTGTCCAGTCACGTTTACAAAGTATTACCTAAAGAAGAGAGGGTTTTTTTTCTGCCAGCTTCTTCTTTATGACTTTTTCTGGTTCACATTTCTAAATCAAGGAAGTAGGTTAGAGTTCATAGTCACTGCAATTCAATAATCTCCATTAAGTTCAGTCTCATCTTACTGCAATGCCCTTAGTTAGTTTGCCATAGCTGGTATTTTTTCTTATATATTTGTGTGTATCTTCAGCCAGCACAAATAACCAGAAGAGTGTTGTGAAACCCTGGAAGCTTGTGAGATGTTCCCAATCCACTCCCGTCCTGCGTCTGAATTGTAAGTACAGGAAAGGCCAGTGCACGGTGCTGACTTGCTCTGAGGAAAGACTCTAGCTCTGCTGGCTGATCTTGTCACAAGTGATCYGAGTATGGTAAAATTACCAGTGTGAGAAAAAAATTCAGTATATGGAGTTCTGGCTATTGAGAACTTTATAAGCAGCCAGATAAACTGTTTTATCCCTTAATTCCTGATTTCATATTCTGAACTGCTCTTCTGGGCCAGATCCAAGTAAAAATATTTTAGTCCAGTAAACTACCGTATATTCCTGACTCCCTCTATTCCAGGCACTGATGTAGCATAAGTAGGAAAAATTTTATTCAGAATGTATCCAAGTATTGTATTGATATCTCCTCTCTGGAGAACTGAACTCCAAGTTTTTCAGCAAGTTCTTCTCCTTGAGTTAGGGTTGAAGATGTATGACATGGGTAGAAAGAACAATAATACATTAGTCGTGTGAAGTGAGAGTGATATGTGCCATTGCTTCTTTTGGCTGAGGTTTTAAAGGTAAGAAGTGAAAACTAAGGAATAGGTAAAGAATGACTAAGAAATGGGTAAGGAATGAAAGAATTTATTGGAATCAAGGCATTAGTGGAAGAGTGAAACTATGTGTTAAGGTTAGCCTTTTAAAATCCTTGATTCCAGGATTTCTAGATACAAATATTTTAAGCCTTCAGAATGGAGGTGTGAGCAAGATTTGTGTGTGTCTCTGGTATTTTAATATGTAAAACAAATACTTTTCTGTGTTTTTGTCTTTCATTGCTTTCTGGAAGAAGTTAATGAATTAAAACATTCTATTTTAGTAAGTCATTTGTCTTATATTTGATTAATAAAAGCTACGTGTCACACCCACTGCTGCTGAACTTGCATTCTTTAATAATAATAATGCACATAAATCCTCTGAACACCTTGAATTGTATCAAAAGCAGTGATGTACAAGCCACTGTGATGACAGCTGGAATGATGTCTCATAGAGCAACATCCTTTCATAATCAGGATCACCTGGAGCAAAAGCTCCTATACTCTGGCTTGCAGTGTTGGAAATATTTCCTTACTATTTGCTGACATTTTGTGATGTGTGACTTTTATTAAAGGAGCTTTATTTAGGGCTGGATGCTGTGGCTGTTTGTTGTTTGCTAGTGTTTATTGTCGATTTTTATGGAGCCGTATCTGCAGGGATGAAAATCTAGCTGGGGTCACTGCCTTGTCAACTTCATGGGCACGYCATCTGCCTTCTTCCATGTACATGTGCCATACAAAAAAATCAAGCCTCTTCTTGCAAGAATGTTACAAGAAGCAAATGACAGGAGCAAATGATGAGCTTGTATAAAGYATACTTCAGTTTTCAGACTGCTACCCCAGGATGGTAGCATCATCATCTTCCTTTTGCAACTAGGTAAACTGAACTTCATCAAAGGCAGAGGTTGAAAGAACATGGGGATCTTCAGAGTCCCAGTCCCCTATACCACACTACCTTCTTTGAAGTGCTCTGAGACACCCCTTGCCATTATGGGTACCAAGCGATTCCCTTCACATGCACAGCACAGACTCACTGAGGGATCCTAAGAGAGGAGTAGGGAAAATCATGTTCAGTTCCCCTGCTGCATTTGCAACAAAAGCTGGCTGCTGACAGAGAGGTCTGTTAATTATACTGTACAATTGGTAGTACAGCAAAAATTATTTTCTTTTGCTTCTGGAAAATGCCAGGCTTGCTGAAAATGTCTACTTCTAAGGAAGTAACTGAGAGTCACTTAGACATCTCCTTATGAAGAACAGAGTACCTATTTCCCAGTCATACTCCCTGCTAGTCTATGGCGCTCTACCCAGTGCCATTGGATAATTCAGAACCTCGGGAGGTCTCCAGTCCGACCCCCTGCCCAGAGCAGGCTCAGCCATGGGGTCAGACCAGGTTGCTCAGGGCTTTATCCTGCGAGGGCTGGAAACCTTCCAGGGCAGGAGACAGCAACATCTCCTGTCCTCGTGGGGAAAAATCTTCCCCTTATCTCCAGCCTCTCTGACCCTGCTCAGCCTTCTCCCCAGATCTGTCCCCAGCCCCACTGGCATCACTCTGGGGTTCTGCCTGCCTGGGACAGGGCTGCACATTGCTCCTGCCCCCGCTGCATGGGGGTTCTTCTGGCCCCTTCCTCCCTCTGGTCCTGGCCCATCTGAATGGGACATCCAGACTAGATGGAGTATTAGCATCTTGTTAGCAGTGACAGAGCTCTTTAGAACCTACTGGAGTTTGCTAGAAAGAAAAACCTGGAGAACTCATGCTATACCGCTGGTTTTTTACATGTTGGAGTAGATAAATGAGGAGTACTCTTTTTTTGCCCACAATTGTCCTTTTAATTTACCTTTCCTCTCCTTCAAAGTATTCCTGGACCTCCCCTGCTGTCACTGGTTTCTGTGCAAAATTCTCTCAGCGCTATTCTTYAGTGTTTGATTTCACATCCTGACTATTGCTTTCTACCAGCTCTTTAGTGACAATAGTTTGTTTTCATAATGCGACTATTAAAAACAATTTCCCCAGAGTCTGCAGTATGATTTAGTTTCTTACCTCTAAATTTCTCCTTCTTGAYTCATGGTGCTTCAGAGCTACAGAATTTCATTTGCAGTGCCACCCCTGAATGCTTGAAGTTCCTTTTTAGTCAGAGAACTGAAACATTTTCTTCATGCGTGAGACATAGTCTTGTATATCCTGTATTTGAGTGTTAATGAGAAATCAGATGCTGTGAAATGATACAAAATGTTGAAAAGAGAATGGAGTACCTAATTAAGCCCCTTATTCTTTTTCCATTCTATGGAATTTATCACCTACCTCTCTTACAGGCTTTGAATTCTTAGGGAAAAAGTTTGTTGAGTTACAGCATAAAATCTGGAGGAGGGCTAAGAAAAAAAGTTCAATACTTTAGTCCTGTAAAAAGTCCCCAGAAAGGCAAGAAAAAAACATGTGAAAAGATGTATTTTCTGGGTCATGCAGMACACCCTATGAAACATTGTCTGTGTTTACTATCAATTAAGGTCCACCTATTCAGAGAAATGCAGTTCGTAAGTTTCTTTGGCAGGACTCTGACTGTCAGGAGCTGCAATTGCAATACCTGGATACCTTTCAAGCTGCAACAGTAAATGCTTGTTCTTGGAAATAACAGGGTGGAGCAATTAAGCATTGCTTATGCATAACAGTTTTCTCTAATTTAAAAGAAAATGATCAGGTTTATCATTCTTAAATAAGTTCACACACAATAAAATGATACATTTATCCTATTTCCCCCCACCCCCCCATTGTGATGTTCTGCCAGCTTTATGTGATTTTCTGTGAGACATCATATCTAAAGGAAGATAGAATGGGATGTTGAGTGACCTAGGATTTCTTGTATTGAATACAGATTTCTTGAATCTGAATACAGATTTTGTTCTGGTTATTTGGGGCAGCAGAGGGAAAAATTTATTGCTCCTGAAGGAAACAGCAAAGAAATGTGCTAAATTTCTTAAGCCTCTTTATGTACCAACATATAAGGCAGTTTTATTCTTAAGTTTGCTACGTTAGTCTCTGGGTGTGCCTCTTGAACTCTTCAACTGAATGCTCCCTAAAAGTAAGGAATCTGCTTCTCAAGATAGATCTTGATCTTATTWCTTCTGCCATGGGAGTAAATATGAACACTGCAAATAACTAAACATACCATTTGTTGTACTTGCAAAGTGTGGGTTGTAATCCCTGTGTCATGGACATGTTTGAAGCACAATTAGCTGACGTTTTTGGAGTAATCTGGCATGTAGCACAGTCTTCATTGTTGTTTCGGAAGGGGTGCTACAGCCAGCACCACAGAAGGAGGGCAGTAGAATTTAAACTGTGGTGGTGTTCTTGGCTTTTGATAATGAAGTGAAACCCTGAGGATCATGCCAGTGGGAGCATGAAAGTGAGGGCTCCATTTATAAGCATTGTAGGGAAAAGTCTGCAAAGCAAAAAGATCCATCACGCTCAAGAGTGCTTGAGAAAATAACCTTATTTTATCTTTCCAGTTGTTCCTCCTACACAGCACCTACAGCTGGTATCAGTCAGGGTTTAGCAATACTGTGTAGCAGGAAAGCTATTCTTGAGTGTGTAATTAACTATACCTTTAATCAGTATACCTACTTTTCTTTCCTCCTATTGTCCTGAATCATAGATCAAGCCTTCAATCCTGAGGACCTCTATCTTCTGACGGATTTAAAGAGCTTTGAAAATGTTTTGATCCCTCCATATAATATTTTTTTCTCTCTTTTTCTTTGGTCTTTATCTCTTGTGAAAATGATTTACTTTTTTCCGGCTGTTTTCCTCCCCCAAATCTTACATTATAGTCTTTTTTCCTTTCTAATTATGTTTTCACTCTCTTTCTTTCATTCTATGGGCTTTTTTGTTGTTGTTGTCTATGTGGGGGGGTGGGGTATTTTTAAAGCCTTTTTAACAGCCTTCTTTGACCTTTTATGCTCCTGCCTGATAATATTTGGCTGTGAATATTTTTGATGCTGTTAATACTTCCTTCTGTGTTTCCTTATCTCCACCATGCTGTTTTTTGGATTAATTTCAGCTTCCTTCTGGTAATTATGTTAAGACATATTTACATGGAGTTGAGGGCAAAATCAATTCTTGAAACTTTTGAGCAGTTGCTTTGCTGTACTATACATACGTGTTGTGCTGCTCATGCAATTCTGTGAAGGAAAGTGCTTATTGTAGGTGTATTACTATAAATGGGCATTTAACTGGTGCAATAAATTCTCTCTTTCCCTGCTTTGYGTTGTCATAACCCAGGCATATCATTCACCCTAGCTGCAAAATATTGGGATTAGATTCAGTAGCTTTTAGAGTGGGCTTTGGAAATTAAGAGGTCCCTAGCTGTCATTTGTGCATTAAGGGGTCCCTAGCTGTGATTTGTTGGTGGAACAGACACACATACCCCATAACACTAAGTACTGAAGACTAGGATGTTGGGACATGAGGTGGATCAGTGACAATAATACCTGTTTTTAAAGGTGATTCAGCTTAGAGAGAGACAGAACACAGCTGTGAAAAGCAATTAGGAGTATGAAACCTTTTATGACCTAGTTGCWTGACTGTCTTTATTCTYCATAATCTCAAAACTCTTGTAACTCTGTAATTCTTTATTCTCCATAATCTCAAAACTCTTGTAATTCTGAATTATCGATTACCAGCACAGCTTTTCACCAAGCAGTCAACCAAGCCATTGTATTGCCATTATATTGATTATTTTAAAGCATAATGTTAGTAGCAAAATGTCCCATTTGATTATATTTCTCATGTGGTTAAATCTCACTTTTTACTCTATTTTGAGAGAAGTTTAATATGTAGCACTAACGATATTAGTTGTGTTACACTACTTCCTAATGAATGTTCTTAAATTTGGAAAGGAAATCACATTTACCATATTTTTTCACAGTGTAAAATTGGTAACTTTCCACCCTAGTATGACAGAAAGTTTAGCATTAAATAACACCTAACTAATTTTGAACATCAGGTATTTGATTAGTCTCTATAGTCTTAGGAAACACAGGTTTGGTTGGAGATGAAAATGATCACGTAAGAGGTACGTGCAGATTGATCTTTTGTAAGGAAGGTTAGTAAGTTTGGATACTTGACTGCTGAGCTCRCATGTCCTGTCCACGTACTGTTCTGCACAGCTAGGCACAGTACAATGTGCTACATCATTAACAAATAAAATTTGAATTACCCCTTGATGCAAAAGCAAGGGCATTACGTTTAGATGTCTGCAAGAGCATTACATTTAAATGTCTGCAGAGTGGAGAGCAATAAACAACATGTTTCAAAACCTTAATGGGGACAATGCCATATTTCCYGAGATCATTAATTCCTTATCTGGTGTGTGCATGCCTCCTAACCAGCCTCTTTTGTTTACTTCATATTCATCAGTTCTAGTCTCTATTGCACTGTTGCAGTCTGTACATGCAGATTAAAAATGCTCTGTTTATTGAATTCCAGGAAAAGTACATATTTTTAGTTGAGAAATGGAAAACAAAGCAGCCATATAACTTTTACATTTAGAACTTGTTTTTTGACAGAAACCTGATGCATACAAACTTCAGTCCACAGTTGCCAAGGCAGCTGTAYTCTCCTCTTGACAATCACAGTTCTGCGAAAGATTTCCTTCTTTCCTAGTGCTTTTTAGCTTAAAGATAGGAGGGTTGTGGATGTCATGATTTACTCATTATACACTGCATTATTATAGATGGGACATTTCTCAAATAGCCATCCCTCCATGGGACCATGGGCTTCTCAGTTTGCCAACAAGCAGATCAGTTAGTGCCAGTTCTAGTAGCGATTTTTGTGTTATCAACACTTGTCCACTATGAACTGCAAACTAATTTTGTAAAATAGCTGAACAGCTGTTCAGTAGCAGTGGCTTAGAGAGTCTGATTATGAACTCCTGATCACACAGCTCTTGTATTAACTTCAGCGAAACTGCTGCCTGATTAAACTTCAATTTCTCACGTGATGATATTTGTGATTATTAGAACTAAGCTCCAGTTTTTGAGATGAGAGCATCTGAAYGACATCAAAATGAGCCAAGCACCAAATTTCTGGGCTGATTTTCCAACCTTCTGGGTTGTATATTGGGACTGTAAATGGCCTTTTGGTTCATGTGAAATGTTGGTTATGGATCCTTGGGTATTTAAGCAAAYGAGAAAGATGCATTTTAGCATCCATTTTAAATAAAACTAAAGTTTCAGAGCAAAATTCTGACTCTACTAAATGCCTGTAGTCTTCAGCAGAAAGACCTTTTTACACCTAGCCAAGTTTTGTTTGTATGAATATATTTGTGATAAAGGACTAACAATTGCAAAACATCGTAACTCGTAGCCATTCCTAAAAAGGAGAAACAAAGGATTGCTGCTTCTCTGTGAGGATATGATTGATCTGGTTATTTTTACATAGATTTAATGTTGAATTTGTCTCTCTGAGGTAACTTTAGAGTTATTGTCTTTCAATATCAACCACGTTAAGTGGTTAATTGTTAGGATTAGTGATTAATTGTTAGGAAATAATCAGAATTATATGAAATGTCATATAAACTGTTAGTTTATGTTCTCCTGGCTCTTAATTATACCTCTTGAGATTATATCTAACAAGAAGGCATATAGTCTATCCAAATGAAGAGGCTTTTCTTTCTTCTGCCTTGCCCACTGAGTCAGGGCTCTGGTGACAATCTCACCTTTCTCTKTCACCAGTGCTGAGGCTGAAGGTCAGCTGTTGAGAGAGGCCTCAGGATGTCAGCAATCAAATGTCCACAGTCCCACTGAAGGTGAGTATGGAACAACATGAATTGAAGCTGAGAACTGAAATACTCGTAAGGCCAAAACTGTAAATTTCAAGATTCATTTGAGTTGAGAACCACTAACTTCCAGACAACCTTCTGTTGTGGAATTAAGAGCAAGGTCACAGCTAGGCTTTTAATTTATTTTTACTTACCATAATATTTGATAAATTGTCATTCTTTTTTTTTTTGCAGTGGTTAGCATAATGTGGCTTAGATACTGATATATATGAATGATGAGTCTGGCATGACAGCTGTCAGGGTCATGTCATGGTTATTGTCATGATAATATAAGTGTTGCAGGAAYTGGAGAAGAGAGACATTAATCTAATTTAAAGAATAGCAAAGAATATATGCAATTTTATAAATAAATTATTTCTTAAGGTATATAATAATAATAAACAGAACTTTTATTTTTATATAGATGTTGAATTATTGAGAATTAATACAGAGATCAACAAGCCCAAGTAATGTGTATTACYTGGGGTAAGCAAACAAGGGGGGAAAACATTCAAAAAATATGATAGATTAACCTCATAAGGTAAACATGGATTTTTCTAGTGACACACATATGCTTTTCTATTGTTTATTAATAATGYTAGTATGGAGGATAGACACTTTTCCAGTTTGCGTGCATACCTCCACAATTGATGAAATGTAACTATGAAAGTGCTTGCGTGTTCTGATAGTCACCAAATACTGATCTGATAACAAATTGTTTGGATCTTGGTCATTAAAGAAAGCACTTCCCTCCCACTTTGTAGAAGGGCCATGTTTTATTAAAWACTGATTTACTGATTTAAGGGCTGATGTTTCCCTTAATGTATGATTGTTGTTGTAATTATAGTGAATTAKATCTTGCATGACTGGATATGTATTCAGACATTAGCATTTAAACTGGATTATCAGTTTAATAGCAAAATAAATAAGTGTGGGTTTTGAAGAAAAAAAACAACCCTACCAAAAGATCCAAACCCAAACAAATAAACTCTGCCTCTGATACATCGTCTCTTCTCTCTCTCCATTTTTGTTCTGTCAGCACTCTTTTCTTCATTCTCTGGAATACACCTAAGTGATTTTTTACACATCCTTCAAAGCTGTCTTGTTACTTTCTAGTTTAATGTATAGCAATATGAAAAATCCTTGGTAAGCCATTTATACACCTTTAGCTTTCAATCACTCAATCTGCCTTCTGACAGGCTTGAATATTTCTTTCAAGCATTGCTTATTAAATCAAGTGTTAATATCMAAAAAATTGATGTTTCTTATATTGATGTTTCTGTATAACTGGCGGTTAAGCTATTTTGGGTCAAATTCTCCTACCACTGCAAATTCAAAGCATCTCTGTCAAGTTCAGGACGAACTGCACTTTTATCCTTTGCTTGATCTCTCCGAGTACTCCCTTCTCTTCCTGACTGGAGTCTTTTCATGCTTTTGGGCTAGAGGTATGCAGTTTACCCAGCCTCATTTTAAGACTCTGTGTACCAGCCCTAACTACCCATCATACCTAATTGGGCTTAGATATCTGTTTTGAAATGGAAATCTCTTTACAGGCTTGTAACAGCTTTTCTAGAACAAGTGTGGTGGTTATAGAGTAACAAACCTATTAAGCAGAAAGAAAATCAAAGAACGTTACTTCCAGCTTGTTGTTATCTTACTTCTGTAGTGGACCAAACCTTGCCTACTTCTCCAGGCGTTTGAAAAGCTTGAGGAGGTGAAACTCCTTACCACTTATCTCCATTCKCAGGTCTGGCACCTGCATCCTCTGTTCTGGGAACATATTTCTAAAGACCTTTTTATTCTCTGTCTCTGTCTTTCCTTTTTGTAAGAGTGGCATCTATTTGCTACAGGAGAGGCAAGACTGCTTCCAACAACAATCTTGAATACTTTTCTTTYCTTAAAAACATGTCAATGCATACAGGTCAATAGATATGATATAGGTGTGCACTGAATACACAGAAACCTCTCTCTTTTCCACATGAGGGGGCAGCACCCTTACAWCAGTGCAAGCCTTTGACCTGACACCCAGCTCCTCTCAGGACACTATGTGTAAAACCGTGTTTAAATTCACATCCTGGGAGTCATTTTGGTTTATTCCCAGGCCTGTGCTCTGTTTTGCCAGAAAAGGGGTGGTCAAGTTCCCTAACAAGGTCGTGGCAGAAACTACTGGCGAGGTTACGCCATCAAGCGACCAGCTTCTCAGCCCCATTTCATCTCAATCCGTGAGTGGTTGTGCAGCTGGATAGTTGTCTAACCAGGCACTTGCAAAGTCCTCCCTTAGGGCTGGGCCTTCAGACCAGTGACTGTTCGGTCCAGTATGACTTGGGTAAGTTTGTTTACTAACGACAACCATAAAACTATATTCACATCAGCCCAAGAGAAACAATAGGTCTGAGATCTGGGAGTTTCAATGCTTGTTTCACAAAGCTGGTATTTGCATCTGTCTGTTTTAGCCCATTTTTCAAATTTGCCACGTGTCTGATGAAAAGCAGATGCTGTTCGATCTCAAGGCACAATATATCTGAAGACATATAGATCATAAAATAGACCAATTTGAATGTCTGTTTTATACATATTATTAAAAGGAGGGAAGAAAAGATGAAATTGCAAACTAGTTCTACTGTTGCTGCTATTTTGCAGGTGCATGAGTCATGAATCAGATTAGATAAGCAAATCTCACTGCATTGGTGGAGAAACCAATACTCCAGAAGGAAAAAAACCCAACACTATTTAATTTTATACTGAATTTCTAAAAGGTACTTCCAATCTCTTCAAGCTTTTTGAGTGCTGCCGGGGAAGATGTTTGGCACCAAAGGTGAGTAATAGCTTCATTTATTGACCTGTGATATCAAGTGAGGTGAGCATTGAAACTTATTGAATCATTAGCAGATGTGTTCTCAGGTAGTGTGATGTGCAGATACATGGTCACAATTTTACTTTCAGATGCCCACCCTGTTCTAACAATGCACTGACCCCACCGAGGCCTTCCTTGTATCTAGGTATTGCTGAGCATGGAAAGCAAAGTACACAGATTACAGGAATTTTAAAATATGTATAAAAAACTTATTAGGAAGGATATGATATCTTGGGTTTTCATGACAGCTGTGAAATATGTGGAGGTTTAATTTCTAGGTGAGCTGTAAGTGGCCAGTACAAGGAAGTAATTCACCCAAAACCTAGTATCTTTTTGACAGGCTTAGCAAGTGAATGAGCTACCACTAGTATAGTACAGAGCCTCAGCTACTCATCAACCTAAAGGGTGTTTTTTCCWTTGAAAAATAACAGATTTTCCTGGGTGGCAGATTGCACGATGTCCACCCAAAAGTTGAAATTAAGACAGACAGGCAACAATATTCGGATGGCCTTCATTCTACTTACATACATGCTTTTCCTAATTTCTGGCCCAAGGCATCTGTTCCTTGGGCTTTCCCTATTGTTCTTCAGAAGATTTCAGAGGTTTCTGKCTTTTTCCTTTGTTGAGGAAAAAGGTTATAGTTGGAATGTAACCCACTGGAAAATGCCTCTTTCTTTTTCATAAGGCAAATATATCATACCCTACAAACTCTAGATTGAACTTTGAAAATAGTATTTGATATTCTGTCAAAAATCATAGACAACAGTTCACATTGCAATATACATATATKGTTATTAAAAAAACTGGACTGTTTTAGAGATCCCAGGTGATATTTGAGGGCTAGGATTCATGATTTCCAGCAGTAGAAAATACAGTTTAATGTAAATTATGACTGACATGCCATTGTATTATGGTGAATTAGACAATACAGCAAGTTGCAAAGGTGGACTCTAGTGATTTCTAGCAGAAGGAATTCAGTAATGATAATTTAGACCAGTAGGGACTAGCTTCATAGATTTAATGTATCAATTTTTATTTCCTATGTTCTCAGCTCGGGGCTTGTTGTACTAAGTGCCAGCTCAAATCACACTGCGGACRTGTACCAAGAGAGATATTGCAATATAGATAAGCAGAGAGTGGACTAAGAGGCACCGAGGGATTTAAAACTGAGGCAGGAATGTAATTCAGATCTTATGACATCTCTTTTGATATTGTTGCTGGAGTTTGAAGAACTCCAACAGTGCATGTGGGCTACTAGTTCTTCAAATAGTATTACTGCATGAACTTTATCAAAGAAGGCATAACTGTTGTCATTTAAAAATGAGGAAATTGAGGCGCAAGRAAGGGATACCTCAGGGTCATCCAGGAAACAAACAGCAGAGAGGTATTCAGTTCGTATGTAATTATCCATTTTTTAGTTTAGACGAGGCCAGTCCTCTGCTCTTAACCATGGAAGCTGTCTTGACTTATCCAACACATGACGTCATTGAGAAAAGATTTGAAAAAGGTCATTAAATTGAGTTGTTAAGGCTTAGGAGGACATGACGTATTGAGTCTCATTAGAATTACATTCTGTGGCACTACAGTAAGCTACTTCTCAGGTATTTGCCACTGAGCAAGGATTTCAGGTATTTGGGCATTTTTTTCTGTATTTTGTTTCCAGGGAATTCAGCAATGCAGTATCATTGTAGGAGGTTCCTTCTCCAAAGTCTACCTCAGTTTTCCTCTTATTACACTTAGCTTTGTCTCCCCAAGTGTTATCTGTAGATACTAAAATGGTGTTGACAGGAAGGAGAGCTGGCAGTGCGGGAGACAGAAATCACTCATCAGCTGTGCTAAAAGCCTATTTTTTAAAATTCTTAGCATATTTCTGCATATTTGAAAACCTGTGTTTCAGAGACACATAGCATCTTTTTTTATTCTGCCTGCTGATCATTCAGCAGTGCTCTGTACCTGGGTAGGATCAGCAGGATATCGTGGTACTGTGGTTGGATATGCTTAGATTTTTGCCCATTTCCTTTGGACCTCTGCAGTCTTTATCATCTGCCTTAAGTAGTTTAAAGAAAAAAAAAAGATAAAAAAATACTGAACTCTTTTCATTTATGTGTGTGAATCTGTTTGTGTGTTAAAATATATATTAATGAAACAACCTTCCCCAAAAACAGCCAGTAAAAGTAAATAAATAGCTACAGGACCTCACCGGCTGCTGATGTTGCCAAAGGGAAAAGGAACTGTAGTCACTTCAGCTGAGCACAGGATTACGCCCTGAATAAATCTCCTTTCAAATTATCAGTTCTTTCCGACATGACTGTCAGGAAAAAGAGAGCTAAACTTTTAAAGAAAAAATTAACTTGCACTTACCCTTTGACAACAGTGTGCATTACAGTGATTGAACTTTATTAAGAGAATTGTTTGCCAGCTCTATTTGTCTTTCTTTTGGCAGCACCGGCATAAATATTTAATTTAATTTATGTTCCAAATTAAAAAAATGTCTCTATAAAAGCTGAGTAGTACCTGCCCACCATGAAAAAAATGATGCTTATATATTGCTGTGCCATTCACAGTGAAACATCTCTATATGAAAGCTGACTGTTCTCTTATAACCTGAAGTTTTAACCCTTTCTTAGATGGGCTGAAGGAGGAAGTCTGTAGAGTTAGAAAAATACACTAAGAAGTGGAACAGATGCCTGTCATAGGGAAATTTCTTCACGCAAGGATGGTTTTCTTGCTTTTAACATAATATTTATATATGTTTGCTATATTGTCTCAAAAATGGACAGAAATGAGGTACTTTTCAGTCTATACTTAGGGATTAATGTATCCGTGATGGAAGACTACTGATGGTAGTGGATTTCATCAACAGTTTATATTTAGTTGGATGTGTCAAGGTACCTGAGCCCCAGGAGCAGTGACGAAGTACCACCTGCTAGGGGTTTTCTTGTACACGATCACATTGGATTCCTGCCATTTTGTCCCAAGTAATGCTGAAATCTCCAACTGTATCTTCTATTTATTTCATTTTTAAGGACTAAATTCTGAAATTCAAAACCTGTATAATCCTGAGTTCTATATGTGTACAGGGTTTGGTTTATCCAAACATACAGGTTTTCTGTCTGTATTTTGCTGACATTTATAATGAAATCATATTTTTTATTCATAATGAGGGTTCTTCGTGACACACAGGGATGTGAGCCTGAGGCACCAGAATAATGAAGATTCAATTGCCCTGACAGTGAGGAGACCGTAGTAATGGTTTTACTGCAAAAGCCGTGTCATTTTTCGTAAGTTGTACC
The DNA here is from genome assembly GCA_030449065.1 of Oceanodroma leucorhoa. Lineage (NCBI taxonomy): Eukaryota > Metazoa > Chordata > Aves > Procellariiformes > Oceanodroma > Oceanodroma leucorhoa. The sequence goes on along the minus strand of JASVER010000126.1, from coordinate 497,447 downwards.
AAGTTAGAGATCTCCAACATTTGTGAGTGAATTTGCACTTCTGATCAGAACAAATGGAATATTTGGTCATGTTGTTTTACATACGGGTGGTTGACAACCAAGGCTAGACTACCCAATGCTAGAAGTGAATGCTAGTTCTTCTGAGTTGAGCTCCAAGAAGATTTTCCTCTGACCTGACTRTGCTGTTAAAGAAAGGACAAGAGAGAAAATAAATGTTTTTAAAGGTGAGARTGAATTAGGTGCACAAATCCAGATGGTTTCTTAACCATCTTAAAGGGTCCAAAAAACATGTTTTCACAACTTCTTATTTTTTAGTAATTAAACAAATTAACAATTTCTTGTTCTTGCAAATAAGACCTATTTGAAGGTTTTATTGCTACCCTCCTGCCTTAATATGCTGCTCAAGAATTTTTACCTGAGGCTAAATGAAAGTATTTTGCTATTTGTACAGAAAAAGAGGAATCTTTTGTACCCAGAAGGGTTAATTAACTGACAACATCCCATTAATATACAATAATCTTCACATGATAATTTCAGTGTGTATAATGTACACAGGGTAATTCAAAACAAATTTTAGRATGTTTCAGGCAATAAATTCCCTCAGTACTGGTCATTCCTATATTATAAATGGAGCACTAACTGTAGCAATAGAAAACCCTCCTAGAGTTTGCCCACAGTTGTAGCTGTAGAAGACAGGATATACAGGTTTTATAGTCTGAAAAGTCCTACAATTTTTTTAATTACTTTGTGCATATTTAACATCAATTAAATTGTCATCTGGTAGCTTTGGGTACTAGCTCTTTTATACAGGAAACTCATGATGAAGTTAAAATTGTAATAGTTTGTCACAGTGAAAGGACTTCTTCCTCTTTTTCCTTCTGCTGCAGACTCATTATTGCAGAGCTGAGATATCCCTCAAATTGTGATTTAAATTAGGTTGGACCTACTGAAACAACATTGTTTTACCTCCATGTTARTATTAAGACATTTTAATACTGAGACTGTATTCCAAGTGGTATATGTGTGTATGCTTTTATGTCTATGGGAGAGGGAGGAATTGAAGGAATGAAATAAAAGTGGTAAAATTCTTATTAAAGAAAGTTCTTTTCATTTCCTTTGGCAACTAATACAGCATTACAATGGTTAGAAGAGAAGGCTCCCCCAGATACTTTTCCTTACTGAAGACTTGAAATGTGTTTCTTCCCATATGTGGCAAGCAGACTATAGACACATCCATGTGTAGGAAATGTGGTATATTTTCAACACTAGTCTAACATGTCTGTAGATAATGTGCAGCATCTTGTAAATCTGCATTAATTTTGACAGTGTTGAGCAGTCTTGCTTACAACAACAATTTTAGAATAATCTGGCTGATGACATCTTGCTGAAATCCCACTGACAGCAGAACTTTTCAAGWGTCTAATAATATGGATGATTGTATTATATTCTATACACTTACATTAATTTAAGATAATCATAAATCATGTCAGTTCATTCACCTAAGATCTTAACTATGCAGGTAAAGTTGCAAGTTTCCCTAGTGACATGACTGACTGGATTTGCTCTGTAAGACCAGTTTCTTTCACAACCTCTTTGTATGGGTCAGCTGTCAGTAAGGCCATGGTTGCATTGCTGTGACCTCAGGAAGCTTCGTTCCTTATTTAAAGGAGTTATCCCAAATCTCTTCCTGGTCTTATTCAAAGTGTGGCAAAATCATACTGCCTCCACACTATATCTGATCTGCAAGGCAGCTGTAGCACTTTTAAGCTGCTTCCTCTGTTGCCGGTTTTTGYGCACTTCTTATGTCTCTAGCCTAAATCTATTCCAGAGGCAGTGTGCGTTGCTGCTTTAGCTCTACCACTGTGCCCTGGTTTGTGGTGYTAATATCCTGTCTTCTACAGCTACAACTCTGGGCAAACTCTAGGAGGGTTTTCTATTGCTACAGTTAGTGCTCCATTTATAATATAGGAATGAAAACCTGCTAAGCAGTTTCATTATTCTCTTATTTTGTATAAACAAATAGCATGTTGAATTAATACTTCTTTGAAGTACATAGGACGTTTTCAAATACATACACACATCTGCTGTGAGGATGAATTATATAGCTCTTTAATTTAAGTTAAATCAGTTTCTTCAATACTTCTGTATTTTCTGTTTCCTAATATCCTATTACAAACTCATTTGACGTCTGTCCACTTCTTCGTTACAGTTCTTTTCTGCTCTCTACTTAYGTCACATCCTTGGACGTCTGAACATATTCTTACAAAAATTTCTGCAATGAGAAGTTGGATTTCTTTCCTTTTTCCTTCCACAACTGTATAAAGTAGTAGTTTATTTTGGTGAGGCTTTTTGTTTGGCCTCATTTCTTGGTTTCTGTAAGCRGTTACACAGAGTATGGTTTTCTCCCAATTTCTACTTCCTTCCTGTATCCAAATAACTTTTGAACCCATGGATCAACATAATCAGATTTAACAGAGTGGTAGATGTCTCCAGAATAATGGAGTTCTTAAGCATTTTGTGAAAACAGGTGTTCAGGAAGAGCTGAAAAGCCATGGAAGTGATCTCAGCAAGGGCTCCAGCTGAGAGAAGAACTGCAGCGGGAACGCAAGACTTGCTAAACACTGGAGAATGTGTCCTTTTAAATGTCTCAACTGAAGATAAAAATATGTGTAAGGGCAGGCTTCTTTTACCTTAATCAACTTTATAAAATGCACATTGCTGCTGTGGGAAAGGACATGATTAATCCATGCGTGCACTACAGGGCTGTAGTTAAATTTCAAGATGCAAGCTACCTAGATCAGGGTTATCCTGCAGTTGGATAAATGTAAACWGAAATGTTAACCTATGCTTTCATCCTATGGCTTTTTTCCAGACTTCAGAGGGCCATGTCACTGAGCTCTTTGGACATGAGGGCCTAGGCCTAGTACTTTATTTTACTTTCTATGAAAAACCCTGCTGGAGGGCAAAGGGCGAGATAACTGTGCTTGCAGTAGCTCGTGTTTCTGAGAAGAAAAAGCTGTATTTTATGTTATTTGGAATTTTCCTTCAAGGCCAGCAGCAATTTGTGTTACTGCAGAAGGGTTTTGGGGCAAGGTATATTGCACTGACATCATTCAAACGTGAGGCGATGCCAAGTCATGGATTTCCCCCCGTGCGTTGATATTCCTGGTGGTTGAGTCTGGGTTGTAGTCATAGTACTCCAGTTCACTCAGTTACAGTGCAATTAATTGTTAAGATTCACGGACCACAGGCAGGCAGTATTTGTTAGGAGAGAGCATATACTATGTAAGCATTGGAAAGTCCATACAAACAAACTCAGAGACTATATCGATATTTAAGAGACTTACAAATCACTTTCTTGTGGACCCAGTGTTACTAGTGATTGAAGATGGGTTATTAGATGATTTATGGATGTGCAAGATAAATCCATTTAAATTAGGTGAATGGCCAAATAAATCTGTATGTTGGAAGACGTATCCTCTGCCAGTGGAACAATGCCAATTTACATTGGTTTATGATCTGTCTTTAAAAAAAAAATAGAATATATTATGTGATCCCGTAGACTCTCCAAGCTGCTGTAACATATTTTTAACCTTGTCATAAAATATCCTTAGCTTCCTATTGCAAAAAGGTAGACACAGTATGGGTCATTATAAACCAGATTGGACAAAATGATTTCTGGAGTAACAGTTATTTTAGTGGGCTTACTTAGCAGGGTGGKTGCGTATGGATTGTTATCTAGACCATCACATGTTGGTAAAGTTAACACTTGGGCAAAGGAGTGTCATGAGGTCAGAGCTCTGCTGAAGTCCCACTTAAGTCATTGATCTAAGAAGTTGAAGCAGCCTTCTGCTGCTTGGAGTTGAGTTTCATTTTCTGTGAGAAATGGACAAAATTGTCCTTCAGTTACTAAGCTTAACTAAATGCACCTATATGGTAATGAAGAGGCAATACAAGCTATACCAAAAATTTCAAACACAAGCAAACTTGGTGCCAGTGACTGACTCGGTATCTCAGTCTCATAGAAAGCAGTGTTTTGTCTGCTAAAAGCAGGGAGCCAGCTGACATTTTTACTCATTTGCTGAGATTTAAGACAAAATTAGGTAGCCCCCTCTCCTTTTTTCCTTCTCACTGCTCTCTTTCCTGCTGGCAACCACTGCTTATTGAATCTTCTGGTGAAGACACTGCACATTTCTCATAAAGCCTTCCTAGGTGAGCTCCCCTGCATGGTGACCTRCCTGGGGACAGCCTTCCCTGTGAATTTAAAGTCAAACAAACAGCAGGACGGGAATTTGCAGGAAGTTGCTGCAGGAAAAATTACTCAGTGATCTTGATCCTGCAGAATCCAATCTGCTAGGAAATGAGTTGTGTATATTAACTTCCCTTAGGTGTTTTCTTAGTGTAGTATTTGAATTGTTATAGAAAATGTGCTTGCTCTAGAGCAGGCCAGAAATACTACTGGGAACTTTGGGATTTTATGTTACTGACACATGGGCTGTGCTGAGACAGACATACCTCTTTTAGACATATTATTAGGAATGAGGACCTGACTCCCTCCAGTCCATGCAGGGAGGAGGTTGCAGTACAAGACAGTGCATTGCAATTTAGATTTCATGGACTTGCTGAGGGTCATCGTACAGCAGCAAGACACTTTTCAATGATTTCCATTCTGTGCTAAAGTTTTTGATTGTCTCTAATGTAGCATATGCTAGCCGCAGAATTCATTAATATTTTACATTGTGAGATAAGGAGTCTGCAAGAAAAAAATCTTTTTTTCTCTTAAGCAGGGTTTCCCCCATGCCTCTTCTCTTTCTTTGGGTGAAAAAACACCTGACAGCTGCTTAGAAAAGCTTCTGAATCTGTTTAAATAGTGTGTTAAAAATTGAGTTGTCAGGGAAAGAAATTTTATCACCTGAATAGCGTAGGGGGAGTACTGAAAAGATGCAGACATACAGCAGGAATGGAAATGCCTGGGAGCTTAGAGAGGGAGGAGCACCAAAATGGGTGAAAAGGCTGAGCCTCAGTGAGTTCCTCAGTGTTTTACAGAGCCTGTCTATCCCCCCTGCCTTTAGATAACCACTGGCCTTTAGCAATGTGCACAGYACCACTGGAAAAGGTGGGTAGAAACACCAGCAAAACTTGGAGAAGAGATTATAATAAAATCTCAACTAAGGGCATGGCATTCCCTTGATTAAAATCCTGAAYGTCTGAACAAAAACAATCCCAATGCAGTGTTTTGAATTTGGTTCTGTCTGATTTTTCTTTACAGCATTTGTACATTGTTCCTTGGCCAAGTGTAAGTTGCTTTCTTTCTTGTACAGCATAAAATATCAAGAAGGTACTCAGCCTTTTTGCGTGAAGTGTGAGGGTGCTTCAGCCCACAGAGAGCCCACCTGGGAATTCATCGCATGGTGGGGATGAGGAATGCTTACAGCATCTTGCTGGACAGTTCTTGTCCTGGCTGTGGACCTACCTCATGCTGTACAAGTAACATGGCTTTGTAAATTATTACATTCTTATGCATTAGAAGTGAACACAAACAGCATTGGCTGTCTCAGACGAAAGTACTCCAGTTGTAGTATCTACAGATATGTTATTTTCTCCTCCCTTTAGGTATTCATCCCAAGTTACAGGGCTTCTGCCTGCGCTTTTGGGGACAGGGCTCAGCTATTCCACGTGCACTGGACATTTTTAGTCTACATCTATTCCTGCTGTCATTTTTTTACCTTAATTGTGGGTCTAGAGTTATTTTTTTCTTACCTCTGGGTAGTCCTTATGAGTGTGTCCTGGGTAATAAGTTTCACTATGTATATTCCTTTGTGGATAGAAACCTGCAGCTAACTATTGTAGGGCTTTCCCCACAGAGAGGCATCAATATCAGTTCTATCCAGTGAAGTAATCACTAGGATACCTTGCATGTCCCAGTGGTACATCATCTGTAGTGAATATTGTTCTAGATAATAGGTAGACCTGGCTGGAAATCTGCATGGAAAAATTTTCTAGTAAAAAATAGATTTATTTAAAAACTGAAAATTGTAGCAAAAAGGTTATTTTAAAGGGTATTTTTTAAAAAAAATCTAGTTTTCTGCTGAATCTGAAAATTCAGAAATTTTGTTTTCTTTTCCATTTTCTCCTTCCTTTTGTATTATTCCTGACACCACACGTGAYTGAAAAATGATAACGGCTGCATTCTCTGTCTTGCAGAGTTTCCTTATGTTACTATACTCATTTGCATCTTTTTCAGTTTTGGAAAACTTACAGGCTAACAAAATTCAGAAATATRGTGGAAAAGTTTTGCAGAAATAATGCATTTTAATACACTAAATGGCAAAAAAAAGTAAGGAAAATAACTTGGGGAAAACATTTCAAATTTTAAGAATTTGTGTTTTACTTTCATTTTTTTGAAAAGTAGATATTTTCTGTTCATGTTATTTTGTTGTTGCTGTTGTTGTTTTTATTATTATTATTATTATAGAAATCTAGCAGGAAAATATTCAAATATACAGAAGTTTGGGTTTGGGGGAACTTTGGGGGGATTCTTTTTACAGGTGTCTGCTCTGAATCTTTTTCATAACATTATCTTGAATGCATAGGAGCAACATGAATACTTACTTTCTATTTTGGTGACCAACGGCAAGGCATAAGAAATCACCACCTACAGAAGATGATGCCCCAAGAACAGAGCAGGATTTCTGCTTTGGACTCCTCCATAAACCAACCASCATGGTAATTGTTCAGGTAGAGACAAGAAATGCATTCTGGGAAGGGGTCATACAATATCTCACAACAATATCTGGATGAACACAGGTTTATGTAAATATGTCCACTCTTCCCAGACATCTCTTCATTTCTATCAAGGTGAAACTTACTTAATCTTCAGTGGCAGGGCATACCTTATGCACATGCATCTCTGCTGAAGAGTGTCCAAGCTAAACAGTTAGGATAGGGGACTCAGGAATGGATCAACTTTTGGGGTACCCATTTCTCTCCATCAACTACAGGGAGAGCCCAGATACCAGTCATGGACTGGATCTTCTTGGCAGGCTAATGTTATGGATCCTGCTTAAAGTAACTGCATTTCCAGAAAGGTAGCAGCGTAAGTCCGTTGCCAGCTGTGAAACACAGTGCTTTGAATTCAGCCTTCAGCTCAGAAACTCCCCTTGCCTCTCTTTGTTAGAAGCAGGGTTGAAATATCAGGAATGAGATCAGTGTATGATGTATGCTCTGTTACTAACTGTCCTTCCTCCTAAATATTTGTTCCATGCCACTGTCATTGGGAACACAACAAGGTAGATGGACTTGTGATCTTAGCTGGTACAGCCATTCACACTTTTAGGCTCTTGTGAGAATAGCCTGAAAAAAAATACTGGTATTTTCAAGTTATCTCCCTGAGATAACTCTCCCTGAGAGAGCCAACAGTACTGCAGTGGGCTCTAAAAAAAMCTAAAAAACCACCAAAAAACAAAACAAACAAAAAAAACCCCAAAAGAATATTGAAATTTGCATTTTCTTGGAGTTCAGCATTTAAAATGTTGTCACATCTCCATATACTACCAAGAAAACATTGATTAAATGGTTTAAATTTCGGCAGTTTGGGGGGGTGGGGATGATGACATTTTTGAGCTAACACACCAAATATGGGCTGAAATTTGACTGAGCTCTGGCTGGGCGCACATTTGCCTGGCAGTGGATGCTGTTGTAATCCTTGAGTCCTGGTCCTCCAGTTTTTTGTGCTGGAGTCCCTTGGACATATGTTAAATTTTCTATCTGGCCTACACGTGACTTTCCCCTGCACAGAAAGCAGGAGGGACAGACAGATGGAGCAGCAGCTGGTGCACACGTACTCCAGCACAGAATTAGGAAATGGTGTGAGTCTCTTGAATGAGGACCTGGGATGTTCTGATGGATCTCCTCAGCTAGACGAAGTCCAGGCAAGGGAATGAGCAAGAGCCCTTCCAGAGCTGCTTATCAAGAAGCTGTCCATATGCTTCTGACTGAGGAAAGAGACTGTTGAGCTAACAGCCTCTGTGTTCAGCTAGATAGCTGAAATGACCTGGGTGGTAGATGTTGTTGTAGACCTTTATCTCAGGGCAACAGTGAACTGACTGAACTGGGAGCATGAGGAAAGCTGGGAGGGGGTGGTAGAGTCCGTCACAAGCTCTTTTGCTCCTGAGGTGGGCTTTATTCAGGACTGTGGCCTCTTCTCACATTAATGGTACCATAATGGTAGAAGATATAATCACTTATGGTCTGTGGCTGCTATAAAACCGAGCATGAACTATACTGGAAACACCTCTTGCATTCGCTGTAGTACAGGCATTTTGTTGTTACAYCACACAGGGGCTTAAGCAAGCTCAGATTGCAATGGGAAAAACAGAAGGAATATAATTCTGTTAACTTGGGCCTGGACCCATTCAAAGGTACAGATCTTTACTTGAATTTACATTTGTTGAGGTTTTTTTCTTTTTTTATTAACATCTGACTTTGTTGACCAGTGTGATGAAAAGCCCTTATGGCAGTATCACTTGGATGTTACAACRATCCATTTTATAGAAATGTGATTTATTACACATTCCTAAAACTAATATCTTTCCCTGCACCTACTGTAGCTGTCACTATCCAGATTGCTGTTCTGGAGCTTTATCATTATCAAATAAACACTGGACAGTGATCATTGTACAAGGGTCTCATGAACTATTTATTTATGCATTTTTAAAATGTGTCRTGATGAAAACTACCAAGTAGCAACCAACCGTGGCTGGACAACATGCATGGCTGCTGTTAACAACAAACAACAGGACTATATGGGTAACTCACGATGCATTCACTCTAAAGGGAATTTTTCACTGTCAATTAAACTGACTGAATGGCAAAGATATATCCCCTTGAAGAGTCTAAATGAAAGGATATGACAAGGTACCATTAAGTAACAGCACAGTTCCTTTCATCCATCCCCACTACCATAACACCTGAGAATTCTATCAGATGTTTTTTGCACATTTATTCTCAATGGACCTSTGAGACATGACATGTGGTTATCTCAGTTTCACTGGTGGCTGCCCAAGACCAAATAGCAAGGTCATGGTTCAGCTGGCCGGGTCCTTACTGGCCTGCCTAGTATTGACCCAGCCTTCCTCTTCACCCCAACATCCACAAGATCGTGATCAAGATGWACGTTTCATCTTTGTTTTTCAGAGGTTGAACCTGTGTTCAACATAAGCATAAGCTTTTATAYGTCTAAGAAAATACATGATGGAGGATTCAGAAGAATCCCAACAGGGAGAGCTCTACATGCAGGTGTTGATGGAACAAAATGAAGGTCAGGGAATCATTTTGTTTCCTTCGCATTATATTAGTGTCAGCTGACTTTTGCTGCCTGTGGTAATTTTGTGTGCTAAAGATTTGCTCCTGCCTCTAGCTGCCTTTTACTTGTGCTGAGTAATCCCAGAAGCTTCTTTGCACCTATGTCTGTGATGGACTGCTGAAGCAGATGGACAGATTTTTCAGAGCTCTGACATCAGAGCTATTTAAASCCCTTTGGTTTATAAAACTGAGTTGTATGCAGCATGAGAACAAATCTCTTCTGTGATTTTTTTTCCCATTTCTGCTACTAGTTGTGGCCCAAAGAAAAGGGAGAGAAATGCTTCTCTTGGTCACCTTTGCCTCTAAGTATGTCTAAACCTGAAATTTAGAACATATAAAACATGGGAGTGAGGGGGTAATGGGAAAGATTTGCAAATGATTGGATCTCTGTTGAAAGATATGGATGACATTTCACTTAACATATGTAGCTAAACAAAGAGGGATCAGTGGATCAGATGAGCATGTGTGTTTTGAAGAGAGGAAAAAGATCTTACAGATGTGGGAGCAGCTGAAGATGCAGATAGGCCCTATGGAGATTTTCCAGAGTATTTAGATACATGATTCCATTGACTTCAGTAGTATATTCCCGGGCACTTCTTTGCATCTGGAATAACCTGGTTGATTTTAGCTTGGGGTTCTTATTTTAAAAAAACTAGACACTAAAATTATACAATTTACACATTAAGTGGTATGTATTATTCAGCTCCTGTACAAGTATTAGAGGAGCAAAGACCCCTTCATTGTGCATTAGAAAGAGTAGTTTTCTGCCACAGTTGCGTTGCTGGGAGTACATTTTCATTAGATCAGTGTGTCTACATTGTAAGGTCATCTTTGCTCAAYTGAACCGGTGTGCTGCTCCTCGTTCCTAAGATGTTTGGTGCACACAAGCTTTTAGACTTTAAGAATATCAGGAAGAAACCTTCTGCTTGATCAGTGCTTCATACTAGGTAAAGGAACAAGTCCTTCAGAAGCAGAACATTCAGAAGCAAAAAACCAAGCCTGCTTCTCCCCATCCCAGTGGCCTGCATGCATAAACCATTAAGTGAATTCTCCCTAGTGGCACAAAATTGAATTGGTTGGTTTTAGCTTTTTGTGAGATTTTTCACAAGCTCCTTTAAGGCTGCCATTCTAAGTAATGTCCTGCTTTTCTGGCTAGAATCAGATACATATCTGTGAAAGACAAAAAGACTGGCAATTAGCAAGTCGTGAAACACAGATAAGGAGGTTTTGACACCATTTCTATGATTTTGCCATGTGGCAAGTCTCCTTGTGTTATCTGTTTAAATAAATTGGGATGATGGATGTGTGAGTGTTTAGTTTTACAAATCAATACTAACAGGGATTATTTAACTTTATAGGTCAAAAATGACTGCAGCCTTTCTTTGTTCCTGATTTAAGTATTTGATTGGCATAACTTCTTTAACTGAATTTTTTACTTGCTTGTCATAACTTTATTATTAGAGCGTTTCTTTTTTTTTTCATTTTCATTGTCCTCCTCTGAATGTTTGGAAGATGTAAATAGGGTATGCGCAACCTGTTGATTTTTGTCGTTGGATGATTTTTCTTTTTCTCTGTGCCTTCTGGATAAAACCTTCTGGAGCCAGTATGGAAGAACATCCTAGTATTTCAGCATAATTTTTTATGTACATTAGGAGAACATATCTCCTTCATTAAAAGTATCTAAACATCCTTTTTGCCACATGTTTTTTCTCAGTTTTTCCCTTTGTTAACCTATGTTTCAGTTCAAATGGAATACTGCTTTGTTAGAAAAAATAATCCTTTTCGAGATCTGTAGCTCAGCATACATTTTCAGTCACTTTAATTTTGTTTTTGTTTGGATTGATTTGGTTTCTTTTCTTTTTGTCCTTTGACTGACAGCAGTACTAGGTGCCTTAGTTTAAGCAGGGTTGAATTGTGGGACTGAATGCATCGAAGCAGGGATCAAGCCTATRTTTTTATTAAATGGGAAGGAAAAGCCAATGCAAGGTCCCCAAACTTTTCTTTTTCGCTCTCCTGTGTATTTTCTCTGYGTACAGTCAGTAAATTCTCTGTCCTCTCTAGGCAGGACCTGAAGAAGTGTCATTAAATCACCTGTGAAATTTAGTTCTCGTGTTATTCTCCCTGAGAAAGGGAGCATCTTATGGAGGACAGGCACTGGTATTCATTTTCACATCCACGCTCTCCCTTCCCCTGTGCATAGCCCTTGCTTGTCACCATTTCAACCAAAATATTAAAACAATTTTTTCTCATTTCTGTCTCAAAAATCTGCTGTCTTGGCTGCCAGCCCAGAGTGTGTACTGACAGTACAAGGCAATTCCTTTTCCCAGCCTGCCTGGTTTGAGTTAGGTGGTAGGCAGATTGTTGAATTTAAAGCTGTGCTGTCTCTCTTTCTCATGCTGGGTTTTTTAGGTTTCCCAGTTACCCTGCCAAGCAAGCAGAGCTCTAGTAAACAAGAGTGAGGGGGAGTGCCTCACGTCAGGGCACACAGCAATCCCTCTGCAAGTGGAAGCTGAATTAGACCCAGCATTCATAGAAACTAAGAGGTTACCTCATGTTTAGCTCTGAATTTTATGAGGCACCATTGCTGGAAGAATCTCCCTTAAATATTTTAGWTTTTTTTTCCCCAAGGCTTGCATGAAACAAAAAACCAACAATGGCCCCCAAAAGCCTTCAACCATAAGCAGAATATAATGTTTACCCAAATGTCCTCTTCATGGACTGAAAAACCTTTTTTGTTTTGATAATGTGGATAATTCAAACAAATTATTTCTATTTGAAAATCAAAAAATCTGCTTCATTGTTCAATAAATATCCAAACAGTTATCTCTGGGCTGATTTCAGTGTTTCATTTTAATAAAAAGAGTTTCTCTGTAGTGGTACTTTTGTATACTTGCCCAGCAGTTCTTCTGTACTGCCCCAGTTCAGAGGCAGTTTTCAGAGCTCTGCCTGTTCTCCTTCTGCTTCTTCCTGTTATTATACACAACTTTTAAGAGCTTGCCTGCAAAATGAGCCTGCTCCTTCTTCAGTGAAAGAATATGGAAATGTGGTAATTGGCTTTGGGCGAAAATGGTTCTAACCCTGAGGAGAAAGATTCTTGTCCTTTAATGCTACTTACATTTCTGTATTCTGCTCTTAAATTAATACAAGAAAGGTTTAAGTCTAAAATACACTGAGCAAGCTGCTGCGTGTGATTTTCACAAATGCCTGACACTTCAAATTTCCATTGACTCCAGTGGAAGCTACACAAATATATGGAAGCTACAATATATAACATTAGGCTGCTTCTATGAAGTCTGCAAATACAGATTCAGAAATCAAACTTCATCCCTCAATATCAGAACTGCATGTGCCATCTGCTCTTAGTAAAAACTTTTCCAGGTGTATTGAGATGGGCAGTGATTTAAATTGGAAGCAATCACAGCTTTCACATGAGGATCAACAGCAACATCAGTAGATCCTTGTAGAGCTGCAGTTGGCTTTTCCGTCTTTCAGTTGGTTAGCATTTTTGGTTGCCATTATGTTTTCCTTGTATACTCCTGCAGGGGCTGTGGAAGACTGGCAGGAAAGAAATGTATACTGGGAAGGCCAGGGTGGATGGGGAGATGTAGCTATTGTGTGAAGCAATGTCTACTCTCTTGGTAGAGGGGAATCAATAACAGGGTCCTGTTAAACAGTCTTTTAGGTAGTATTCAGCTGGTGACCTGTGTATCTCACCATTGAATCTGCAGTAAAATTAAGCATTAAACTCCATTCAAGCTCTCACTTTTGTTTTCTAAGACTTTGGACTCAAGTGATTCTAGTCACTCTGGCTGCTGAACCAAAGTCCTTCACTTTCTTAACATCTCTTGGTAGCATCTGCCATGTCTACCAAAGTGACCATGGCCTCCCCATACTCTTCTGTAGCTGGTCCCCATGTGTCACTTTTCCATAATGCTCATAAATCCAACCCTGCTCTTCCAGACAGCTGCCACATCCCCCTTAACCCGGACACATCGAGGCCCTTGTCTGTTCCGCCTTACCCCTCCTTTCCTTGGCAGGGAGGTAGTAGGGAAGGGATGTGGAGGAAGAATAGCTAGGACTGATTAAATCAGGATTACTAGGAAGTTCACATATACATGTTGAAATGCTGCCACATGTAGGTTGACTGGAGGGAAAAGAAATACATGAGAACACTTGGGAGTCTGGTAGACTTTTGGAGGGTCGATTTTGCTGATATTAATGGCTTATTCTTGGAGGGCCAGAGATGGTAAAAGCACAGATGAAAGGGAAATAAAATGTGCCAGATGCCTTCAATCCGGTCACAGAGATAAAATCTCTCCTGTAAGTGTGGGCAGACTTTAAAAAAGAAATAAAAAATTGGAAAGGATTTGTATGATCACTGAGTTCAGTTTCCATTTACTRTGGACACCACAGTAAAACAGAACTCCTCTCTCATGGCTGATAAAACTTATTATGAAAATAGTAAGGCTGACTTTGTTCTGTAGTGCTCTACTTCAAACCTTACTTCCTCTGTGTCCTGGYTTTGGCTGGGATAGAATTAATTTTCTTTCTAGTAGTTGGTATAGGGCTATGTTTTGGATTTAGTATAAGAAGAATGTTGATAACACACTGTTTTTATTTGTTGCTAGATAATCTACTTCTCAAGGACTTTTCAGCTTCCCATGCTCTGCCAGGTGCACAAGAGTCTGGGAGGGAGCATAGCCAGGACAGCTAACCCAACTGGCCAATGGCGTATTCCATACCATATGATGTCATGCTCAGCATATAAGGCTGGGGGAAGAAGAAGAAAGTTGGAGACATTCGGAGTGATGGCGTTTGTCTTCCCAAGTAACGGTTAGACGTGACAGAGCCCTGCTTTCCTGGAAATGGCTGAACACCTGCCTGCCCATGGGAAGTAGTGAATGAATTCCTTGTTTTGCTTTGCTTGCTTGTGCGGCTTTTKCTTTACCCATTAAACTGTCTTTATTTCAACCCATGAGTTTTCTCATTTTTACCCTTCCGATTCTCTCCCCCGTCCCACCCAGGGGAGAGTGAGCGAGTGGCTGTGTGGGGCTTAGTTGCCAGCTGGGCTTAAACCACGACACTCCACAGGTAGAAACTGTTGTCTATTTCCCAGCATACATCTGGACAGCTTTTCTTAGTGTTTAGCAAAATAGTTATTTTCCTTCCCTAATGTTTAAGCAACATTTTCTTCCTCCTTGTTTTTTTTTTTAAATGTGAGATCCCTTTTGGCCCTCCTTTTGCTAACCTGAGCAGGTGAAGAATGCTCTTCAGGTTCCTCTTGTGAATTAGACTCCAATGCCTTGACTATTCCTGTAACATTTTCATGGCTCCATTTCAGTTTGAGTTGCCTTTCTTGGATGCATTTGGATATAACTGCCCACAGCGTTACCTGAGCCTTGTTTAATKGTTCCAATACTTGCCCTGAACTTTCTGCAGACATCTTAGACATGGTGCGTCATGTATTGTTGCACTGACTCAAAAGGAAACCAAGACATGAATTAGCTAGAACGCTACAAAGAAAAATCTAGTGAAAAACCTGACTTTTTCAATACTGTTACTTGAACTCCTTATGCATTTTTTAGGGCCAGATGCACCCAAGGGAAGGTAAGTGGTGTGCAAAGAATGCTATCTTGACACAGGCATGCAACTATAATTGGTTGCACTAACAAAGACGAGTAAGATCATATTAAGAAGATCAGTCCTTATTGAATGCTACAGCAACTAAGCTGAAAAAATATCTAATAGAATAATAAGGGTAAGTAGATAGGGTATATAACTTCTAATCTGCAATAAAGAAAGAAACAAACGACACCTCTGTATCTTCATTCCTAGACATGCAAGGAGTACACATGAAATAAGAAGGTATTGTACAGCTCCCTCCTTTGTCTTGTTCAGGCTGCTGCCAATTACATTGGACTTGAGTAGTGCCAAATATTTTCTCTGAGAAGCGCTCAGAAAATTCACTTCACCTAGGTCATGCTTTCCTGACTCTGATAGGTAGAGTGCAAACATATTGCTAAATAAACAATTTATAGTAATAATATATCATTCCAGGTAAGGGGGATTCTCTACAGCATGACGTAGTGACATATATCCTTATTTCATACTGTACTTTCTGAAAAAGTGTGAAACAGCTAATCAAGGTTACGAACAGTGGGATTTGCAGTTCTTCTCTTTCTCTCTTATTCAATGGTTTTTAAGAATGAGATATAATCTACAGAATGAAGTCTGATCTTACTTAGTTTGCCCAAAGCCTATTAAACTTGCAAGAAGAAATGACATTACCAACTGCTGTCAAAACAAATTGATGTGGTTTTTATATCGGTCAGATAAATTGTGGAAACGGCACAAAATATTCATTCCCTCTTCTATTCAGTAGYACAGTAGATTTGTGTACTTAATGTTCTCATTTACTTATATGGTGACAAATCCTCAAGTTCTGTATCTTAGTTACATGAAGGTTAATAGAACATGGTGTATGATACTAGATCTGTAATATTTTCGGAAGTGTTGCTCCCCATGCGTTGTACTTTATGCATGAGATGAGATTTGGAAAAAAAAAAAAAAAGTTACATGAGAGTTTTAATTTTAAACTTAGACGTCACCTGGTTTGAGAGAAGCATTTTCTGTAGATATGAAAGAGCGAGGAAGAGAATAGTAATTTGGAAACTTTTGTTTCCAAAATTATTTGTCCTATGTACTATGAAGTGAGGGATTTTTGTGCTCTTTCTGGACAGCCTGTGTAGGAGTTTTCTTGTTCTCTGTTAYATCATTTACCTTGCAATTCTTACAAAAGGCCACTTAAGAGGTTGCTCTGTTGTCTCCGCAGCGTTTGCTTGTACTGCACTGAAGCAGGGATTCAGTGAAGGGATTCATGAGAATGAACACACTACTCTTAAAATCTCAACACAAGCTAAAATATTCAGCACTGTGAATGGAGATTTAACTGTGTGTTTTCAGAAACATGTGCTCAGTAATAGAAGGCTAGGCATCCTGCTGAAAATTTGCCCTTCTGTTTGCCCAGGTTTGGTTACTGCTGCTCCTGTTTGGTATGGATCTGCTCTGTCAAGCCAGATGTCCTGGTAGCTATGGGTGTCCCTATACTACAGTTCCAGTTGATTAAAATGAACTAATTGGCTCACAGTCTTCGAGAATTAGATGTAGCTCCTTGCAAATCACTGGTTAAGAGAGAACTGAATCATAAGTACACTGTTTTCCACTTTTCTGTTTGAAATTGTATTTCCCTAAATCCTGAACCCCTGTGGACTCAGACAGGGTAATGCTTTCTCTTAGGTGGGACTAGCACTTCACCTGAGCAGTGGGAAGAGAAGGGCTTCAAACGGACAAGGCACCTTGAGACCTGAGGAGAYGAGTGGGTACGTGCAGGGCTGCCATCCAGAGGGACCGAGATCGACAGGAGGAAGACGCTGACAGGACCCCATGAGCTTGGGGCAGGAGCACTGTGCCTCAGGCAGGTAGAGCCCCGGCAGCAATGCCGGTGGGGCTGGAAGCAGCTCTGGGAGAAGGTCCTGGGCCCTGGTGGGCACCAAGCTGAACAGGGCCAGAGACGCTGGACATTAAGGAAAGCTTTCTCTCCATGAGGACAGCTGGGCAGTGGGGCTTGGCTGAGGGGAGGTAGTACTGTCTCCCTCCTTGGAGGGTCTCCAGCCCCCACAGGATAAAGCCCTGAGCAACSTGGTCTGACCCCATGGCAGAAGGTTGCTCTGGAGACCTCCTAAGGTCCCTGTCAACCTGAATTGTCCTGCAGTGCTAAGTGGGTTGGCAGGTCTATCCTGACAAAAAGATTTCACAATCTTATAACAGTTAATGATGCTAATGTGATCTTAACTGCAGAAGAATTTACCTAAAGACTGTGTGTTAAATTTAGGCAATAGAAAAGCCAGTGAATGTTAGAGTTATGGAATAATATACTTGTAAGAAAAGTAAAAGGGGAGGGGAAAGGGTGTGGTGATAAAAGATTTTTGTTCCCATATGATAAGGCAATCGTTACTTTACTTATCGTATCTCTTTAGATCCCTTTCCCCAAGGAATTTGTGATGTAAGATAAGAGAATACTATGAAAAAAAGATGATGGTAATTGGACTGTAGTAATGAAAACAATGAGTTAAAAAGAGAGGAAAGAGCAAGGATTCTGGCACAGGAAAAAATCCAGTAGTAATTCTCCACAGGCAGCAAATAATTTGTTTGAGTGCATAATTAATAGATTTGTCAGGAAGTACTTAGATTGTGAAATATTGCAAGTAGACCTCTTTCCAGATGGATTAAGATGAATGGGTTCTCCAGCAGAGTGTGAAACCTTATTGCTCAGTGGTTGGAGAATTTGCTGCATCTAGATTTGTTTGAGTTTCTGCTTCTTTACTCTCTTCCTTCTCTTGCTCCTCTGGCTGCAGGGGAGAGGATGAGGGGAAAGGAAACAGAAAAAAAGAGTGTTTCTAATTCTGGTGTTGAATGGTGTCCCTTATCTAAAAGGTATCCAAGCAGACAAAACTAAATCAGATGGTCAATGGGAGACTATTCACTGGACAGGAATGTAAACTGGGAGGAATGTGTTATTATGTACAAAAAAATTATGTACCAGTGCAGTTCAGAGAGAATAGCATACCCAGCATAGGATATTTTAAAATCAATTAACACCTTTTAGCTGCAGCTCCAGTACTGGGGCAGGGGGARAGCAATAATTTGTGATGCCAAAATGACCTGTAGAAATCGGGATGAACAGCTTGTTCTAAGTTTAGTATAAAATGTTTCTTCGCTGAAAACTTGGAAAGGCATTTGGAAAATGCTTGGGATTCAAGTCAAAAGAGGAGTAACTAAAATGTGGTTGTGACTACTACTGAGGTGGAAATGCACCCTTTTAAGACTAAACAAGCATCAGGAATGGCAGTTATTCAGCTTCTTAATTTTGGATTCCAGTTCTAACAGAGCAGTGGCAATGTGCCAAGCTTAGTTGATGTACCTCTGGCCAAAAAAAGTAGTGAATTAAAACTGCTGATGGCAGGTGAAACATAGTGATTTTGAAACCTCTGTCAATAAAGAAAAAGCAGTTGCATTTCTGTCATTATTTTTGGAATTTTTATCAACATGTGGTCCTCCCACTTTCCTAGTGAAGGCAATGTCATGCTAGTTAGAAGAAAAGGACTATACATGTGAGCTTGCCCAGCATGAACGGATGTTCCCAGATTCCTGAGAAGGCTATAGCAGAGCTGCATGCTTTTGCCTCATGCAGAAGCACTCAGRTTCCTTTTAATCAGTTTTTTTGCACATGCTTGCTGAACATTATTTTCCCCTCCACCTTCCCCCTTGTCCTTTCCCTCCCATTTTTAGTTTGGAAAAAGCTTGAACTGAGTGGAAGTCAATGTTCCAGACCCCTTAAAATCAGAAAAGTTTCCCTTTAGACTGAAAGTACAGTTTAAGCCTGTTTCTAATAGAGGTCTACACCAAAAACTCATATCAAAAGGCACACATGTATTAGGAAAATTACATTTTTTGTCCCAATCCATGTTTAAGCTTTACAGTCAGGGCCAGCCTCTAATTTTTTTATTAATTTTCTTGAATTAGCTTGTCTCCAGGTCTCTTTGAATGGAAAAAACTTTTTTAAATATCATCATTTGATAAAAAAGTCTCAATCAGAAAATAAAAATCATTCATCCATGTGCTGTATTTTTGAGTTCTGTCTGCCCTTCATTGGGTAGAATAGCCTCATTACACATTTAAATGAGTCCCAAACTTCATCCCTGGGCCTTTCCAGGCATCCCTGTGTATCAAAACGTGGCTAAAATCTGGAGGAAATGCCCCAGGCAGAATATTCAGAACTCAGAACAACTGGATTTGCTTTAAGTTACATTTGTCATAAACCAGGCTTGCAGAGAATGAGTTCTAGGATCTAGTCTAGTCAGGGAGATTAACGAGCAACTAGTCTAATGACAACTTCATTAATGGGTTTTTGATATGTTTGGGAAACAAGAAATCATTCTTTCAATTATATCTAAAGAAATAAAATCAATAATCTGGTTTCAGTGTAGTCAGGAGATGTAGATTGTAAGGAGATTAAATAAATTCAAGTTACCTTTGTGATGCTTGGATACTGTTTTGCTCAGATTCTGTTTTGCTCAGATTCAGACACTCTTTAGGACACCATGAAAGTGACCTTCACTGATGCCAGCTGCTCCCAGGGCTCCAGGCAGGAGCAGAGTCTTGGCTCTCCTCCTTGATTCAGAAGCGATCATTATAAATRTCTTTTGGGATCTTCTGCAGAACAAAGTTTATGAAGTCTTATGCAGTAATTCCTGCTTCAAACCAGGTAATCTGGGTTTGAAGTAGAGCGTATCTGGATTAGCCACAGAACTGCAGGAYGCTGGGACTCTGGGACATTACTATAGTTTGTCACCAGGTTTCACCTAGAATTGGCGTGAAAAATTGTTTTATCAGTTATTATGCCTGAATTTAAATATTACAAATAGTCTGGAGATGACAAAACCTGTCATACTGTAATCTCTGATGAAAATGAAGTGTTATGATGTTCCCAATGAAATTCTGAATTAAGTGAAACTTAACTGAATTAAAATAAAAGCTTCCTTTTAATTTTCAGAAACTAAACTGAAACAGATTAACCTACATTCCTCTTGGGACATAGTTATTCATAAATATATTTAGTTTAGGAACATAAGAGGGAAATATAGCAGGTATGTCAGTGCCATGGATCCAGAGGAATTTGTCTCTCTCATCATGCACCTTTGAGAGAAGATAATCCCTGTTGCCTTTTCTTCTGTAGAAGTCTGGTATGTAGGAGAGACCAGAGAATTAAAGACCAGTTTAGAAGAGCCAATGAGGCGGCTTGCAAGTTCAGTCTTTATTGAACTTAATTAACATAAACTAAGCAAAATGTCATAATTGGACAAAAAAAGCCACGAAAATACATGTTTTATTTTGTTTTTCCTGACAAAGTTAAAAATCTGTGACAAAAATCCTCTGTATTATTTTTTTTCTGAGAAGACATTTCAGAGGAGAACTCCTGGTGTTTAGACTTGTTGCATGAATTCCCCACAGCCAAAGCTCTGCCTGTGTTAGGGGATATTGCCAAGCTCTGATGTCTCAGAAAAGAATGAGAATTATGGGATTTATTCTTTCCAGAGGGACAGACTAGTAATGAAAAACTGGAGAACCTGGTTATTGGAGTGTTTACTGGAAACGGAACAATCCGGTTACTGCATGGATCATCTGRTTAGTTGAGTGGATATTGCAGTAAGAGTTGTAATAATGAGCGCGTAGTCTGAAAAAGGACTGGAATAGCTCTCTCTGACAGTGACAAAAAGGAAATATTCAGTTACAGCTGGCTCAGCATATTCCACCTGCTRGAAAATATGCAGAGTCTAATTTTCAAAGGACCCTAAATATATTTGAGAATCTTATTTAGATGCTTCAGTGTACACTCAGGTTTTCAAATGTGAATTGAAATCGTAAACACTGGGCATGAAATTTTGAAAGCAACTTCAAATTKCTGGGCTAATGCATTTACCTACCTATGTGTATATACACAAACACAGAGAGGTGACTTGTTCCTCTAGTTTTTATCTATGACCATGAAAATCAGGCATGTATTCATTATAGCTGCCACACAGGTACCTGTTGGGCTATGTACATGCATGAACACTCAATTGACATATAGATATGACATAATTGTGTTTATAAAATGTGCATATTCTAACTTGCCTGTATCACTTTATTTTTACAGTCACAGAGCAATATTTTTATAATATCATGCATATTGTATTAACCTGTCCATATTTCTACTCTTTCTACAAGAATATTTAATGGGATATATTTTGGCCAATTACTTTTAGTAAAAACACATGCTTTATGTCTATAAAAGCAGATAAACCAAGCATAATACTGCTTCGGAAAACTCAAAAGATATTACAAATCTTGGAAAAAATCCAGTGAATGCCTAACCATATATTAAATCCCTGCAGAGAACACAAGGGGTGTGTGTGTGTGTTTCTGACAATAGCAAAAATTACAGTGTTAGAGCTAATTTAGATGCAAATTATTTGTCAAACAAGTTCTTATTTCTTTTTCAGAAGCTACGTGTGCAATTCATATATACACATGTATATACACTTTCTACTATTCATAAATCTATTTTTCCATCAGTGTGTTGGACCTATTAGCCAGAATAAAAATCATGCCAAATCCTCTCCTAATCAGAGTCAATCAATTTAACAAGTCGACCTCCTCAAACCTATAAAATCTCTCTTATATTTCCAGGAAAACAAATATCAGTCAGAACAGATATGATAAATTGATCCTGATTTTTGCCTTCTTAAAAAAAAATATTTCTTTAGCATCAAATTGCAAAAYGCCTTTCTGTAAGTGCCACCTGCAATCATGGCTTAAAGGAGAGTCCACTGAAGTCAGCTTGTGTCATGTCCTTTCCTTCAGTTTCTTGTAGAGCTGCAAAGGGAAAAATCATTGAGCTCTGGTTTTACATATGTGGTAAATTTACGTATTTTTGCAGATAGGAATGAGTGTGGGAATGGTGCTTTATTGTGTATTGGGTAATTTGTACCACTGTGCCACGAAGACATGTGCAATGCAGATCTTGCTTTACCAGCTCAACGTTGCTGAGGTGTTCTGTGAAAAGCAGGGCAAACCATGCCTACAAATAGCCACTGCAACCTGAACTCTGTGATCCAGATACCTCAGAATAACCATACCAATAGAGGAAGAACAAAAATTAATTTTCTAATAAACTTAATATTCTAGTTCTAGTCTCCAAGAAACTTCAGCAAACAGAGAAATATCAGTATTTCTCATGGAACTCAGCACMCTGAATTCCTATTTCCATTATGCTCTTATTGAGAATTCTAATTTATATTAAATGTAGTGTGAATTAGCAATCTAAATACCTTTAAAATTCAGGCCTGTGTGTTTTGGCTGTATTTTTAGTGTTCCAGGCAAACTGTTATGGTTCAATTTTTTTGGAGTTAGAATAATCTGTATATAAGCATACCTTTGTTCTTCTACAATCATTGTAAAACTTTAATTTTTTTTTCTTATCAAAAAACCCTTCAAAACCCCTACTCCAGGTTTTAATTTTTTGATTAAACAGCAGGTACTGGAAATTTCAGAAGCAGCTGAAAGAGATGTCCAGAGTGCTTCCTGGTATCCAACTCTGGTGCCTAAATGACTATGGCAATTCTCCTAAAAACGGGATTAGCATGAAAAAACAGTGTAAAATCTGTTTTCATGGTGCAACTTGCTTTATAGAAAATAAATTTTACTTTATGAATCTGTTGAAGTCACTAACAAGCTGAACTGGCACCAGAAGTGGGGCTAAAGAAATAATATTAAAAATTGAGATGAAAGTTTGTTTGAACTTTTAGATAGCTTTGCTATAACCACATCTACTTCTTGCATAGTAATTTAGGAACAGCTCATCTTTGTACAGGTAGATGATCAACACAGATGTCCATTCCTCCTACTCAAGCCACAAAGGGAAATGCACTAATGATGTAAGACTAGACTATCCACAGGACTGAGTTGCTTTTAGTCCATGAGCCATATAAAACCTATTGAAACTGTTCTTAAAATCTGCAAGCTCTTCCCTGCCTTCTTCAGACGTGTATGGTACTGCGGTGGGTTATATTTTATGCCACCTACATGTTGACTTGTTGACTGAACTTACACATACATACAGACCCGATGTAACCAGGAAGACATATGACCTGTTTGGGATACTTGCATGCCGGTGACAAAATGGGTTCATGTCCTTTATGTGACTGCAAGAATGACCTATTTTTGAGAGCCTGGGGGTACCTCCACAACAATTATTTTACCTAGATTAGCAGAAAGTTGGTTTCCATTTTTCTCCCATATGAAGTTTTCTCCATGTGAACTGCTGAATTTTCAGAGATATTGATTCCTGTCATTCCCAGGGACTTCAGCTGGACCCTGGATGCCCAGCAGCTTTGCAGACGAGACCTTAAAGGTCTATGGATATTATCGAAATTCTCATGAAGTCAATAGGATCTGAGAGAGAGCTGCAGTCAGCCTTTGATTAGCTTGCCTTTCTATGGCAAAGGTTTTGCTGCTGTGCTGTTTTGCTCCTGCAGACAGATTCATGAAAACAATTCTTAATTTCAGCAGGGCTGCTATTTGAAGTGAGGACTGCATAGGCATGTAAAGCTTCTCAGGACCAAATCCTTGGTCATCATTAAATAAGTAGCTTTGTAGTCTGTTCTAAGGACCACAAGAGTTCAGCATCAGCAAAGAAATCTCCCACAAGGGTAGGTTCCCCTCATTCCTTCAAACAATTTAGGTTGAATTGTACTCCTTATCTCAAATAACAGTGAGTGTTCACAGTTGAAATRTGATTTCTGGCAGTATGGCTGCCCAGTGGTTCAAGAGGAAAACACACTGAAAAACATGTCAGGGAGGGTTTAACAACTGTATTTTGTGAAGGTTACAGAAAAAGCAGATGAGTAGGATATTTTACACATCTCCCATTCCTCCTGCCCCTGCTGACAGCAGTTTGTAGCAGGCAGCTGTGTAGAGCTTAACCTATTGCTCATTGCAGAATTAAGGATTTTGAAGAAGTTTGGTTGACAGCTTAGCTTCCTGTCTGTTGAGAAACATGAGGCTTGCTTCTCTGCTCTGTTGAAAAAGCTTAGATCAATTATTTGAGATATCTTAGTTAACTATTCTATTGCTCTTCACTCTCTTTAAAATTAATATACAAACATGTGCAGAACGTGATCCATGTATCTCTAGCACCTGCAGAAGGAGTCTAAGGAAAATTAGGATCCTATCTACCTGAAGGCTTTTTTTATTGAGGTGATTTCACTTATGTGGGCTGAATCTGTCTAGATCCATAGATGAACGGAGGCCTGGCTTCCAGGTACCTGGTTCCCAGAGTAGAAATGGCAGCCCTGAATTATTAACCTTATTTTCCTGTGCAGTACAAGGAAAGTTATGGGTCTCAAAATGTGCTTTGTGACTACCAAACCAGTTTTGTGCTGGGCTTCATGCTTCAGGAAAGGACTAAGTCACCAGATAGGAGATGTCAGAGAGAGAGCGAGCTACATACGAAATTCCACCCTTTCCAATTCTTCAGATTCACCAACAGCCTTGAATTAAGTACCTACGTGAGACAAGGATTTGCAGTTTAGAGCTGTTTCATTTATCATTCTCTGCCTTTTTCTCAGTGACAAACAGCTTATTGAAAGGACTTCATCTTCAAAATTCAAGCAGCTTAAACTGGTCACTCTGACTGAGCATATTACCTACGTGAGGTTTTCCATCTGGAAAGAGGTTAGGCTGTTCAGTCCAGTAGGCAACCTATAACAGACGAGGAAAAAACTCAGCTGACTGGCTTAGCTGGCAATGGAGTTAGCTCATAATTCACCCGAAGAGGAAGAAAACAAATCAGTGGTGGCTTCTGAGTGTTATTAGCAAGTTTGGAGAAATATATCATCACATGAAATATGTATTTTTATTTTATCATTCTGAAAAGGGAGTTTCTCCTTGTGTCTTCCCCAAAAGAAATGGTCAGAAAGGAGATTTCCTGACCTTTAAGACAATTTTGAATATTTTTTCTCTTTATTTGGAGTATTMATTTACTGTATTAACTTGGGGGTTGGATTAGATGACCTTTAAAGGCCCCTTCCAACTGAAACCGTTCCATGAATCTATGATTTGGGAAAATGATTTATTTTAAGCTGTGTAGAAATTAGTCTAAGTCATGCCAATGCYATAAAATAGGTTCAATTTTATATCTGTCCATCTAGATTTTGCTCCCCTTGAGGAATCTTTCCTTATAAGCTTGATTCATGTTTCCCAGGCTTTATGAACGGTAGGGAGGGAGAAATGCTTGGATGTTTCATAGCTCATTGGTTTTTACATTTTAGCCTAATTTTCATGACTTGGTTGTGACCCAAGGCAAGTTTTATACCTGTTCTGTGTATAGATGAGTGCCTGTCTACTTATTCTCAAATTCTTATTACTGAAGCTTGCAGCTGATGAGACAGGGAAGTTCGAAAGAACTTGTATGGGTTTTTAAATAAGATAAGTCACTAATTGAAAAGATTATGGGGCACTAAGTTACTGGGGCAAAATAGAAAACCAAGGACATAAATTTTTAGATCAGAGGGATTCTCTGTCCCTCTGAATAGTTTTTTCATTTTTCTCTTTTTAAACCTGGTCATTATACTCAAAAGGTACTGAAAAAAAAAAATTATACTCAAAGGTACTGCAAAAAAAAAAAAAAAAAGGTGTGGAGTGCCACCCCTGCACCTGAAAGCAGGATCAGCTGTGACTTTTAACAGATTTTCATCCAACTGGATCTTACAAACTTTTGATAATGAAGCTTCAATGACATCCCTGGGCAAATTAGGTATCCTATCTGTGGTAAAGAATATAAGTCTCAAAGCCGAGAAGTAGAAGATGGAATTTTCCCAGATAATATCATTGATATATCTTGTCTTCTGAGAAATCATATTGGTTAAATAACCCATCAGTAAGGGCAATACTTTTACAGAAGGGTAACACTGAAAAAGACTTCTATTTAAACTGCTGCCTTTCTGGAAGTATTGAGGTATTGTCTTTCCCACAGAACTCAGAACAGGAGGAGCTTTCTTTTTTAAAGTCTGTGCTGAAAACATTCTTTCTGAATGTTAAATTGCATGGAATTCACCCTAGTGCAAAAGGCTGAAAGGCCAAGTTCACCATGCCAGGAATTTTGTTTATATTGTATTGTCCTGCCTTCTTCCAGTGTAATTGAATTTATGGAAGTCTGATGCCCTCAGAGGTGGAAGGATAACACCTCGCTTGCTTCATCTTTAACTTGGAAATATCATGCTCTGGCTCTTACAATTTTAATGAACCTTTTGATCAATAATAAATAATAAGCAAAATAAATATCTTTATCTTATAGAATGGTGTGTATTATAAACTTGCACTCAGAAAATTTTATTCCGACTGCCAAATTGGCCTGATGAGAGAAACCAGATTGATCTATGCCAAAGGTTTGATTTTAACCCTCACAAATCTTCAGGCTGTTTTGTTACGTCCAAGGTAACATATATTATATGTTTAGCTCAAAATTGGCATGAAAAAGAGAAGCGTAAATCATTACAGGAGCATTTCTGCTTTGTTTGTTTTGTTTGTGGTTTGTTTTTCCCAATCATAGCAGTCCCTGCTTGACTAACATGATTTCTTTGTTTTCATGTGCACCTTAAATGTTCTTGGATGGAGCATTCCAGCTGTGGAGTCCCAAGACCACGCAGAAAAATGGAGCCTCCAACAGTCACGTTTTCTATCTCACTCTTCCTGGAGTATCCCTTAGCTCCCAGGATGGKCAATCTAACATTTCCTTCAATTCTGGTCCTGGCACTGCAATGGGGTCAGAGATTGTCTTCTTTTCTATGGCCACCAGTGCTGAAACTAGGACCAAATCTGATGCTGAATCCATACTATTCAGTTCCTAAAACTTCTAAACCCAGAGATTTTTAACTGAATTAAAATTCTCCATCCTTCCTTCTACTGGGTGAAACATGACACTGTAAGTAGYTTTACTGAATTCAGACTACTGAGTTAAGCAATGAAATTCAGAATTCCAGTGTTTAGCTGGTAGATATCTTATCAAAATATGTTCAAACAAATTAGAAGGTACATGTGACAAATGTTAATATGTCCATTTAATACATCCAGATGAGTAAATTAAGATGCTGAGATGTTGAGAAATTAAGATCAACTTTGACTGTAACAGCTAATGCCTTGCCATATTCTCCTTTCAGCATGACTTCATGTCTTCATGGTGAATACTTTAAAATGGCCACTTTGGCAGGGTGAGCAACTGCAATTTTAGTTGGAGTGTGGGTGCCTAATTTCCAAAACATATTCTAAGATAAGCCAGAAATAATGGAGTTCATCCGAACTGATGTAGAGAGGCTGGGAGACCATTTTCTATGTGATTTGTCATGGACTGCTCAGCGAATTGTTGTCTGACTGGAGAACAAAATTCATTCATAGAGTTATTGGAGAGTAGGAAAACATACATGTATGTTTCTTAGTGAAATCTGAATTTCATGTCAAGATTTAGGCTGCCATTTGTTTTTTCTTTGATGTTCCATGAACAAATAAGCAATCAGATTTCTATTAATTCAGAAATTTGAGCATCAGCTGTTAATCATATTTTGCCTACCAAATAACTTACTTTTTCCCTGTCTTTCTGCAACACTATATTTCTAGCGAAAGCAATGGGGACAAGGTTTACTTTTTTGAAAGGATCTTTTTGTAAGGCATTACACAGAAGACAAACTTTGATCCACAGAACTCATTTAAGGCAGGAATGAGCTTAAAGCTTTCAATTTTTTGGTCTAATAGTTATTCCTACTTGCAATTATGTTGGATGTCAGAAATGAAACATTACTTTGAAGATGATGAGATGGATTGCTGATAGTGGGCTTGCTGTGCTTACCCTGTTCCTAAGCATTGACATTTAAGCTGGTTTTATTTCTTGACTTGCTCTAGCATTTTTCAAAATCAGAAAAACAATGTAATAGATTGYCCTTCTGCCTAGCTGTTCAGCTATGGCTGCTTTGCTGGCTGCTGTAAAGAGTCAACAGGGTTTAAATCCATGAAAGATTCAGGGGAATGTTCTTCGCATTTATTAGTTTTCTTGGCCACTCTTTACCAAGGGAATATATCTTTAAAGAAAGCATACAATTTTGTTTCTTTTTCTGTTCTTCTCTGTATCTCTGTATTGACTGATACTATTGAATCTCCACTAAAGTAGAAGAAACTCAGCTCATCTAAACCATCAGAGGAGCTGACCYGAACACCAGTAACTGGTTATTTTCAGCATACTTCTTAAATATGAAATTGTGTGAGGTGAATGAGGGGGAACGAATTCCTTTTTATTTCTTATGTGCATTGATGGATTGATGCAGCAAGGCAAAAAGCAGGACCCTTCTTTGAGAGGTCAGAGTAGTATTATATACCCTATATATATTTATACACAACAGAATAGTTGTAAATATATGAAAATTACTTGGCTATCTTGTAAAAAAGTAGAATGTTTCCTGTCCTGCGTTTACTAAAAAATGTGTATTTGCACTATGAGAGCATAAAGTTCTGTAAGTCAAGAGGTTGGGTTACAACTATCTCTATGCTCTATTCCTGAAATTTGTGGACTTTTCTTCTTCTCAGGCTCTTGCTCTGCTGTGTAAGTTGGGCCTGTCCTCTCATTGTGCATTTTTTCTGATTGAACATAACATTATAAAAGTGCTTCTTCAGGTGTAAATTACTACATAGGAACATGACTCCTTTGTATGTCTGATGTTACACCACTGATGTCAGTGAAGCTTATGGTGATTATTGCCAGGGGAAGCAAGAGGACAGTCAAGGTCACTAGTGACCATGTTTTACTTGCTGAAGAGAGTATGGTTTTTAAATGGGCCGTACTGTGTGCTCTAAGTGTCTGGCTTTTGGGTAAGTGCAGGAACCTGTCATAGAAATGAAGTGTTAAGAAGAAAAATAAAGAAACTTGATKGTTAACATTGATACATCCTTTCCCCATCCAATGACACAGGCTGTAAATTTGTATGTATACATGCATGCAAATGGAATGAAGTATCTACTAAACTAGTAAAGCTATCTTATCTTATCTGATAGTATCTTTATACTGTCTTTCTTGGGGAAATAAAAGCTTGACTTYGGTACTGGATGGGTGTTCATCAGCAGGGTGGGTGGGAGGTCTGCTTTCCATCATTATATAGTGGCTAATGGAGCATAAGTATTACTCTTCTGCTTAGGAGTGTTTGACATCTATTTATCCTGAGAGATGTATTACTTGGATGTGACAATGCAGATATTTCTCCTCAGAAGAGGCAAAAAGATTCTCATAAAACTTAGGCAACAGAGGCACTGATGTGTTTACCTAGTGCATCAGCCATCTTTTCCAGTAACATGACTATGCTGCAAACCTGAAATTTTCTTTAGGAAACACTTTTTTCTGTCTTTGTCCCATGCTTTGTTATCATAGGATCCTAGGACAATTCAGGCTAGCARGGACCTCAGGATGTCTCCAGTCCAACCCCCTGCAACAGCAGGTTCAGCTGAGGAGTCAGACCAGGTTACCCAGGACTTTATCCCATAGGGGCTTGCAACTGTCCAAGGATGGAGATGGGGGTCTCCTGATAAACCTGCTTGTTTGCCTGAGTGTGGGGATGGCTCATTCTTGCCTTTGGAAGACACTGCCTTGAAAGCCCTGCCAGTTCTCCTGAGCTCTGTGGCTTTTCAGAGCTGCATCCCCTGGGATCCCACCTACCTGCTCCCTGAGTAAGCCAAAATCTTTGCTGAAAACCTGGGTCTTTACTCTGCTACTTGCTTTTCTTTAGGTTTCCTTACACAAGAATTCAACTTTGCTTCAACCCCTTCAGGACTTTGATAATATGTTCTGCTCCTGGTCAATATTCATTGCATGTTTCTGTTAAGCAAACACATACATGCATATGCAAAGTCCTGCTTTCCCCCCCCCGTGTCAAACTCTCAGCCTCCCCAGGTAACTGCCAAGAGCAGCCATGTGCACCAGAGCCCCACACGATGGGATGGTTACCTGAAATTTTCCCTGTGGATAGTAGGACCTATGAGCCAAGCAAACCCCTCCCAAATTATTATTGTTTTGTGTTGTTTTTTTTTTTTTTTAATTAATAAGAGCTTCAGTGGTAATCCTGAGCAATCTATTTCTCAATATTTGTGAGAGGAGAGATGTGGAGCTTGTTTTCATGAGCAGAGTCCTCTTCCCAGTGTTTGAAAGTGGTCTATCTTGTTGCTGGCACTGCTGCCCTCCATTTCTCAGGCAGCAGCTGTAATAAGCTGTAATAAGCCAATAGTGTCCAGTTTGCATATTCTACTAGTGGGAAAAAAATCTACATAACAAATTGCATAAATATATGAAAATAAAACAAACTTCTTGTATAATATATACAGAGACTAAAACCCCTGATTATTGGGAATTTTTCACCTAGATAAATAATACATATTTTATAACTTCCAGTGAATTTTGTTTTTTTTCTGAGAAAACCATGAGGACTAAATACAAAATACTACCTTTGAATGACATTCAGGAAATAGCACAAACTGAAAATGCCAAAAAGGTTGTTTTTTTTTTTAATGGAAACTGGCATTGTCTCTAACTTGCTTCACTGAAAATGTGAATTATTCTGAAATGTTACATTAAAGATAGAATAGTACTACAAAMAATGCAGTTTGTCAACTGCATTGTTTTCTTAACTGTAATGAAAGGTTATCAAAATTTTTTGTACTTAACTTGTATGTATTAACAAAAAACCACAACCTGTTTAATAGTGTAGAAACCATCAGTGCTATTTACTAGAATAGATAGTGAAACTCCTCCTTAAGTGAAAACTGATCCAGCTGGTTAATTTGATTATTCTGGTATTTAAGAATAGTGTTAAGAACAGTGGGYTAAGTGCTAGTTTTCTGTGGAAACTTAATCGAGTCTGATATTTCCTTTGCCTGGGGCTCCACTTGTAAAGCTGGAATGACTGCAGCTTTATGGGCAGAGCTGAGCGTTAGTAGGGAAGAGCGAAGATGTGCTCATGTTCTGACCCATGCTTTGTGATGACTTGGTCCCAAAGCTGTTGGTGGTCATGCTGAATTAGCCAGAGCAATTCATGAGCAACTGTGATAGGTGAAAATTTCTCTTCTTTTTCTCCATGTCCATTTAAGGGAATCTATAAGCAGATGATTGATGTAATTCTGGAGTAATTTGAGGGCTACATCTAAAGTGTTGTTGATATAAAGAGCTGTAAGTGAATGTACTTAAAGCACTACTGATAAGGATTGTGTCAACACACCTCTGAGATTAAGGGGTACGGTCAGCTGCTGTGGGGATTCTGAACGGCAGTGCTGAGGGTCTGCACGTTGAGCTGCTGTGAGAATGGAATTTAACTAGCAGGTGTGCACRTATGCCTGAGATAAGACCTGAACATGTTGCTCCAGCTTGTTATTCTGTAAGGGAGCTGAAAACWTCAAGAGAATCGTGTGATTGGCTAAGTCCAAGGTTRAGAACAAATGTGTGGATCATTGCCAAGGGAAAGAGAGATTGTTTTTCTCGGTTTTTCTCAGGGATACAATCCRGGTGATGAGTCGGGGAGACAGCAGTACCACCCTGCCACGGTTAGGGATATATACTCCTGTAYTGTATCAATAAACGATCCTGTGCATGCATATGCGAGGGTCCGTGCCTTTATTTCTCTGACAAGCTGCACAATCATAATGGTTGTTAACTGGGATGAGAGCAGCATTGCCCAAAGTATCAGCTGAAGTGGAAGAAAATCTGTTTGTTCTGTCTCAGCAGCAGGCTGCAATATATGAAAACTTGGTAATGCTCGTCCATTAACATTAGAGGAAATTAMATGGGAAACTACAAGGTGTGTGGGGTAAATGGGTATACCCTTACAAAAGCAGCACCTGTTAAACCACAAAATCAAGATAGAAGTAGTCATCGTGGTTAAAAAATATAAGCCATCAGGAAGATATGCAAGWTATCAAGCAATCCCATCCTAAAGAATATCCTAAAGTAATAGGGAAACTGAGGCAGAAGACTGGAGTAGGGTTTTGCCTTCTGTTTTCTCTCATTAAGTCTTAAGACTCAAGTGCAAACTTTGATATGTGCTACTTCTGTCATCTACTGAAGAAACAAAGCAGTGAACTAAAAAGCTCTACTGAAAGATGTGGATTCAGTTAGAAGGTATTTTTAAGCTGTCTTCGGGTTTGCAGGACTGGTGCATGTGGGCTCCATTTTCATGAGGATGATGGACAGAAAGCCTGGGAAATAGGCTTGTTAGAACAAGGAGGAACAGCACCGCAGCCTAGTGAGACCCAAGAGGCTCTGATAATGTGGGCTGATGAGAGAGGTGCTGCCTTGCATATTCAGCAGTGGAAAACTGGGCAGGTCATTTCCCACTGCTCCTAACCCAAGAGCTACCTTCCCCATGAAACAGACTCCTACAGACAAAGTAACTGAGAAATTCCATCAAAGTAAGAGATGATCTGATCTACTGGTTTCTGTTCCAAATACAGATGACTACTTTGGGTCTCCTAGACCAAAGAGCACCCGTCTCTTCTTTGTTTCTAATGTCTTGTCTCATAACAAAGAGCACAGTTTTAAAGTGTATCCTTTCCAGCTAAAAACTAGTATTTCATAAATCTTGCCTGAATTTTTCTAAAGTTCCTAGAAAACTACCACAGGTTGTRTTCCTAGCTGTGAATTAAATGCTGTTCCACATCAGATCTCCTCACTGGCAATTCTTCTTATTCTCTTCAAAACATCTTCCATTTTAAATAACTTAACATCTCAGCTCAGGATGTCAAAGTTTTCCAGTCAGTTGGGAAAGACACATTTTTCAAGGGTAAAGATTTTTGTTGCCCAACTAAAAAATGTCAGGTT
The DNA here is from genome assembly GCA_030449065.1 of Oceanodroma leucorhoa. Lineage (NCBI taxonomy): Eukaryota > Metazoa > Chordata > Aves > Procellariiformes > Oceanodroma > Oceanodroma leucorhoa. Next base: position 464,587 of record JASVER010000126.1, on the reverse strand, counting down.
GGACCATTACAGAATGTAAGTTTCTGTAGCATTCTTCCAGCATGCATTAACCTTGCACGTGGGATACAACTCTGAGGACAGCTAACTGTGACAATGAGGCCAGCTGGGTCCAACTGTAGATGAAATACAGTAATGGGAATAACCATGAAAACAAGGTAACAAGACTTGAAAGCCCTCAAAAGAATCTAAGGTTGTATTTCCTACCTTTTGTTAATATGTTGCATGCATTGTTTTTAGATATTTTGACAGTCATGCAATCTAGCTGGTAGCCATCTGATGAATCCTGTGCAGTGGCTCATTCAGATTGCTGGTTTTCTTTCACTCACTCTTTCTTTCTTTTTTCTTTTTTAAAAATTTTTGTGAATTTTCTGAATGGTAGATGAGATAGTGTGTGATTCCTCTTTAGCACTTATATTGCTACTTATAATTCTTTCATTCTTTTTGTTTTGCTTTTTGTGATATACTGTCATGATTATAAATAAACTCTCATTTTGAAATGGTATCTGAGCATCTCGTGGCTGTTGGGAGACCCCTCATAGCAACCTTACAAGAAATTAATGGGTTGAGTTTCCATATACCAGACTGAGAAGGTGAAGGTTGGGCATGATGAACAGTCCACATGAGAATCCTAGTTCAGCTGGGGAAGACAGAAAGCTGTCTCCCATATACCTCTATGTATTAACCATGAATAATAAACCATCGAAAAAGAGATTAACTATATTATTTGTTGTTTTATTCAGCTGATTAGGAATATAATATTTTGTTTCTGTTAGCAACCTTAGCATGTACAGCATCAGAATGGAATGGAATGTTCCCTGTGGTTTGAATTACTAAAAATTAGAAACCTGATTGTACTTTGTGCTAAAAAGTCTTGTTTCTGAAATACCTAAATTCTATTTACAAAAACCAAGAGGTGAGTCTTCCTTGTGGCATGTGTAGTTCTTTAACTAAAGTATGTTTTGGATAAGTGGGAATAAGCTATAGCTGTGAACATGAAGCTGTTAGCTATTTTCATCTGGGATTACAGACAGCAGAGATAGTGCAATTGTGTGTAGAAGAAAACATTCAAATTTCTTTGTGACTGCAACAACATTCTTTGAATACCTCTGGGCTGCTGTTCAGGCGAAGCCTTTGTGAGGGATTTTAGCTTTATAAACTGACACAGACCTACCCAGCACACTATTAACCAGGAATATATTGTAAAAATTCTCAGAAAGAAACCCATTTCCAGCACCTGAACCAAATTAGATTGGTCCTGTAAATTCGACAGATTGTTATTCATCATTCTGTCATGCCAGAAAGATCTGGTAACATTTTCAGACAGAGCTATATGGGCAATTCTTGTCTATGTACAAACACTCTTGGTTCTGCTGACACCTATGTTTGACCATTCTTAGAAGTTGTTTTTTTTCTTGGAGATAGATATTGGTTGATGTGAGACATACCCTGTGCTGAAATTCAAGGAAAATCTAAAATTATTCCTGAAACGACAATTCTGTTTCTGACTTAATTCCAGYAGCTTCAACAATTTCCTTCATTGTATCTCCTGCAGGATCCACTTCCACCACCCTTACTTTTAAGGACTCTAAACAGTATGAGGACACTTGCTGCAAAAAGCTCACCAGTAATTAACTAGTAGCTCTCCTCATCACCTCATCTCTGCCTTAGTAGTGGGAAAAAGAGTCATTGTTACTAATAATGACACCATAAATAGTACTCTTCATTAATTGCCTGCCTTTTGGTAACCTTGTAATGGCCGTCTCCTGCTTCTTTAGGGACGATAGCACCGGCACCACAGTGAAGAAAATGTTGAGGAGGTTTCTACTCATGTTCATCCCAGCTTGGTATGTGCTGACTCAATCGCAGTCTCTGGGTGTGACTAGCATTTGAGGGAAAACAGCAGAATGCGGGAAGTCCAGGACCCTTGACTTTCTGTCTAACAGAAGATTGATTTACTGTTACTGCTGTGGCTGTTTAAGCCAGAAGAAAATGATCAAGAAAAACAACAAAAAAAATCAGTAACTTCTGACGCTGCAGTGTTTTAGCGGAAAATCACATGCTAAATGCAAKATTTTATTTTCCCAGCAAGGGTAAGATTTTACTCTGTGCCATCACTTACTACCTTGTGAAAATAAAAATAATGATGAAAATTCTGCATTATCAGAGATGTGAACTGTCAAGAGTTTGTGGGAAAGGCATTCTGAGGTCTTCATCTTCCAGCTGGCAGGGTTAAAGGTGGCCATGACTATACATGTAGTGGCATTAAGAGCTTCCTATTTCTCAGCACAGTTTCCCAAGTTTTCTTTCCCACTTTTGGCCTCTGGAAAGAAAGTATAAAATGCCCTTTCCCCCCTTTTCAGTATTATCTTTTTTCTCTAAAGCATCAGATTGATTACTATTTGTCCTACAACACTGTTTCTTTCCCGTTTTCTGGCAATTATTGTTTAATATTTTAGTCTGTTTGGTGTCAACTTTTGTCAGGATGGGAATCTCACTCCGTAACCTCTCACATTGATAGCAACTAGGAGTAGCTCTCACCATGCATTTCTTCAGCTTTATTAGAATGCTATGAGATTTTTATTATCTTTTTCCTATTTATTTTATGTTCTTCTGAGTTTTATTTACTAACATAGCTCAGAAATGCTATTTTTAAAATAACAAAGGCAGTTCCAGAAAGCTAAACAAAACAAAAACGCACCAAAACCCAGTCAAAACTAAACCAAAAAATTTTTCTTCTTGGGCAGTGCATGTAAGCCCCCTTTCTTCCTAAAACATTTATGGTTGCCATTTTGCCTTTAGCAGTGTTTATTGCAGCTAACACCGTAGCTGTAACAGCAAGAGGACCCCATTAGTTTTGTGTGCTCACTGCCCTGTGTCTCAGAATAGTACAAGGAGGAGACCACCTTGTACATCCTTTCTGGAGCTGGAACAAGCTCCTTTTGGCGTGACGGGGTGTCCAGCAGAGACCAGGGAAGTGCTGGGATCAGCGCTTTCAGGGGACTTGGATCAGGAAAAAATCTTACCGCAACTTTTTGTAACTCTTCTTTTTTGTAACTGCTGAAACTCCTTAGGCACATTACAAAAGAACTGTTGGCAGCTCTAAAATAACCAAGGGCAAAAGATGCAAGAGGAGTACGTTTTCAGAGTTCAGATTATGAGGTTGTTTACCCTACCGCACTTCAGATCCAGGCCACAGTGACTGTTCTCCTGGGGTTTCATATCAAACAGCAGGCATTTGTGGCCTGCAGGTAAGAAATACACATATCTACCCTCCAGGCTGCGCATGGCTTTTTCAGGAACATGCAGGGAAATCACTTCTCGGTGAGAGCTGGAGGAGCTGCCCCATCCTGCAGCTCCTGGGTGAGTTCAGCTGCAGTGCTCGGAGATGCGCAGCATTTCTCCCCACAGCTCAACAGTGAATTTGCAGGCTGTTTTCTCTTAGAAAAGCGAATACTCTTCTGTCTCACAGGTGGGAACACCTCTAGCAGGATGAGAGGCAGCCAGACCCCAGTGTCACAGCCACTCCTGCAGTCTAAAAGCACCTTCAGGTGCATCCACGTGCTCTTAGGGCCCAAAGGTTAAGTGACTGAAACCCTAAAGTTGCCTAGGCAAGAAGGAAACCAAATTCCTTTGATTTGAGAGAATAATTTTCTCAGTGCTCCTGGAAAGAGGTGGGTGTTGAACTGCACATAATAATTGAGGGCTATGAGATAGAGAAATGTAAATGAAATCCCTTACTGTGACATCTGAATGGTGTAAATCAGCATCTCAGATGATTTAATGCTATTTCCAATGAGATGTCACCGTCCCAGCAAGGAGTTAAACTGTGCTTCAATTGGCAAAGCGTGCCCACAGAAATGCTGGTATTTTAAAGCAGAGTGAAAAACTTTAGAAATGTCAGGACCTCTCTCTCTGGCTTTTTTTTTTCCCTCAGATGGTACCCATCCAAGGAATTATCTTGGTATCTTTTTCCTTTGAGGAAAAATGAAGTTGCTGTGGATCCACAAAACCCACTTTGACCTATAAGGAGGAGAAAAAGAGGAATATTATTTCATGAAATGCTTCTCAAAACATCTGCCAAAATTTACATAAAAAAAAAAGGAAAAATTATTAAATTCTGTGGCACTACTACAAAAAGAATAATGAGGAATGAGAAAGCAGTAAATTTTAGTGGCTTTCAAACAGAGAAATTGTTCAGTCAAAATCTGTTCTAACTTTACAATTTCCATATCCTGGAGGGGTGACTTACGGCAGAGATGAGAAAGAGGACATTAACAGAAATYCAAGAACAGCTGGGAGGTTAGACGCAGTCTTAAAATGTGTTCTTATGGCTGGAAGAGYGACTCTCTACAAATGACCTGGGGAGCTCCAGATTTATTCTCGCTCACTGGCTGTCATGAAAAATTTGCTTCTGTTTTACAGGTTGCAAGGCTGTCTTGCCAGCTCTGCAAAATCCAACAGAAAATTGAGATGTTCTCTCTCTGTTTCCTATTGCTAGAGTTGTATGTCCTCCTGTTAGTGCGTAACGGGCAATTATGTTGATGATGTGCCAAAACTGAATCTGTCTTCCTGATCCCTATCCGTTGAATAGTTTGAGTAGTTGTAACATAAGAGTWTTTGTTAGAAATGTTACTATGACTGATACACACGACTTGCATTTTGGATTTCCCAGTGAAATGTTTATGTCTTTATACCTTTACCTAACAGGCAAACTCCGTGCTCTCACTTTGTGCAACACAGACTATTCCTGCATGTAAAAAAGTCCTTGAAGACAGGAGACAGCTGGAGGGAATTACACGAGTTTCTAAGTTACTGCAATTATAAATCTGAGCACAGAATCTAGAGGGCTGGAAGGTGTCCTGAAAGACTTAAATACTGTGTATCATAAGAGCACAGTCAGAAAAAAAATACAAACCGGATTGTGCCAGGGGTACTTTTACCAGTCCTTGCACCTATTAAGAGACTCGTGCTCTTTTGCTTTTCTGTCCAACATTTCTTAGCGGGCCAGGCATTCCAGCTGAACTGTTTCATGAGTATCCAGATGGCCTCATCCTCATGTGCCTTCACTTAAAAGATAGCTTAGTTATGAAGGAAAAATATTTTGAAGTGTTCTTGGGTAGATATTGTGAATGTCTCTGTATGTTTTTGAGTAGAAATGCAAATTATTTGCTTCTTTATGCAAGGTGCTAATAAGGCAAAAAATTATACAAATATAAAAGAATTTAGTCAGTGAAACAATAAATTCCTAAGAGCAAAATGAAACTTGGATTTATAAATACTGTTGACAGCTACAGAAGTGACTGCTGGTCATAATGAAGTCTTTACTATAAGGTCAGTGCTATGCATTTGCCTTTGAAGAGTCTGTACAGTATGTATTCTATTTCAAGAGTCTGCAGTGCCAAGGAGGTTCAGGTAATTCAGATTTCCTATCCTAGCACATTCTTTGCCAGGTTTTAAATCACAATAGGTTTTTATTCAAAGAACTTTAACTGCGGAATTCTGGATAACTGACCTTATGTTTTACTAAACTTAGAGGTGACTAAAGTAGACTTGAAACAGCGAACACTTTTACAAAACAGTTTTGCCAACTGTCTTTCTGCAAAGAAAATTCATCAAAGATTTCTGTGTGGTTTTTGTTTTGTGGGTTTTTTTTTGGCAGGGGGAGGGCAGGTAAGGTTTGTTTCATTGTAAAAATGGGAGCAAGAGAGGGGACTGTTACTTTAAACATACATACCCAGTTTCAGATGCGGGAAAGCATTCAGCACCCATCAGTTCACTTTATCACCGAATGCTGTCAAAATGACTTCTTCGGGAGCTAATAGGTGCTGAACTCTCCCGAAAATCTCATCCTTAGAGAACATTTTCCTTGTCAGTGCTTGAACAGAACTTGTTGTTAACATGCATACTTTTAAGTCTCCAGCTCCAAACACTCTGTCTTTTCAGAAGCTTCACTTTGTGTGTGACTTTCCTGTAACCTCATTCACTATTCTTCAGTACATACTTGACATCATTCATATTTCATTGCGACAAGCTCTCTAAATTCTAATACAGAATACTTTTAAAAAATGTGCTTTTGTGTGATGGTTATCGAGTTTGGGAATCATCATTAACTTACTGTAACTTAATTCATTAAAATGAATAATACATACTTTTTTTGGTAAATGACAGTGGAATATGTAGTCTTTTTCCAGGCATTAGTATTTCTCTGGTGGCAATATATCTTTTGACATATGTCACTTTTATATTCTTTTTTATTTTCCTTGAAAATCAGTCCTACTGGACATGCTTGCTTTACACTGCACAGTGCTCATTCAGCTGAGATACACTGGAATCTCTTCCCTTAGATTTTTCATTTTAAGTTCTCTCCGAATCAAATTGTGATTGGAAACAATACTTCAAAGGCACAAATAAGTTTCATTGGATGCTGCCTGACAGAGCCAAATGTAAACGCAGAATAAGCAGAGGCAGTGCCAAATGTAAACGCAGAATAAACAGAGGCAGTGCTAATATTGCAAAATATTTCCAAGGTTACAATGTGCATTATGATCTCTTTCTTTCCCATATCATGGTCTTCATGTTGCAAGAAACGTTTGGAATATTTCCCTGAAACCAAGGAGTGCTGGCTGTAGCTCTTTTGCTTTACTTCTGAGCCTACACGTTTTGTGCAGTAGGCGGGAGACTGAATACTTTTTCAGTCCAATTACCTGTGCAGCAGCAGTACAGTGAGATACTCAAGTCCTCAACATCAAGTACATGAGCAATTCCATTTTCTGGCTACATTTTACCCTGGCTTCTCTTGTGTCTTGCTAAGGTTTTGACACATCCTGTTGTTTGTGTTGTGCTAACTGTAACTACAGTAGCTAATTTTCATTAATAACAACATTAATTTGAGATCAATGTGTCAGTAAGGCTGACTTCCCACTGCCAATCAACACTTGAGATATTAAAAATATTTAAGGAAAATAAGAGTGGAAGACATTCCAGGACAGGAAACTTTACATCATGTGTAGTTAGAAAGAAATTCAGCCAACAGCAATAATGAAAAAGGGTGGCACTGACTGAGGACTTCATGCACTACAGGTAAAATTAAATGCAGGCACTCCCTGTTTGAAGGTTGTATCTACCCCTGGAAGGGAAAGGGCAGCAGAAGGCTGAAGGGTTGAGCTGGGATGGTCAGATGGGGAGAAAGACAAGTTAGTAGCTCCTGCAACAGAGGCAGGAACGATGGTCACAGTCACTGCGGCTTCCTGGAGGAAAGGGAATGAGGACTTTCCCTCTTCCCCAGCCATAACTGGCACCAGGCATGATTTGGAGCCCCCCCCCCTTGGCAGCTCCAAGCGTGCCCTTTGACACAGGAGGACAAAGTAGGGAGCACGCCCCTGAGTGTCCTACTGCCAGCGAGGGTACCACTGCCCTGTGAGTTCCCTGCCTCTGACAAAGCATATCTTGATGTGCATCACAGGAGCAATCGGTACACAGACACTTGCACCCTAACTGTCTAACCCCTGCTGCTGGGATGAGGGCTGGTGCACCAAGCAGAATCTGCCCACTGGTAAGAAATGCATCTCTGCTAGATATTAAAAACTTTTTTTTTTCCTCCCTAATTCAGCTACACTGAACTGATGCACTGCATTTTTGAAATACACAAACTGCATAGCTAAAGCATGCCTGTGTGACTACACTGACCTGTATCAGCTCTGAGCCCTTCACAATGTACTTCTGGGTCTCCAGAGCTGCTGTTAGAATTGCAGCTAAATCCAACAGGAAACAGCCTTTGAAGTATATTATGTTTGTGGTTACTATATATATTTTTTATTTTAGGTCACGGACAATATCTTGTGTTAGCAAAAATGCAGTTTTTATTTTAAAATCTTGTTCCTCCTAAAGTGCCTTTAACAATGTGTGTTTTTAATGAGTTCTCCCTTCTACAGAAAGATTTCTTCTACAGAATAAACCTTGGCCAATCTGTGGCTGATCCTGTGGTATAATGTTAGCTGTGAAAGATAATGCAGAAAACCCCATGACTRATTCTTCTGCATCCATTCCCATATCATGCTAAAAGCAAAGCCACAGAACCTGTGGTATTGTTGTGGGAGGCAATGAAGGGTGAGGGGACCTGGAGGCCTGAACACCTTATACATATCATGACATCAATCCATAGTGTTTGGAGCAAAACAGAAAAATTTGCTGGCGTGTTGCTGTCTGTATACCTTCCTCAGTCACGCTGCAGGCAACTGCTCTAAGGGATGCCACTGCTTTTCCGTTTCTTCTTGGCCTTGTTTCCCCACTGTCCATTACATCGTATTTAGGGATCTGAGCTGCCGACTTCTGGCAGAAACTCACGATGGGATAGAATTAGGCGGAATGGAGAACTGTATTTTCAGAATATTGACTGGCAGATGACCTGAATAGAGTAGGTTCAGATATGATTTTATGGTACCCTCAAGCCCGCCTGACTCTGGCTACTGCAAGACTGTCACACCACTCTTTCCACCTGCACTTTTGCTCTGCTGCTTTCCTGTTTTTAGGAAGCTAAAGCCACTAGGCAACATGAAATTGGAAGAACACTAATGCAGCGTAGCTCCTTGGGCCAGGCTACTCATCTAACATTAGTGCAGTGGGCAGGGAAAGATGGGAGAGGAGTGGAACCGTCCTTTTCAATGGCCCTGTAGGGRCACCTGGGACTGCCTAATGAAACTGCAAAACTCCATCCTCAGTGACTTATACTGACTTTATTCAAAGTCCCTGCTGCTGAGCAACTGCAAGGTTTGCAAAGTGATCGCAAGATATTAGCATCTGACTCTGTAATGGCCAGCACCAGTGAGATGATTGTGCGAAGTAGAAAGTAGAGGAGTATCTGGCTTCTTGAGTCCACGTTCACTTTCTGGTTGCATAACCGCATTTTTTTTTTTTTTTCTCCCTCCCCCTTCATAGCTGCATGCACCGGCAACTGCTAAAATGATTTAAAAGATTTAAAGAACCAAACTCAATAACCTTTCTTAGGGCTCAGGATGGAAAAAGATCTTGTCCTGCAGACAACCTTTCGTAATGAGATTCAGTGAAAAGGCTACAACATTAGCACTGATGCAACAGGAATACAAGTAAACTGTTCTTGAGAATATCTGTTTCAGTGTGAGGGGTGTAAGTACAGCAGTATTCTGGACTTACATGATAGAAGAAATCTAAGAAGAAACTAATTAACCAGAAAATAGTTTGGAGTTCAGGTTGGTGCTCAGAGCAAGGTGAAGGGCCACTCCTTACATGGTAAGGAAACGACTTGCATATTGTAGGAAAAATAGTATGTGATAGTACCTGGTATACGATGCCATATATGTGTTTAAACAGAGATTGTACAGACAGCTTTAATTCTGATATTTAAAGAATAACCAGTATTATTAGCGTGCAAGTTTAATAATCTTTTCTTAACAAGTATGGGCTATGTTTGTGAGCTATAATGCTGCAGTACTCAGATCAGCTGCTTTTGCATTTCTCTGGACAGGCTGCTTGCAGAAGTGCTCTGGAACGTCCCACGCTGCGCGGCGGTGCAGAGCGCGGTGTCGAATCCAGCAATACCGCAAAGCTCCTCTCCTGGTGAGCTGTGTCTCGGCCAGCAAACTGAACACTGCGAGGGCTTGCCCTCTGGGCCGTGCCTCTGCTGTTCAGGCAGCTTTCTCTCTAGACCTGTCTAGTTTCATGTGAAGTTGTTATCGGGACTGCTCTCTGGCCTGTGCTAAAGTATAGAGGGCTTGGGAGTGGCTTCATCTAAAGCCGAAACTTCTTTAGGACCATGTAATTGTTCCCACTACACTGTAGAGCTATTCACTGACTGAAACTAAGTAATATGCAAATAGCACAGCATGAAAGCCCAACTAATAAATATATAGTCTTCCACGGTACCAGTACCTTCAAATTGCCATGAGAGCTATAAAAGCCAGGAGTCATTGGTAACCCTCAGTTTATACCTGGGTTGGAATAGGAGCCGTTCAATACTTTGCACTAAGCTGAATCATTCCGTCCATAATGAAGAGTGCCACCTACTGAATCACTAATGCTATTCCTACAGGATCTCTTCCCCTTATGCACTGACCAGGGTCTGTCTCAGCTTTGGAAGTTACCTAAACATGTGCTTAAGACTTTCTCAAAGTTAAGCACATGCCCAAGGATCCTTTTGTGCGTAGAGTTATCTTACAGACTGAAAATCAAGATTCAGAAAGATAAGTTCATACTGCTAAGTTGCATTGCTCCTAGCTATAATTTCATATAATTATGTAGAAGTGGCTTATCAATAATTCAATTATTCCATTAGTTTTGTATTAAGGTGTTAACAGAGTTAACTGAGCTAATGCATGCATAATTTATCAGTCTATAAGCTAAATAGTTTAAAATGCAATATTCAGACTTACCATGATAATAGCTTATAAAATGTGCTGTCTATAATGGCTTACAAAATGTGCTGTCTGCATTGGCTCTAGAGTAGCTGAACACCGGGGTGCTGAAAAGCAACACAAAGAAGAAACTACTACCCCCAGGGTCCATACTCAAGAAAGATGGGGAGGACTGTTGAGGTTGGGCTGAAAGATACCAGTGGAAGGGTGTGTGTTTGGAAAATGAGGGTAGGGTATTAAATCCCAATCTTACTATTGTGCTACACAGTCTTCAGTTTAATCTGAAGTGCTACCCTTTTCCTCCACTTCTTTTCAGAAAGGAATCACTGTTACATAGCTGAGCTACAAATCCCTCTTAATCTGGGGGAAGCACTTGCCAGGAAAATCCAAAATAACCCCAAGTTCTGCCTGCAGTGTATACCTCCTATGCAGTGCTTCTGTACCTAATAGGACCATGTCTACAGAGGAAATGAATGAGACATATGAATCACACTTATGTCTTACATTAAGCTAATTAAAGTTAGTAGGAGCTGCTGGAGGTCATTAATTCCAAAACCTGAGAGGTCATTGATTCCAAAACCTGAGGTAAGAGTTTAAGCATATCTGTCTGCTTTTAAAAAAACATGGACCTGAAGTTTAAATGTAACTTTGAATCTGAAAGATTTTCACTGGACTTATACTTGTTCTGTCAAATACTCTGCAACATACTTCTTTATTCTATTTTCACATTTCAGATTGTGATTCTTGTTACCAAAAACAAAAGGTGGGAGGGCAAAGCATTTCAGAATCATAAAGAGTTAAATTTAAATTTAGTTTAAAAATGCAGGCTGACATGGTAAAGGCAAGAAAGACATTTTTCTGTAGTGGTAGGAACAAATGTTTTATCTACTCTCAATTTTTTTGTGATTTAGTTCTAATGAAATCTTCTGTTGCCTTTTTTTCTTTTTCTTTTCTCCTTTTTTTTTTTTTTTGGGGGGGGGGGGGATTTCTGAATTAAACTTTTATCTAGCTTGCAAGTCAACAAGCCAGGTGCATATTTTTTGGTCTGACAATGCTAACTAGAAACCACTGTCTAACACAAATGAAATGAACCTGCTTTCTCTGCTTTCTGATCATTTAAATACTTCCTTTTAGTTCAACTGAGGAAGCAATATATGGACAAATGCCACAGTATAAACACATAATTACTTACTGGGACTCACAATGGTGTCAGCTGTCAATGTGTTTTGCAGTCAGAAAGAAGCATTACTGGGGAAGTTTACAATCAAACTATCTGAATCAGATGTGTACCTCTTTCAGTTAAAAATACACGTCTAATGAGTGAGTACTAAAATGCCTTACCTAGGTAGTTTTGTGGTTGTTTGATTTTTGCAAAACTGGGTGACAAGGAAGACTAGAACAAGCCACAGAGAGATTAGGGAGACTAGAACATAGCCACAGCTATACCACTGGTGACCACGGGAAATATCTGGAAATCTCAGCAGCACTTGCCAGTGTTGCTCATCACTAAGCACTATTGGCACAAGCCCCTCAATGTCTTAGTTTAAAATCACGTTTTAAGTTGTGCATCTGTTAATTCTAAAACAAAGTGACTCTATGGAGTTAACTTAAAAATAATGAGAATAAGTGCAAGTGCCTATTCCACCAGAACTTTTACTTCCCTGCTAGGCAGTTGTTTTCATTCCTGTTACTACTTAAGGCCAGCAGTGGCAGAACCCAGAGGAKCTGCAGCTCTGGAATACGCCAGATGCTGACTAAAGATATCCTGCTGCCTTATTTCTGCAGAATGAAATGGAACACAGATTATTTATTTGTAGTGAAAGAAGGTTGGTTCAAAAGAAAGTTAGCCACCAAAAACCTCTCAGCATCACCTACACACAGTATATTTTTTTCTTTGTGGTCTGATACATAAAAATACTCTGTTTTTTGGTTATGTCTGAGAATAGAGTTTGAGAATGATTAGCTGACCAAATGTGAAACCTCTTATATGTATGAAGCCACAAAGGAGAGACAGGCCATACTTACAAATAGCTATAATGTATCAGGTATATGTTGATGTTTCRCTTTTCTGCCCTACTCTGTGCTGAGTAACCGTAGATTGTTCTGTTTCCTTTATTTGGTGCTGCTGCCACAAAGAAATATGTCCAGGCAAGGTAATGTTTCAGGCAAGATAAGCTATCTGGAAGGCATACAAAGCCAACATCTGGTTTCCTTAAGCAGGTTGTTCCCTTATAAAAGTAAAAGAATATATGCATAGCAGTATGCGGATTCCATCAATTTGTTTCTTCAATAAAAGGGAGTATTTTTATCACTTTGAAAAGCGAAAGTCTTAATACTGGGGATTTATATTAACTGATGCATCTGTTCAAAGCTACAGCATGCAGTGTAGCCACCATAATCTGAGTGAAAAATACATGCTTCCCTTACTCTTGTCCCCCAAGAACAAGTCATGTAACCGGCCTGTGAAGYGGTTCCCAGTTAACCATGGTATACAGCTGTTTTGGCAGATGTTTCTGAGGGTAGTTTGGGAGCTGCAGGTTCATTCAATACCTCCTGGAAAGAGCAACAGCAGTTTTAGAATTTTACCTCAGACTATGGATCTAGTGCTGGCTTCTCACCAGGAGAAGCTGGAGGAAACGATTTGCAGGATTTGCAGATCCTTGTCTTTTATTCAGCCATAATTTCAGCAACGTGAGCTCATAGTGTTTCAAACCACAGAGGGCTTGGTATTTATTCTTTTGCTATGTAGTCAAACTATAGAGTCAAGGAGTCAGATATATTGGCCTTATGGCTTCAAAAATCCTTCTGCCCTTCTAGCATCTCCTAGCCACCTGGAGTGGAATTCAGACTTCGCACTGGCACCTTCTGATGCGTCCCACAGGTAATTAAATTAACTAGTAAAACAATAACTTTTAGTTTTGAAAGAAGATAGAACAAAAGACTGCATGACAGTGGCATCACCATGGTAGTGGCATCACCATGTCTTCCTTGAGGGCAAAGTGTGCTCTTGGTCTCCCTGATTTTCTTGTTCTGTTCCTAGGAAAAAGGAACACATGATGAGTACCTAATGCAATAGACATTACCTTCAACAGAATGCCTAAAAGTGTAGGTAAATTCCAGAAATCTGTAGCACAATTTCATTTGTAATAGGAAAYCAACATGTTATACAGTATACCTGTAGTATTGATATATCCGCTGCTTAATATGTGTACTAAATATTCTTATATTGAACGACCAGTGAATTTGGAGTCTGAATACTGCTGCTGTCACCCTCTGAGTTTTGGCCAGTTAGTCAATATTTTGAAAATTTCAGCTTGTTCACAATAATTCTGYGAGTCTGTGACATTTGAGAGAAGAATGTGCTTAATGCTCCAGAGACACAAACTGAGGGTTGCTCTCTCCTTCAGTTTGTCTGGGTTAGAATGTACAACACTTCATGCTGTTTCCAATTAAGAAAAGTGAAAACAACTACTTTCTATAGAAAATTCATCTTTGATAGCAGTTTAATAAAAACATGATTACATTGATCAATGGACTTAAAAAAGTAAGGAAGTGAGTTTGGATGTGCCTACTTTCCTGCTGTCTCATACACTTTCTCAAGTAATCTATTGGTAAATTACATTATGGATAGGTTTCCAAAAACATGTGCAATACATCAGAAGCTTCATAAAATGTGCTAAAGAGGAAGAAGGTCACATATTTCTGCTTACTAGTTGGCATAAAATTTGAATTTTTAAGTTGAATGGAGGATTTGTCCCTTGTAACTGTTATCTGATGTTTGTTAAATAGATAAACTGAATAGACACAGAAGGCAACCTCAAGTCACACAGTGTCAGCATCAAGGACATTGTAAAAAAGCAATGCTATATCACCAGAATTAAATGGAATAGATCCTGAAACAGACAAAAGGTTCATAACCTGCATAACAGATGATTTGACCAAAATTCGATCACTTCTTTCAAAAATGTCTGTGGACGGAACTCTGTGGGTGGAGCTAGACATGACACTGTAAACATTTTCTGTTAAACCTACTGATTTCTTGAATTGCTTTAGATCTCACTGAAATGAAAATACAAAAAAGTAGCCAGATATCAGCAAAGTCTGATCAAGAAAGAACACTGGAATCTCTAAAAAGAGTTATTTTTATAGTTATTGTATATTTGTATAGTTCTTCTCACAAGGTTACTGTCTGAAACTGCAGAGAACCCAGTTTTCTGACCATATGAATTTGGATGGTTGKTTTTTTTTCTTTTTAATGCAGGTAAATTTTGATCTTCAGTTAATATAAATAACAGTTTTTGTAGGTGAAAAGAGGGTTTTTTTTGGTAATCTTAAACACGGGGTATTTATTACTGATAAAATTAGAGCTGGTCAAATAGTCACAGAATTCATTCTGTAGGTAATATAACTATTGAGCAAATAACTCCAGATGATTTTAAACAAATTTTACTAGCTTGAAATTGATATAATTAATAGAGGATTCCACAGGAATGTAGTGTACAAACTCAATTGTTGCTTATTCTCAATTTAGTTTTATAGACACCAGGAATTACAGAAAATCCTATAATGTGTGTGCATGCAGGTAGGCTCCCATTGAGCTGTGTCTGCTTATGCAAGGGCAAGACATGAATAGAACTATCTCATACCTCTTCAATTCTTCCTCTCATTGTTACAGATATTATGCCTGCATCTAATTAAAGGCAAACAGAAGAGGGTTAGACTTCAGATACTAATCWTTGAGAACAGTAGTCACGCTGGGACTTCACACAAAGGGATGTTTTTCACTCAGCAATCTCTCTTCTCAGTGCAATTGTTGTAAATTTTGTCATTAAACTGTATATATACACTTTTGAAATGGCTAGCCCAAGCATTTTCTGTTTGGTGTTTTACTATGTATGTTACCCCTACTCCTTTATAATATATGACCCTGTTACACTCAATGCATGTCTCCTAAATCTTACAAATATTGGAATAGGCATTTCTTGTTGGTGTTTGTTTTTTTTTTTTTAATATATTTCCTTTTGCCTAATTTATCCTTGCAGTTAACCATTGCAGTTGGCCYCAAAGATGTATTAGGTGTATTGATGATGATGTTTTTGCACAGGCACCCCTTAATTATGGGTTAGAAAGCAATTCCTGCAGATAAAGTCTCAAATCTTTCCTTTTCCCAATGAAAATAATTTTTGCCAGTTTGGGAAAATGGTCATTTTTGTATTTGAGTATTTCTCTTTAGTTTGTAATATTTGTGCCATGGGAATCCTCATAAGAATAACCTCTTTGAACATGGCTAAATTCTCACCCAAAGAATTTGTGCTCCTGCTGTCTATAACATTGGCATGAAAATGTTCTTGTTTATGGCTCACTACAGGTTTTCACTGTCTTACTACTGCTACTATTATTATTATAAGTTCACCTGACATTATGATAGTGGGTTTGACTAGGAATTCTGGAAATAAATGATTGACGGAAATATGGTTATCATGTGCTGCCCATCTTTAAGTTGGTCTGTAAGATCTCTCCTAAAAAAAATCTTATGCAAGTATTAGAATGAAATAGTAAATTTTCTTTGTTGTTTTGTCACCCTGTAGAGAATATTAAGAGTTTATTTGCTGTTACCAGTAATGGTGACTTCATTCTATGCCCAAGAATGTAAGCCTACAGTGAGTACTTGGGAAAAAAAAAAGTAATGTTCAGAGTAAACTAACTTCACAATGAGCACCTTACATAATGAATTACTGGCGATGAACACTTTATCCATGCTTTTTAGACCCTGGTTTTCCCCTGTGTTTTTTATTTTAAACACCAAGGTAACAACAACAACAACAAAAAAACAAACCAAAGCAAAACAAAACAAAACAAAAAAAGAAAAAAAGAACTGTAATGAAGTGATGAGGTATGAAGTAAACTTCATTCTGATTTCCTCTGTGTGTGCAAGTTTATACTTCATCTAGTGTACAGACAAGTGTTCTACCCTTTTACTGTTCCTAATGCAAAACATTTTCTAGACAGTTATTATTAATAGTGATTGTCCATCACTGTTAATGACAACCAACAATTTGTGTTTTACAGTGACTGTACCTGAGTGCTTTTTCTATGGCTATAAAATTCAGCTTGTGCAAAATAAACTTTTTTTTATCTTAATTTGGAGAGCAACATGTCAAGTTGACCCTTAAGATTATACTTTCCTAAGTTTTCCTTGGATTCTCTTTTACTTCTTTGGCTTCGATGCAAATTATTTCAAATGCAATTAGATCATCATCATAAATCATTGCAACTTTTCCTGTCACAAGCACCATGCTCCCATGTGGCAATGAATATTCAGATTTTTGGGACTATACTTTAAGCAGTATTTATACCTTTCAAGTTGTCTACATGAGATCATTTACTGAGTTTTATTTCACCTCAAGATGTTTTTTTTGGTAATCTGACATTTGGCATTTGGATAAAGTGCTCCACTCACCTCACTGACACCTTGCCTTTATACTTGGAACACTGTTGATATATGTGTCCTATTAAGAATCTGTTTCTAGTGCAGTAAGCCACTAGCAAATTTTCTCTTTCTGAAGAAGTTTGTATTAAAATAACTTTATTTCATCCATTTATCTCATGTAAAGTACATATGTTTATAAGCATTTACTGTTACATATTTAATGTTATTACCCATTTAAAATCTCTCTTGCCCTACATACCTACATATCCAGCCAGAGGTTTCAAAAAGCACTGCTGGCTTTGGACACTCAGTTTCCTATTTTTGTGTCAGTCATGTTATACTAACACTAAATATAGCAGCCCACTAGGCAGGATCTTTAATAAAACTAAAAATTGCTGAAAAATATCATCATGGCCAGCAGGCATGTTGACCTGGATATTAGATATCTTTTATCTGTGTCAGGTAGCACTGATACATAAGGAATATATTTCATTTAAAATAAACTAGAGTAATAGAATTATAATTACATTCATTCCAGATGTACCAACTGGGCACAGATAAACATATGGGGCCTGAGTATGGAGTAGAGTGGAAAAGAGCCCTGGTTCAACTACTGAAAAATGCATAATACACAGAAGACACAGAGTTTCCCAGACACGTCCAAAAAATGGTATCCCCCAGAAGGTCTCTCAAGGGTGCTTAGGCTGCGACACATCTTGCGTCTTGGGCTCCTGTGCTACATCCCATATTCCTTGTGACTTTGTGATGCTTTTGGAGCCTGCAATAGCACAATATTTCACTAAGAACTGCAGCTTATGACAAATACTAAGAAGTTCTTGGACTTTCATCTATCATCTTCTTCAGAAAAGCATTTGAAGGAACACCTATGGCTGAACTTTCGGAGAATGAAATCATTAAAGATTCATACATCCCCAAGTTTTAATCTAGTTTGGACTGTTGACCTTTATTTATTCAATTGCTAGGATTTCTCATCTTAGAGCATGCTGAGTTACAAAAACTGCTCTTGACATTAACTTGGAAAAAAGTCATGCAAACTTCTTTTACTGCAACCCCCTTTCTGAAGGAGTCAAAGATTCTAAGCAAATTATTCCACTGGGGAACCCTCCTAAGGCTATCTGTGCCATGCCCATCTTTTTTTATTAGTTCTAATTTAAGTGAAACTCAAGGGCAGTTTCTATGTGGGGGATGGTAGGGTCCATCCCCACCTGAACTTCATAATGCTCCGTAAAGTCTTCATAAGTCTTAGTTCAGGCTGACTTTGGGGTTTTGAGCTAAACCATGGGCAGCACACATGCCAGCACCAAGCTTGGCACCACTGTACATTAGAACAGGAAACAGTCTCCATCTGCACTTCAGGCCTCCAGGATTACCCCAAAACCAGAAATTGCTAGAGCGACCACTGAGGCTGGATATTGCTCAATGCATCCAAAACATCATGCAAAATCTTGATAGTGTGACTGCATCATTTAAATTCAGAGGACTCTGTTTACACCAGCCCAGCAAATCCCCTGATTTACATGTGCTGATATTAAGGCAGAATCAGAATTGGAATGTTGACTGGACGATCGTATTAATTACAGCGGAAAGTGCTCTCTATAGGCTTGCTAAACCATAATGTGTACTGTTCATGCAGTATCATTCAGCTGGTTCAGTGAACTTCACAGCTGCTATTTAAGAAAGAAGCTTTGTAGTGATATTGGTGGGGCTGAGAAGGGGCTGCCAAGGGAAGGTGATAAGAAGTGATATGTCAATCACCTCATTTGTTTCATCAATATATGCAGAGGTAGTGGCTCTCCAGACTAAAGCCATTCAAACGCATATGATATACCATGTTTTACAACTAACTGCCTTAGTAAGTTTAGCTTTATAAAATCATAGAATCATAGAATCATAGAATCATTAAGGTTGGAAAAGACCTCTAAGATCATCAAGTCCAACCACCGATCCAACACCACCATGCCCACTAAACCATATCCTGAAGTGCCACATCTACACGTTTTTTGAAAGCCTCCAGCGATGATGACTCCACTACTTCCCTGGGCAGCCTGTTCCAATGCTTGACTACCCTTTYSGTGAAGAAATTTTTCCTAATATCCAATCTAAACCTCCCCTGGTGCAACTTGAGGCCATTTCCTCTCGTCCTATCCCTAGTTACTTGGGAGAAGAGACCAACACCCACCTCGCTACAGCCTCCTTTCAGGTAGYTGTAGAGAGCGATAAGGTCTCCCCTCAGCCTCCTCTTCTCCAGGCTAAACAACCCCAGCTCCCTCATAAGCTGCTCCTCATAAGACCTGTGCTCCAGACCCTTCACCAGCTTCGTTGCCCTTCTCTGGACACGCTCCAGCACCTCAATGTCCTTCTTGTAGTGAGGGGCCCAAAACTGAACACAGTATTCGAGGGTCTCACCAGTGCCGAGCACAGGGGCACGATCACCTCCCTACTCCTGCTGGCCACACTGTTTCTGACRCAGACCAGGATGCTGTTGGCCTTCTTGGCCACATGGGCACACTGCCGGCTCATGTTCAGCCGGCTGTCGACCAGCACCCCCAGGTCCTTTTCCACCGGGCAGCTTTCCAGCCACTCTTCCCCAAGCCTATAGCGTTGCCTGGGGTTGTTGTGACCCAAGTGCAGGACCCGGCACTTGGTCTTGTTGAACCTCATACAATTGGCCTCATCCCATCGATCCAACCTGTCCAGATCCCTCTGCAGAGCCCTCCTACCCTCAGGCAGATCAACACTCCCGCCCAACTTGGTGTCATCTGCAAACTTACTGAGGGTGCACTCGATCCCCTTGTCCGGATCGTTGATAAAGATATTAAACAAGACCAGCCCCAAAACTGAGCCCTGAGGAACACCGCTCGTGGCCTGCCGCAAACTGGATTTAACTCTGTTCACCACAGTTCTCTGGGCTCGGCCGTCCAGTGAAGAGTATACCCGTCTAAGCCATGAGCTGCTAACTTCTCTAGGAGAATGCTGTGGGAGACAGTGTCAAAGGCTTTACTAAAGTCCAGGCAGAACACATCCACAGCCTTCCCCTCATCCACTAGGTGGGTCACCCGGTTGTAGAAGGAGATCAGGTTGGTCAAGGAGGACCTGCCCTCATGAACCTGTGCTGGCTGGGGCCGATCCCCTGGTTGTCCCGCAACTGCCTTGTGAGCGCCCTCAAGATGAACCGCTCCATAATCTTCCCTGGTACCGAGGTCAGGCTGACAGGCCTGTAGTTCCTCGGATTCTCCCTCCGGCACTTCTTGGAGATGGGCATCCCACTGGCAAGCCTCCAGTCATCTGGGACCTGCCCTAGCAGGTAGACAAGTAAATACAGACTGAAGAATATAACATTCAGGTAATTCTTATATCCTTTTGTTCCCATCAAAAGATATTGCAACTAGATATTCTAATTTATTGTGCTGGTTTCGGCTGGGAYAGAGTTAGCTTTCTTCCCAGAGGCTGGAGGGGGTGCTGTGTTTTGGGTTTGGTAATGAAAAGAACGTTGATGGCCCATTGATGCTTTGGTTGTTGCTGGGTGGTGCTTGCACCAGGACTTTTCAGCCTCCCATGCTCTGCCGGGTGCAGGGGGATCTGGGGGGGAGCATAGCCGGAGCGGTTGATCCAGCTGGCCAATGGGATATTCTATACCATGTGACAYCATGCCCAGTATAAAACTGGGGGGCTCTGGGGTTGTCACGGTTCATTCAGAACACGTGGGGGGTGAGCAGTTGCATTGTGCATCGTCTGTCTTGTTTATTCTGTTACTGTTGTTGTTATAATTGTTATTATCACTGTTCTACTTTATTTTATTTCCATTATTAAACTGTTTTTATCTCAACCCGCGGGTTTTCCTTCGTGTGCCCTCCTGATTCTCTCCTCCATCCTACCGGAGTGGGGGGGTGAGCGAGCAGCTGCGTGGTGTTTAGTTGCTGGCTGGGGTTAAACCACGACATTTATAGAAGCTGTTGTTTTTGGAAAGAACTAATCACACCAAGTTAGTAAATTTTTAACAGGTAGAGATTTAGATGACATCAAATTCAAAGCCTTTAATCCACATCATCTTAGCAGAGCAAGCTTATTTTAGTGCAATACTACCCTTTGGTCAGAAACCTTGTCAGTGTTTCTCACCTAAGACTCTTTTCTCCACCACAACTCTACACGTCTGGTTCTGTTGATGCTTGAATGAATGTAAACCAAAAATAGTTTCATTGGAGCTTATGAAGGTCATTAGTGAGAGACTAACATGGGGAATCAGGTTCTTCATCTAGAAGTCTATCTATTGCTGTCTCATTGCCAAATTCCTTTTTACCTTCACTATGACTCCTAATAAATGCCTTAGTCTTTTCCTTCTTGACTATTACAGTTTCTTCTTGTAAAACCTCATAAAATCCTACTTTCTAAATGTCAAGAGGTCCCAGTTGATATCTCATACCAGGAAATAAGACCATCCACAGACACCTTGGTTTCCTATTCATCTTTAAGGCCAGTTAAAAAAAGACCTTTCTGGTTTTGAATATGATTACCCTATGGCCCTATGCCTCTATACACAACTAAAATAATCATGTGGTTCACTCCTTCCATTTTGAGAGTAGGCTTTTATACTCTTCATTCCCTAAGTCTCTGTATCCTTTTTTTTTCACCTCATCAGAAGGTGATCAGTGCTACTTTGCATCAAAAGTCTAAAAGACAAAGGTTGTGCTCTTGCCAACACATGGCTTGTATGGCAGGACCAGAATCAAAACCTCAGAATTAAAGCAGCACACCAAAATCATATCTTTTGGGGACCTGGTGTACCTGGTGTACCCCCAAAGAACACTATCTCTTTGCTCAACAGATCTATCTTTGGAAACTCATGGCATACCATTTTAACTGTCTCTAGGCTAAACAGACAATCTAAATGATAAAAACAAGCATGCATAAAGTTTGTTGCCTTGTGCTAAATCTAGAAAGCCACAGCATTTCTAACTCCCCGCAGCAACTTCTGTATAACCACTTTTCTGAACAAGCTTGTCTGATTTGCAACCTCCTTGAGCTCCCACTAAGGCCAGCTGTCCTAATAGCCTAATCAAGCCACCTTAACAAGTTAGCTGCTTTGTTCAAGGCTCCCTGCAGCAAAGAAAGAGTTTCTTGGATCCTGTGAGTTTTTCATTATTCAGCTGGCACTGCTTCTTTGTTTGGAAAGGAAGCGTAATAGCCATGAGATGACTTTTCCACAGAGGAGTCAGCTGCTCACAGATCCTAGCTTGACAGCCGTGAACTTTTTGTGTCATAGCCCCTGTCTGCTTGTTTCAGTGGTCGCATCATTAAATGACATGCCAGATGCATGCATCCACATAAAGACTAAGCTGCAGTCATGGGACCTTAATCAGATAACATTTCCTGTTGCTAACATTCAGTGCCATACAAATAAGTCTTTCAATTACAAAACACATCAGCTTGCATTGTTTATATCACCACATTAAACATTTCATGTCAGATAGGTTAGTTTAATTCCTCACAAATATGTCTATGATAGTAATTTGAGGCACACAGTGAATTTTAGCAGGCCCATAGATCCATGTTAGCAAATTGCATATTTCCTTGTATCAGTCTTCATTTGTACTGTTAGCCTTTGTTGATTTTTATCTGTGTTTAATCTTTTTTTTTTTTCAATTTTGAATAACAGAAATGACTYCAGAGAAAATTTCTTGAACATATAACAGGATTTTTACAACATAAGAATATACAGATTTTACAAATCAGCCTTACTAGTCTGTTATTCCCCATGGGAATGCCTCCAAAATAAACTTTTCTCTTAAAATTCAAGGGAAAGTGTTTTCCTGTTTGTGCTAGTGTAAATATAAATCATGGTACTGTATATTTTTGGTGTCCACGTGGTGAGACATATCCGATTTGATGTATTTCATAGTCACTGTAGGTACATTTGAAGAAGTAAAATTGAATAAATGAACTTAATGACACAAAAAGAAGTTGGTCTTGGTGAACACCTTCTCTTTCTACAAACATTATATATGGCTTTAAATTGAACCGTGTCATTGGTTCTTCCACACTCATGAAGTTCTATAAATCCTAGTTACAAAAGAACAGCAGTGATCTTTCAGTAGGGTAAGGCATGCTGCCTTTCTCCATATACCATGGAAACTGCCCACTGGTCTGAAATTTCTGGAGTTGTGTGGCTGTAACTATCACAGACTCAGTTATATTTTGTGCCCTTAAAGACTATTCTGCCAACTACAGGCAAAGAATAGAGACCTATTTTAAATCACTAAGCAGTCTTCTAGAGAACAACCAAGAAACTCTGTTCTGCTGGCTTCCTTTACTTAGGTACATCAACAGAACAGTCTATACTTTTACAAATGGGCCAGAATTGCCAGCATTATTTGGACCCAAAACATGATGAAGCACGTTACTTGGGAGGAGGCTACGGATATAACACGTGATGTAGACTAAGTACCTTTTTGGAATCAGCTAAGCACTGGTAATTGACATAATATAAAATATTACTCAAATGACTCTACCAGAGTTATAATTTACTTTTATGTATTGGTAGTATTCATGTAGACACAGCCGGTAAGACTTTCCAGGAGAGGTGAGATTGTGTTGAAAAATGCTTTACATCTTTAAGAACATAGGTGAAGTATCTGATCCAGGTTGTGGTTGTATGGGCTCATCTTCCAACTCCTCAAATTCCCATGGTGTGATAATTATAACACCTTTCATGTGCACGACAGAAAACCAAGTCTGATTTTTCCCTAGTTGCTCTTACTTTTACAGCTGACTTGAAGCACCGTCCAGGTCATGGTGACTTTTTTAGAAAACAGTGTTTAAACAGTTACAGAGTGAAAGTTAAATCTGCTGTCTGGCCAATGTGCCAGTCTGTCAGTCCGAACAGGTCACTGTAGCTAGAGACTGGCAGTCCATGCAAACTACGATGTCCAGAAACTTCAGAAAAAGGTTTCAGAAGGGCCACAACAGTGTATTTCTACCATTACAAGAAACTCACCCACAGTGCTTGCTTAGGCGCTGAGCAAAGATTATGTTCCAGGTGGAGCATCTTCAGACAAAAGGAAAGTGGTAGCAAGCTGGTTAAAAATGCCTGGAGTAACTAGTCTAGCTGGATAAAGTGTTTGCAGGTGGGCTGGTCTCTGCTATGGCAATTCACTGGTGCCAGCTTATTCAGATTTTTTGCCTTACAGAAGACAAGGCTTTGCAGTGTCTGCAGACCAGGCTCCTGTGTTGGAGGAGGGAGGATCTGGGACACCACTTAGAGAGACCAGTGTTTAGGACAAGGACTATTTTGACCATAAACCTTCTTTAGCAAATGTTTGAATTTGGACTTGAACTTAATTTCCTAATTTTCAGAGGTTTTGATACAAGTGTAGTCACCATTTAGGAAAGGTATAAAATACTATTTACCCCAGTACCGCAACACTTTTGGGACAGAAAATATATGCAAAATCTGTACTTGTAATACCTCACAGAAAATAAATATCCTGTAACATTTCATTCAGAAGTTGCAGGGCAAGCACAAATGTAATATAAAATTTCTTAATCTGAATATATTCTAATTAACTAATTGTTAATTATTCTGACTTCTCAGAATGGCAATAAAACTAGCACCTAAGTTCAAAGATAATTTTTTTAACTTTGCTTTGTTCTTTATTAACTCGTCAGGTACTCTTGCATTTTTACTGGTACATCATGTTTACTAATTTAGCTCCTGGCTGTAAAACCTGAGAAGATGAGCTCTGCTGAAAAGACAGGGGAAGAAGGGAGGAACATCCCTCCCTCCTCCTCCTTACAGGCACAAACCGAGAATCATTCAGAGGAATCTTTCCAAGGAGGAACATCACCTTCACCGTTCCCCAGCACAATATGCAGAAAAGCCCTGATAGGCAGCAGGAATGAAATGCATGGGCTGGTAGCTCGATGACATGTGCACCATGGCAGTCCCCTTTATTCTGCCCAGGAGGTCAGCTCCCTGCAGGAACAGGACCACATAATATTGGGTTGGACTTTTTTCCTGGTTAAAGGGATGTAAACTACCTGCCAGAAGTCAGGTAGATTTCACTGGGATAATAAACTTTGCCACTCACACACAGGAAACTATTAAGAACAGGGCTGTCTTCCTAAATTTCAGGTTACTCTATGGTACATACACCATCCATCCTTCATTCTAAGTCAGGCTGCAGTAAACATTTAAAGGAATGCATTGGCCTATTTGATGGAAGAGGGCTTGAAAAATTATRCAGTAAACATCTAACCATTTAAAAATCTGACTCTGTGTCTCTTAAGGGATCAAAGCATGGTTGCTTCCCCTAGCTYTTCTGAGGTTGTTGGTGCCAGTGTGGTTTCTGACACAGCAGACAGTGCTGCCATGCCTAATGATTGTAAAGTGAACTCGTGTTCCACTCTGAATCTACATCAACTGGTTGATTTGCTGCATAAAGCACAATGAGGTGGGTCATGCTCATTCACCGGCTGCTCCTCCACAGGTTGCCCCTCCTGCCCAGTGCAATCTCTCTGCTTGCCTATTAACAGACCAGTGGACAAAACTTAACGCTCCTACTCTTTCCGATATGGTCTGAAAACAAACAAAATTATAACATGTGCTCCCAGGTCATGTATCAGCATAGCAAATCAACAGTAAGGAGCACAGAGCTCTACAGGGGACCTTGTTTAGATAACACCAGGTATCAGTTAGCTACTTTGTTTTGCATAAAATATAATACCTCACTGTTTGGGACCTGGATTTAGTCCCATTTAAAAAAGGAGGATAATAGCACGTAGAACTGAAAGTAATGAAGCAAAAATATGATGCCCTGCCCACCGTTTATTTGTTTCTGCCAGCTGACTGAAGCACCTATCATTTGCTGCAGAAGAATGAACTTTCCTTCAGACAGTTGTCTGTTGGTGCAAGAGATTGATGCACAAGGAGTCATTGTATATGGCAGAAAGAAACAGGAAGAAATGGGAATATTTAGTAGAAAAAAGCCTTTTGTTTATGTCATTCCAAGAATAGCATCCTTTCCCAGTCATCCTCAAGACATTTCCTTTAGGATTCATTTCTTGTTTCAGTCCTTGAAAACTTTATTTCCTTCAAAAGACGTTTATTTGTACTACTAGATTATATGAAAGAATTCTTGAAATAAACACTCCTCTTGCTTTATTCTTTCCTTCCTCCTTTTCACTTTGACTCTCTCTTTTTTTTGTCTTTTTTTTTAATCTCATGAAAAGGGGTAGTGCATATTTAATGAAAGTACCATAAGCCTTTTTTTAGTTAGCCTGAATAGTTTTCTTCCCAAGTATAAATTTGTATTCTCTGTGATTCTTTCTGATATTTGATTCTCTGCATACCTGTAGGCTACACTGTTAAAGGTCAGTTTAAGATGTGCTCAGTTATTTCTCCTCAATTTAAAGTAGCCACTTTTGGGGAAGACTGAGAACTGCATATGGTTATCGACATGCAATGATCAGAAAAAAATGCTACAGAATATCTTTGGAGGCAATAGTCCAGTTTAGCCATTCCTGTGCTGTGTGTGTACCTCTGTGTCTGCATGTGTAGGTTGGCAGATGTTCTGTTCCCATGAAAGCCACACAAACGAGCCTGAGGCATAATCTTCTGCTGAGTTACTGTTGCATACCAGAAAACTGAGAACTTTTACTTAAAGCTTTTGCACTGTGGCCATATAAAGTGTTGGGACATCATGAAAGAAATATCTGCATTTATATACACTCCCATTTAAAAAAGTTCAAAGCTGTCATCATACACTTACTGTTCTTCATCACCCTCTCACTGGAGGCAGTAGTTACTCTTTGGATACTTCTTGATATAATGCTGGCCCTGAAAAGAATGTATGTTTTCAAAAACACAACAGTTTTGATAATATTTCAACTGAACTAGCTAATGAGGCAAAATTCCTATCTGAAAAATGACATGATATTTGAAATGCAGACACCAGRAATCCTTCCCGGGTCCAAGTTCGAGGTGCATGCCTTGGCTGCATTTCAGCTCCAAGCAAGGCAAAGTTTGGGCATGAGCTCCACACTTCAGTGCGGTCTCCAAGACCAGCAGAAAACTTCAGGGATCCTCACTCAGCAGTGTTGTCAGGAAGATGGCTGTCCACAAGCACAAGGAAGAAGGCAACTGTTGGCTGCTCCAGGTATATTTTGTAAGTCCAGATTTGCCCTATTATTATGATTGTGGGCCATTCTAGCCCATGTGAGTGTTTGAAGCACTAAATTACTGCTTTTGATTGGTACAGCTCCATGCATGCTTCATGCTTCATGCATGGAGGTTTTTCCTTCTCTTCTTTTTTTCCCCTTATGGGATTTTCTCAGTAATGGCCAGATGCAAAATTATAGATCGTTCTGAACATTTTTTCTGCCAGCTCTACTCATGGCATGCTTGGCCTTCCAAAATGAAAGGCTTGAAGAAGTTCAAGAGCTTAAAGAAAATCAGAAACTAAATGGGGGTTAACAAGTTGAAATAACAGGTAATGTAAAACCCAATATTATCAAACCCGTCATATAGGGTGTGTTTGGTTTTTTGGTGGTGGGTTTTTTGTGTGTTTTGTTTTTAAAAAAACAAGTAATTACATTGGAAACAGATGTGGGAAATTTCCATTTTCTAACTGCAGCCACAGGTAATGCATGGAAGTAAAAATGAGGTGGTATTTGGCCAAAGCTCTGCCCTCAGACATACACGTTTAGATTCTTTCCAATGACTTTGTCTTCTGCACCTCTTATGCAAGTGGAGGACAGGATGGAGTAGGCAGCATTACAGCCTTCTGAATTATTTTGACTTCAGGCTTCGTTCCCAAAGCTTTCAGAAGGGTGTTAAAAGGGTTACAAAAAAATCAGAGTTCTCACAAAACTCTTAAAACCATAGTTGCAGTTGTGTAAGAATCATATGCTTCAAAAGAGACGATGTCCTCCTGCACGACTGTTGCAGCGCCCATGGGTGAAATTCTTTGAGCTTTCTGTGTGATTTGTTAGCCCAAATTTCAAATATAGAGGTGATTTAAGAATTTAAAACCCACCGACTTCCAACGATATTTAGGCTTTTAAGTGCCTAAGTCACCTAAAAATATTGAGCTCTTATGCATTTTACAGCTTCTCTTTTATTGCACTGACTTCTATGCTTGGAAGCAGTCTTTAGAACTGTACTTTTGAAAGTGACTTTTTGTCTTCAAGAACTCATGTCAGTATCTATGGACTGTTCAGACTGATATTTAGATTTTCATTGAAATACACTGGACTATTGATTTCTCCTCTTTCATTTTCATCCTCACTCAGATTCTCCAGAGAAACAAATAAAAATACAGGAAAAATACCTGCAAAAGAAGAAGATATACTTCTCATATATGGGGACAATTACATCTGAGGAACAGTACTGACTGCTGAAATTGAATATTGTATTCGTGATAAAAAATTCCTTTCATCCTCTAGGAAGCATCAATACAGGCAAATGGAGGTTGGAGACATCCAATAATGAATGTATCAGAAAAGGAAATAATTTTGCTCTTCTATTGATTAAGAGAGTCACTCTGGTGCAAAACAATTTTTCCATTCACTTTTTGCAGAATCCTTTGGCAATAACTCTGTGATGGGTGATTTTAAGCAGAAAATTTAGCAAAATATTGGAATAGAAATGAAATGGCAAAAATGTTATTATTCACTTGTCACGGAAGGCTAGATTTCAATAGATTTTTCCTTATTAAGCTACAGAGTCAGTCAATAAATAAACAAACAAATATTGTTGGACTACCTCAGTTGTA
Organism: Oceanodroma leucorhoa; assembly: GCA_030449065.1. Classification (NCBI taxonomy): domain Eukaryota; kingdom Metazoa; phylum Chordata; class Aves; order Procellariiformes; genus Oceanodroma; species Oceanodroma leucorhoa. The sequence continues at coordinate 435,983 of JASVER010000126.1, read as the reverse complement.
TTAAGATTATACCACCTGCAAAATGGTTGCTACCTGCTATTAACTGTTGGTAAGGAGAAAAAGTGCCCGCTCTTAATGAATAATCTCTTGAGTGAAAACAAGGCAGAACTACTTCAGTTCTCTAGCTGTCTTGCTGTTCTTGGGAGCCAGAGATTGTGGTTGTTATAAAAATTTCCATTCTGTAAATATTCATCACCTGTAATAGATTCATCTCCATTGCCAGTGATGGATTTTCCCATTGAAAAATCCATTCTTTGTGATAGATTTCCATGGCAGTGGCCTTGCATTGAGGCAGTCTTGTGACACAATCTTATAACAGAGTTTGCTTCAGCTGACACCTGCCTTTTTCACCTTGTTCAGATTGCTGTTTCAACAAAACTTGCTGTTGCTATGCCTGGAGTTAGTAACTCCTGGGCAAAGCATATCCAGGCCTTATGTACTTACATGGGATGGCAGAGGGACAATGCAYGCCAGTTTTGCCTGCTTGTATGACAGGTCACCTTTATCCTACCATTGTCCTGCAGCAGCGATACAAAATGCCACAMGGACAAGTGCTGCATGTGTAGCCACCTGTAACCTCCAAAGATGCACMCAGGATGCATCCTGCAATCCAAACACTGGCATATATTCTTACCTCATTCAACATTTTTGAATTTAGTTTAATTACCCTGCAAACTGCATTGTAGTGAGCAGGCAGGTATATGCAGCAGATCTGCTGGATCAGATTAAAATTACAGCTGTGGCTCAGTTCTGTTGGCTTCATCTTTTACTTCACACACAAGGGCAGGCCTCCAGTTTTGGAATGCAAGGAGGTGAGAGACGGCCTTTATGTACTTACATATTGATGTAAAGTTTTGTGTGCAGAGATAGAAAAATGACTGTTTGGCACATTTCTGGTAATTGTGCCCAAAAGCTGCTCCTTAAGCCTTCCAGAAATTCACGGSACTGAAAAGAAACCCTTTACCCAATCAGTAAAGCACCTGCCATGCAACCTTCCATGTTTAGATTTTAAATTACAATTAAAACAATCAGAAACCAATACTGAAAAAACTTTAAGCACCATGTCATCAACACCTTACACTTGTGAGCAATGATCAGTTAGCAAACTAACTGTCCCTGTCCAAAAATAATGAACTGAGAATAAATCAGATTTTAAAAATGCTGCCTGTACCCTCTTGTCGGGTACAGAATTTCAACTGTCTTTCAAAATCTTACCCTAGAAATGGGTTTTCAGCATGTCCAGAGGAACAAAATGAGGTTACATCCCTGGTTTCTTATAGAACATAGTAGATAGAAGCCATATCACCCTGTGAAAAATAGGTAACAAAAATGCTCGTCTTCATGCATTTTTTTAAAAAGTAATTTTCACTGCATACTATATCTTTGATTTTTTTTTTTTCATTTCAGCATCTTGTGGCTGTTTCTTTGTTCACATGAATCTTCTACAGTGAGTTTCTTGCTAGGGAAAGACTGTCTGACAGCCGCAGGAGGTAGGGTCATCTTGCTCATTTGTACAGAAAGTCCAAAACAAAAGTGGTCATGGTGCCTTGCCACAGCGCTTCCCTCTGAATCATGGGAAGTACTTCTTGAGTTTAAGGAGTAATTTATTTTCTGTCAGTGACTAAGGGGACTCAATGGTATCAAGCACCTGTTTCAGCCATAGAAATTTTACTGCCAGTTGATTAAAAGCTGATTAAAAGTGGTTTACTTTCCTGCTGGCCCTTCATTAGGATAGAAAAATGGAGTGCTTGATGGGCCACTTCTTAGGCAGAAAGAAATTTGCTTCTCACCGCCTGAGAAACTGGGAAGCATGGGACAGCTCTGTGTCCACAGATCAGAAACTGGGATCATGACTAGGCTGCAGCTGGGCAGGCTGGCTGATGAAAGATGGAGAAATACAGACAATAAGCATTTTAGAAATACTTCACATAGATCCGATTTAAAAAGAAGGATAAATATAAGTTGTTCTCTGCAGCCTACTCTGACTCCAGATATTGGTAGAGCCACAAACCCCTTCCTTCTTGTGTAACTGCTGTCCTGGTGTGGACTGCAGTCCATAACTGAAGCCTCATCTCTCTGCCAAGTGTGTAAGCAAATGGGCAAGTCCAGTGATTGAGGGGTAGCTTAGCTAAAGTGAAAAAGTTTCACTAGGTTTTAAATAAAATCAAACATTTATTCCAGGAAACAGAGAAGAATAATCAAAAGGAAAACAGTAAATATAAGGACAAGGAGAAAAGTGAAAGCTCAAAGCTGAATCTCATCACATCATGRTTGGATGGGAGAACAAGCAGGAACCAGTCAAGGTAAAAGGGTGCTGGGGAAATTTTTTAAGGTTTTCAAGGAAACAGAACAAAAACATTAAAATATCAGCTTGAGTCAAACTAAAAAAAAAAATGTTTCAGTTCTGAATTATTTAATCTCCTGACCTTATTCTTCTAATGAAGACAGTTTTTAAATGGAAAGGGGGTTTTGAAATAGTAAGTTGGACCGGTTTGTTTCTCAAAATGAAATGTTTCACCATTTCTTTAATGCAGCATTTAATTTTGAAAATGTCAAAACATTTTACCTGCATGTTTTCAGAATAAAATGTTTTGAGATTTTGAAATCTCCCCCCTTCTGACAAAAGTATTTGCAGAGTTCAATGCTAATTGAAATTTTTAACACCTGACTTCCCCCCAAGCCCCCCCCGAACCCATGCTCTGTAGTGATTTTAGTATTTGTAAAAAGAAAAAAGTCCTAAATTTTTCTGAGCAACAAATGAATTACTCATTAATCACACAGCAGTGATCAAACAGCAGGTAGGAGTAGGGACTCTAGGTTCCTCCTGTAACACAGCTGAATTCACGGCAGTTCAGCGGGGCTGCAGGAAAGCATGCTGGGGATGCCAAAGGCATGACTGAGATGGAAACGGTGATATGGTGATGTTTGGCAGCTCTGCTGGTGAGCGTAAAGAACCACTCTCACCCCACAACAGTGCACAGCTCTGGGTATTTCCCCACAAGCATTAAACCTGTAGGAAAAGTNAAAAAAAAAAAAAGAAAGTACAAAAAATTTCTGAATTGATATTCAAACCAATGTCCTCCTGAGTGTCTCATTTGTACAATGGAAGACCTCTAAGAACCTTACTTGAACCTGTTGATGCTTCAAATGTTTGTGCTGTTTTCCCTTGCAACTCTTTTTGCTTTTATATTTTTATAACCATGTTGTTCTGAGCTTTGGGCACTTTGAAATTTCCACTATGGTTTAATCATCTATATTCATTGTCTGTGTCCTTCTGACACTGTGACTGTTTCACTGTGACCTATATCTTTTTGCCTCTCCAAATAAGTCTTATGTTTGCCTTTTGAACTACCTTTTTTAATTTGTCTACAGCAGTGGGAGGGTGAAGATTTAAAATTTCAGTTTTTAAAGGACTAATAGTGTGGCCTATCCAATGGAAGAGCTCGGTTGTCCCTCCAGTTGTTCACCGTTAGTCCCACAGAAAACCTCTCAACAGCTCCTGTAGTATTGACTCCATATTTCTTCCTTCTGATGTATTCCAATTGCTGTCATATAATAATAATAGTGTTTATTATCATTATTCATAATAATTATAGTTATAATAATAATGATGATACTGTTATTAGAAGCCAATTAGAAAAATAAGAAACAAACCCTGTAAAGGTTCACTATGTGATTGTTTTTTTATAATGAACTATTAACTGGGGCAGGAATTGCCATGTAAGCCCCTCCATGCCCCCTTTTACTTATGTGAATAAAAGATACCATTATGATCAACAGATACTCTGAGAAAGGGACAGTCGCTGCTCATAACTCCAAAAGAAGACTCAGGAAATAAACCTCTACGCTTGCAGAAAAGACCAAGGTGCAGAAAATGGGAAGGACACAGTTATCATCCTGCTGGTCATGTAACACGTTCAACATGTTGTGTCTGAAGCACTGCAAATATTGCATAGGGAGAAGAATTGATGACAATTCGGTGGGCAATGGTGAGCTTGACTCTGTGAATCTAGCCCTGAATTCCCTGTTTCTTTGCTGAAGCACTGTGCACAGCAGTCTACTCAGTTAACACAGAATTAATTTGTAATAATTACTTCCACAATTTATAAATTATATGGTGTGGTATAATATATGATAATAGCACAGATTACAGAATGTGCTGATGTCTTAACAAAAAAATGCCCTAACATGGCKATTATACTACAGCAAAACAAATTATTGCAAAGTGACTCAACTTGCATTTCTCTCTAGTAAATGAATCATAACGCTTTAATGCCCTCAGATAATCTGCAATTAAATGAACAACAAATAAAACCCAAATGACCACACAGAGACGTTAGAGTGCTCAGGGCAAAAATATGTGAAAAGAAGACAGGGGAGAGAAAGAAATTATACACTGGGAGATAAAACATTGTGCAAAGTTTAAGCACAACAGGACTGAAATTACTTTGCACTTTTCTTTTTACTACTTTTTAAATTTATTTCCTAACAATATTTTCTYATACAGTCTAATGACAATTAGTATTTACTAGAAAGTGAAACTACTATGTTTTCTTATATTAAATGTAACAGTATTTTTAAAAACGCAGTTCAATGTGTACAAATAAAGCTGCAGTTCTCATCACATTCTGTTTTCCTCAGTCTTTCCTCAGAGCTTTCTGTGATCTGTGAATTGGCTTTAAATGATTTAGGATTTCATAACAATTTTACCCTTTTTAACTCATTAATTACTTAACATACTCTTAGTAGTCTATTCTTTAAACAGGAGAAAGAAAATAGGCTACAAGGGTAGAATATAAACAGAGTTAAATACAGTGGAAGCGATTTAGAATATGGAGACATTATAGTGCTTTGATGTGACCCTGTTTAGTGATTAGTGTGCTTAGTGCTGCTATTTGCTCAGCATGAAAAGAGCAGAGAAGCTGGCAGTGCATTGGCCTTAGTTGCTTTCTTCAGCTGTCAGAGTATATAAAGAATATAAAGAATATTTTGCATGTGATGTAACACAAAGACATGGGCATCATATCACTTGGCAGATGTGAAGTACTTTGTGAGATTTTTTGAATATGTTTTTCACCCAATTTACAGATGGTTCTGGTTCAAGTGAGAAAATTTCTGAGTTGCAGATTCACTTGTGTTAGACCGTTTCTAGCTCCATCAGAAAAGCAGTCTAAGAAGTAACAATTTTCTATTGGTTCCTATCCTGAATGGCAAATTATTCCCACTATAGGACCTTTACTGTACTGGTGGTGTGTAGCACTAGAATAATCACAGCATTTTSCATTCTCTGTGCTTTTACAGACCAGAAGGAAAAGTAAACTCCCTGATTCCTGCAAATAAGATGCTGTGAAATGATCCTTATACTAATGCACAGGGACGTTAAGTGGTGAAAACAAGAGCTGATGTACAAGTTTGAGTTCCTGGCTGCCTGCACAGAGCACTGCTGCCACAAGGAACAGAAAAAAGCAGAATGACCATGAGAAAGTATTTTTTCATTTTATATTTAAGTCACTTATAATGGAGATGGTTTTAAAAAGCACAAAATATGAACAAAATAATAAAAATTAATAAGTAAAACAGTTTCTCTCCCAATGTAATTATAAATTGTCCTTTTGGTCTTTTGTAAAGTAGCCCTTACGGTTTTATTTTGTCACCATCTTGGAGAGAGTAACACGTCCTACAGTTCCACTGCATTTTTAATTTTCAGAGTTCTCTGTAGATTTTTCAACCACCTTGTGACAAAATTAATTCTAAAAAAAGAAGTGTTCTTAATGTGAGTATGTGTTGCATGTTACAAACAAGACTTATCAGGTTTATCGTTAGACCATGTATCTTATAATTCAATATATTTCACAGGGTCATAATCTCATTGAGATTTTAGATATGGTTAGCAACTTTCTGTTAGAGCAGTGGCACATAAGACTTTAAGTCCAGAAGACGGTATTTAACATTGTGTAGAGAACAAGCATTTGTCTTATCTTTTCCGAGTCACTTGTATCTTATATTGAATTCCTAACTGGACTTAATTGTTGAATGTTTCTTTGAAAAAAATTGTTTCTTTGCAAGATAGTTTCATGCTCTTGAAAATTATTCTGAATGGACAGTTATAATGTGTATTGTTTCCTACAGATTTCTTAGTATACTTCAAACCTGTTATACATGATGCCAAGCATAGTGATTGATTTCCCAGGTCCTGGTCTCATGAAGATGACAGATCTGAGGTGATACATAACATATTTCTTTATTTGTAGCCTGCATCTTCAGGGGAAAGGAAGACCTGCTTACCGTGTTAGTGACATAAAGGAACTTTTTGCACTAGAAATGGTTGCTATCTAGCATATGCACTCTCCTAAAGAAATTTCATACTGTACCTTTATCTACATGAGAAGGAGAAAAAGCASAAAGTCAGAGAGAGAGAGAAGATGAGGTTGCTTGAATTGCTTTTTGTGGAACAAATACAGTTCCTAAGGGAGAAATCAGTTGTTCCCATTTAAAATGCTGAATCCTGTCCCCTCGCTCCCCCAACCCCTCATATTGAATTCTGCATAATTATTGCTTATATTTCACCAATTGAACTCTAATGTAAGCATCTTCAGAGTGAAGAAGACAATCTTTAGATGAGGGAATAAACAGAGTGAAAAAATGAATTACAATGGTAACCTCCTCCCTCTTTTCATTCTGTTGTTATGGTAACAAGAGATCCAAAAGTGCTATATACAAGACTTGGTACCAGAATAGTACAGTATTTGTATCTAATGTCGGGAAAAATGTTTTACGAGTACCATGCAAAGCATAAGATGTTTGTTCCATGTGTCTGTTCCTTAATCACAGAGTAACAAATGAGACTATAACACCCTGTGCATACCCTTTTTAAGACGACAACTGTTCTTTTTAAAAAAAAAAAAAAAAAAAAAACCAACCAACAAAATACAAGAAAAACCCTGGTCCAGAGGATTATTCATAAAGACCATATCCTGGCAGAATGACAAAAAACTGGAGACAACTAATTTTAATATATGAATGTAGACTTTTGACCTAAGTCCAGAAATCTTACCTACCAACGACCTACAAGGATACCCCACGTCAAGAACGAAATCCCACAAACTCCTTGTGCCATTCTAGACCTGAACAGGATGAATCCTTTTTATCTCATCTCCTGAAGTGGGAAATTTGATTTCTTTTCTTTCACCACAAAACCTTCTGAAGAAATAAAACGAAATAAATAAGGTACCTCAAAACTTGTGACAATCATGACATTCTCTTGAAAAACAGATGAAAATGATGGAAACATGTTTCCCAGCTGGGGAATTATCAAGCTGGAACAGTTAACTTCTTAAGAAGTAAGACAGTTTTATTCCTGTCCCCAAACTCAGTCAAAACACCAGATGACCACAGCAGTATGAATCATTCCAGAGTCCTTTATCACACATAAATAGTAATATGGCAAAATCTGTTCTGAAGGCAAATTTACGGTAAAGCAAAATGATAGTTTTAGAGAGAGAGAAATAGGCATGAACCATATTGTTCTCGCGGTATCAGCAGAAAAACATCCAATTAACAGAGTGATCTGAGTTATAAATAAAATGAAATAAATTACCCTGATTGGCAGAAAAGAGACACTAAAAGCTCCAACTGCAACTTTCTGATAACATGGAGAATAGCTGAAGAGAGATTCAAGCAATATTATACTTCATGTATGCAAAAAAGTGCTGGGAAACAGGAATACGTTTGGAAGGTAATTTTATTTCTTGACACTAGCCASTTGTGAAGCAATTAGTGCTTTTAATACTTTTCATTTAACTCCTGCAGAGGAGGAAAGCTTCAAAAGCTCACTACAAAGTTGCGATGAGCAACACACTTCACTTTGAAATGAAACACAGAAGAGCTGTATTTTTAAAGAAGGTGTAAAAAGGAAGTCTGATGGAGGCTGAAGGTCAGTTTACAATTTTGGGCTCCATAATGTATCACTGAAAGGACCTGAGGTTCTGGCTTGGATTTGGAATGAAATATTACATGTGCCTGCTGAACAACTCTTTCAACTAGGTGGGGGTTTGTAACAAAACAAAAAACTAAAAACCAAGCCATAATTTGCCTTCATAGGTGAAAGCTGCACTTACATCCACTGCAGTTTTCCTCAACTATAGACCAGAGAAGCCAGCCTGCATTATTAAAAGCTTATACCAAGTGTCCATGGGGCCTTATGAATGTTAAAATGAAAATGAAAACAAAGGGAGAAAGAATTAAAAACTAAGGTTTGCATGCTGACCATGGCCATTATTATTCTTAAAAAGATGCTAGGCTTATCTGCAATGGGAAATAAAGGTCACAGTATGGTAGGGGTGGCAAATGAGGTGTTCCCGCAGAAGCATCTGTATCATCAGGGTTAATCACTGGTGCTGTCAGACCTAATTGGCATTCTGCTGCCCAACTGCAGCAAGGCCGCCTGGGCTCCACTACAATGCAGGGCACCTAGAAAGGCCATTTAGTCAGTGGATTGACCATAAAGATTATCCTTCTGTTAATGCTGATTATTGTTAGCCTTTGATTGTGAAAGGAGTTGTGGGGAGATGTTACTGTGGATGCTCTGGTGAGCACTGAAACTCCTTTGTGAAATGGTGGAGACCCCCTTATATTCATGGTGTCTGATGCAGAGCTCAGACAGTGAAGGAAGTAGACATCTGAAAGCTGTTTGACCCTGAATAATTATGTAATGTCACACTAGTACCTGCCTGGTTTGAATTTGTTGGAGAAGTTGGAGTTAAGCATGAAGTCAATGACATTGATGACCAGATTTAGGATCCAGCACGATTTCTTGAACAGAGCTGCTTCCTGAACTGGGGCTAATGGGATATATTTTTAGAGGCCTGCAAGGCAATTAGGCACCCAATTTCCTCTAATTTGCTTAATCGTGTTACAAACTAGTAATACAAGTGAACCAGTCCTAATTTCTTATGCTTAATAGAGCACATTTCCTAAATCACCTCTTTTTTCATTTTTCCTATAATCAAAAGGTGTATTTGCCTTTGCACCATCTGTTAACTACAAGAGTTGCCAGAATGAGCAGGGAATGTAAATTAGGTCGTGAATACTGAACTTCACTTTCCTTTTCTTTGCTTAAGTCATTTTAAAGAGTCAATTTATTTTCTATTTATTTTTGATGAATGACTGAGCTAGGAGACCTTTGAAAATGTCTATGACCCACTGAAGGTTTCTTAATTCTTGCAATCTTTAAAAGCAGGTTTGAAAAATTTGAGAAGAGGGTATTTTTGCCCATCATATAAAATGAGAGGGAAGACAGGTCCCACAAAAGACAAAATGGAGCTCTCTCCTTCCTCCCAGTGTTGATTTTTTTTTCCCAGGAATTCTATGAAATTATGCAGAAGAATGAATCTATTGTACAAATACCATATTTTAGAATTTAAATTAAGTAGATGAGGATCATGTTACAACTTGGCTTTGTGTTATCATTTTAAATGATATCTTGTTCATAATGGATTTTGATAGGATATTATAGAATCATAGAATAGTTTGGGTTGGAAGGGACCTTTAAAGGTCATCTAGTCCATCCCCCCCTGCAATGAGCAGGAACATCTTCAACTCGATCAGGTTGCTCAGAGCCCCGTCCAACCTGACCTTGAATGTTTCCGGGGATGGGGCATCTACCACCTCTCTGGGCAACCTGTCCCAGTGTTTCACCACCCGCATGGTAAAAAATTTCTTCCTTGTATCTAGTCTAAATCTACCCTCTTTTAGTTTAAAACCATTCCCCCTTGTCCCTACAGGACAGGCCCTACTAAAAAGTCTGTCCCCATCTTTCTTGTAAAGCCCTCTTTAAGTACTGAAATGCTGCAATAAGGTCCTGCCRAAGCCTTCTCTTCTCCAGGTGGAACAACTCCAGCTCTCTCAGCCTTTCTCCACAGGAGAGGAGTTCCATCCCTCTGATCATTTTCGTGGCCCTCCTCTGGGCCCGCTCCAACAGGTCCATCTCTTTCTTGTGCTGAGGAGCCCAGACCTGGACGCAGTACTGCAGGTGGGGTCTCACCAGAGCAGAGTAGAGGGGCAGGATCATCTCCCTCATCCTGCTGGCTACGCTTCTTTTGATGCAGCCCAGGGTACAGTTGGCTTTCTGGGCTGCTAGTGTGCCTTGACAGCTCATGTCCCGCTGTTCAACCCCCAAGTTCTTGTCTATAGGGCTGCTCTCAATCCTTTCATCCCCCAGCCTGTATTGATACTGGGGATTGCCCTGACCCAGGTGCAGGACCTTGCACTTGGCCTTGTTGAACTTCATGACATTCACATGGGCCCACTTCTTGAGCTTGTCCAGGTCCCTCTGGACGGCATCCCGTCCCTCAGGCATGTCAACCACACCACTCAGTTTGGTGTTATCTGCAAACTTGCTGTGGGTGCACTTGATCTTAGTGTCTATGTCATGGATGAAATTAAGCATTGTATATTAAAAGTATCAAATTGCTCAAGTCTTATGCAGTGTGGGTGTCCAAAGAAGTGAACACACAAACAAATGAGGAAACAGGAGTGGTCTTAAAACCTGTAGTAATCTAACCAGTCGATATGGTCTAAAAAATTTCTTGCTTTCTCCAAGTGAAACTGAGACACCTGATCCTGCAGAGTGACCATCTGGTTTGGGAGAGCAGATAACTGAACTTGAAAATGGCTCCCTCTGAAAGGTGGAATATATCAGGTTGTGGTGGTTGTTGGGTGCTCCTTCTCTAGCCCATCCTTCCAAAACTACAGTTCATACACCTTCCACAATCTCTGGGTCTAGAGGACAAGCCCTGTGAGGAGTGGTTGAGGTAACAGGTTGTTTAGTCTGGAGAAAAGGAGTCTGCGGGGAGACCTTACCACTCTCTACAACTACATGAAAGGAGGTTGTAGCGAGGTGGGTGTTGGTTTCTTCTCCTGAGTAACAAGTGATACAACAAGAGGAAATGGCCTCAAGTTGTGCCAGAGGAGGTTTAGATTGGATATTAGGAAAAATTTATTCACTGAAAGGATTGTCAAGCATTGGAACAGGCTGCTGAGGGAAGTGGTTGAGTCACCATCCCTGGAGGTATTTAAAAGACATGTAGATGCAGCGCTTAGGGGCATGGTTTAGTGGTGGAGTTGGCAGTGTTAAGTTAATGGTTGGACTCGATGATCTTAAGGGTGTTTTCCAACCTAAATGATTCTRTGATTCTATTCTATGATTCTGTGTTCTCCCGCCTCACTACTCAGATCTATGTGGTGTTTGGTAAAAGCAGGCAACTAATCCATGTGCTTTGCTTTCCTATATGGCCACTACTAAATACGTCCTCTGGGGAAATCCACAGATTCAGCTTCTGACTGAGGTGTTCTCACTTTCATCTGAGCTGCCCTTTTGGACTTGTAGGTGTTCTTTGGGACAGCTACTTAAGGGAGCTAACCAAGCTCAAATAATAAAGGAATGGCGATTTGAGACTTGATTCTTGTTCCAACTGTTTATCCATTACAGTGGTACAATATAGCACAATCAATCCAAGTATGAGTTGAGAGTCTTATAATGTTGCATATGATCAAATAATCAGACATGAGTAAAGTTTTCAATTAATTTTGTAATTTATTCTGCTCAATTGGCCTTGATCAAACAATAAATTCTTTAGTACATTCACTGTTCTAAACTGTACATTAACTTTAAATGAATAGTTCTCTGCCAGCAAAGTCTGTTGTGAATACCTGCATGCAGCAATACCAAATACATATGCCTATAACAATACAAATTAACTTCTAGTTATCTATTTGCTAAAATTATTTGGAAGTGGTGTTCAGAGTTCTGTGTTGACTACTTACATAAATCATCCAATCTGGAGATATAAACAATACCATATTTTAGGCAACTCATTAATCTTGTTGATTTATAAATCAGTTATAATCAAGTGCAACTGATTATGCAATTCAAAATTCAGTTGAAAGTGTTGCAAATACATCAAACTGCATTTTATTTTTGAATGTGAATGATTATTAGGAGCTCGGGTCTTTTTACCATTGACTCCGCTCTGATCGTAGTTCTGGGTAGCATGCCTCTTTTCAATTGCTCACCCACTTCAAGTGCGTGAAGTAGCTGAATATCCACCTCTGCTCTGTTTTATTATAGGCAACGGATGTTGGCTGTGCTGATACTCCTCTCTGCTCTTCTGCTATAGTATGATAAAATTAATGTTTTCTCCCTTCAAAAAGTGCCATTTTGCCACTGTTTTCCTATTTAAAATCACCCAGTGAAACTGCCATCAGCACTAGATAGAAAGCCGCTAATTTTGATGGCATAAGGAGATCCATATTGCACTGATGAAAGAGGACATCATGTATTTGCCTTGAATATTAACCAGGCTGCATGTGTGAAAAAGCTACGGCAGGTGATACTTGACCAGGGAGTGCAACCAAGCCTAACAATCACACCGGCCCCTGGAGTGCAAACTCAGCATAAGCTCTCATTTTGGGAATCCTTTAATGAAACGTTACACAGAACATGGGTGCAGGCTGACCCGGGCAGGCTCACACACTTAGCCTGACTGCTGTAGGATATTGAGGACACACTCTGTGTCCTAGAAATTGTATTTTTTGAAGGCAGAATAATTAAAGAAAGGTGACAAATGGGCACTTGGATCCAGGGCAACATGATCTTACCACAGATCATATCAAACTGTTTTGGTATCTTTCATTTGGTAAAATAACTGATCCTTTAGGATGTCTTCAGTCAAGACTTCTGTCACACGTTGTGTGGGAAATCATCAAATAAACCAGAAAATATTTAGATTATCCCTAACTGGATAAAGAGCTGTCCAAAGGTGAAAGGGAACAAGCAGTTTTGATGAGAGATCACCATTCTTGGGAGAGGAAAATTACAAACATTGTTGCTCAAGAATCAGTCTTGGGACCAATCTTATCCAATGTTTTTGCTAGTAGCCTTGTCACAAAAGCTAAGAGTACACTACTGAAATTTGGTGATGACATAAAACTCAGAGTGCCATTGACACAGAAAAAACGCAGAACAAACAATGATCTTTCAAACTGGAATACTAAGAGCAAATCAGGGAATGGCATGAAATATAAGAGCACAAAAATGCAGAGTACAAATTTCTGGGGGAATAAGATCATCAGCATGGAACATCTTCTTTCAACATAATGCTTTATACATAATCCTATTTAGATAGAACGTTTCATTTTAGGATCCCAGAACATTTTACTAGCAGTAGGTAAGTCTTATTACACCTGYTAGGAATATTACATCCATTTCGTAAATTTTACAAAGGAGAACAGGACAGAGTCAGTGACTTACCTCAAGTGGCTGGTGAACAAATGGGAAAAAGCAGAAACAGGAACTAGAAATAATGATTCCTACATCCTAATGTCAGACCCAGGTAACAGCAGAGGCTGCATTCACAGTTTTACAATGACAACTTTTCAAAAGAATTCCGTGTTTTTAACCAGGTCCATTTTTTCATTAAGAATGTTCAGTTTCTTAGGAAAATGGGATTTTCCATTGAAAAAACCCAGCCTCTCTGCAATGAAAATGTTTCAGTTGAACAGCTTTTTATTTTGACAGGAATATTTTTAAGGTAGTGGCATTTTGGCTACTGTATGTCCCTATTTTTCTGTAAGGCCTGCATTTCTTGGTCTAATTCTTCCTGCAACATATGGGGTAACCACAGACTTCAGGGATGCTCTTCTTCTAACTTCTTTTGGAAGCGGACACAGTTGTGTATCATAGACGAGGTCATCTAATTTCTGAGAACAGACATTAACACAAACCCTTAAGTTACCGTTATACATTTATGGACTGAAACCCATATTTTGTATTGATGTTTTGTAGCAAAACTTTAAAATCAAGACAGAAACGTTTTATTTTAATCAACATTTCAAGGAAAAAAAAATCCACTGTTGCCAATAAAGTGGCTACTCTTCTTTCCTGCTCCCCATTGATAAATATCTGCATGTGTCTTTCTCGAATGATCACTTTACATGTTCCCACATTTTATATAATGCATTTTTATATGAATTGTACATTTTAAAAAATCCTATGTATTACAATTTAAAGTCTTTTGCTGTAATCACTCTTGGCCTACTCTTTTCAGACATTCTCCATTTTAATCTTTACCTATGCATTATTAAAGAAGTCAGATTTATTTTATTCTCCAGCCCCATCACATTTCAGTTTATCCACCAAGACTTCATTACATTTTTTTCACCATCTTGTCCTTTTGCTGCAGTTCTGATCTGATGAATCTTACAGAGAAATACATTTAAAGGCTGCTGCTGTGACATCAGGGAACTCACTTGTACAAAATTTGACATTTTGRCTATTCTGTCAGGTATTACTGGCTTCCAGATTGTTACAGAATTGATTGTTACCGATTTCAAAGTGCCACTGACTTTAGGTTCTGGCATTCTCCCTCCTTACTAAAAAAATATTCATACCTATTCTTTCTAGTCTTTCTCACAGCATGCTCCATCTGAGGGAATCTGATTGTGGAATGGATTCAGATTACTCAACATAAATGGAGCTTCCTGATAAACTGCTAGATCATGTCAGATACGGGTCACAGGGCTCTCAGCATCAAAGATACTCCCATTCATTTTGCTGGCATGACCTTACTCCCTTTTAAAAGGATATTTCTACCTATAACAGTAGTGCAGAATGCTTATCTATTGGGACACTATTGTAAACAGCCTTGGACAAACCAGGTCTCTCACTTAAGAATGCCCCATGTATATGACACCTGCATATCGGTTGGCATGATATTAAATATTCTCTGATTCTCTAACAAGGCAAATATGCAGTATGAATACATATTACCTTGACTAGCACTTGAGCTCAGCGCTAAGATAGAGACATTTCATCCAATGTGATGACTCCACATGGCTGCACCTATCCTACGGCAGGTATCTACCCTATAATGTGTATCCTCCCCTTGTCTAACCAGGAGACCTGCCAGAAAATATCGCAGCTCTCTCCCTGCTAGGAGGTTTCTTTCAAAGTTTCTTCTTCTAAGAAAACCAGGGCTTATCCTAAGTGTTCTGAAGAGCACCTCTTTTTACAAGTTTCTCCCCTACATACTTCATCTCACTTCAATGGCTATATTGTGATCATCATCACCAACAGTCAAAGGACAACATTATGCAGACGTCCACCTGCCTTCCCTAATGGCTGTTGGGGAAAGACGTGAATAAAGGCATCACTTCATTTCTAAGAACAAAAGTATGTTGATGGCTGGTCACAAAAAGTTTCACAGCATTTCTTTAAAGCCAGCCTTATAAGAGGAACATATACAAATATCACCAGTTACAGAAGACTATGTTCACATTGTCCTAAGCTGAAAGGAATGTTTGATAGCAAAAATAACTAATAAAAAAAAAGGGGGGAACACAATCAGGAAAGCCTAAGCAAAGAGAAAATAAGTCAAACATATACTAGTATGTCATAAGCAGAAGTCTCAAAAGGACAGGTGAAAAAATCTACCACAGTTTAAACACAGCCTATGAAAAAAAGCTGTATGCCCTAACATCCTAAAGAATTCATTCTTTTCCAAGTCATTGCCCCATTCACACTTTTGCTTTGTAAAGTTTGTACTGATAAGAAGAAATTGTCGTCTTATTCATGTCTTGCTCCAGTGAGGACGCAAGTAGGGTTCCTGCTCTACACCCACAGCCTGGAGTGTCTTCCCAAAACTGGGAAGCAGACAGGATTGCACTGGCCTTTCAGAGAAAATCCATTAGAACAGCCAGACTTGCTGTAACTTGATTTTCCATTGTATTTCACTAAGCAAAAAAGGAACCTATGAAAAAATATTTTGTATGCCTGCCAGTGCATTTATTTTATGTTTAAAATCTGAGCACTGCCTGCTTAGAGATGATTAAAAAATCATTCATTAAAATAAAACATAAAAAACAGTCTCCAGAGCAGTCCAATCCCCACAACCCTCTTGCTACGACCCTTTTCCTGCCAGTGGAGCATTTTTTGCAGCACAGCACTCATGGATAAGAGTTTTGATTCACTTGCAGCCTGTCTCTGTGATTTTTCTTTCAAGTTCAGGTTCCTCCTAACAGCCTTTCTCTTCCCAGCCCACCTTTTGACTATCCTGAGCCTACAGCACTCATTTAAATAGTTGTTTCTTGTGTGTGAAGTGCTCCAAGGTACTCTGAAAGGCACAACACAGGTGCTGTTGCATTTTATTGTATTATTCAAAAAATGAACAACAGAGGTACTAGCTGGCTGAACTGCCAATGTTAAATGATTGCTGTGAGAGAGCTTTGGGGCCTTTTAAATAAACTATGTGTGATTTCCATAGATGTATTGCTATTTAAATAGTGCCTATGACAGACAAGCACATTTGAAAAAAAAAGAAAGGATGAAGGCTGCTTGAGATTTCCACAGTCGACATGTCAATAGTGGAGTAGCCTGGGGAAAATGAAGTGAAACTTGTTCATGAGGAGACAATAAATGAACAATGCACATAAACCCATGCACACATGCATAATGATGCAGAGACATAATGAAGTGTGCTTGAAAAAAGAAAGGTGTGGCGTGATATATGTGAGAAAAATTGGATTGGATCCAATACATTAAGTAAGATTACAGGGCCACTTCAACATTCATGCTTGCTCTCTAAATATTAGTGGTAGCACAGCTTGCCACTATCTATATATACATGCAGCACGCCTTGTGTTGTCCAGTAGGATATGAGTGGGGAAACAGGATGAAACTGAGCAAATGAAAATGAAGGAAATGTCAGGAGAAAAAGTAATCTTAACAGTCAGGTCTGTTAAATTGTAAAAGTGTTTCCTTAGGGAAGCAGTAAAAACATCATCACTTCAGTCATTTAAAACTGGATCAGACAAATATACATGGCTACATTCTGCTCCTATTATATGAATATCATTCTGGCTTTGAAACTCTGTATTTTCTTTTGCACTGATACAACCTAAAGCAGTACCTGCCTCCTTGGGAACAATTTGTTTTAGCAGGTATTAATAGGGAGAGGGAATATGCAGTCCACCGGGTCTTTTCTCATCCTTAACTCCTATGGGAAAATATTGGGATGGGATTGAGTCTCTGAAAATAAATATTGTAGCAGATTTAACCATGTATTTATATGATTTAAGTTACTATCCTAGGAGTGTTTGGGGTCATGAGTGACATAGTCTATTACAATAGCAGAAATGTGGCATTTTCAAATAGCATTCAGATTTTCAGTAGAAATGGTTACCATTTTGAGTCTTTCTGCACCAGCCTGAATGTTCATATGATTCTGAGGTGTCTACTGTTATACTGCTATGTCTGTGGTAAGCATTGTCCTGAGACCATGAAATAAATTCCATTTACTTGTTTTCTTTTTTTTTTTTTTTTTTTTTTTTTTTTCCCCCAAGAATTAGATTCAATATCAGATCAAAATTTGTTAGTACAGCTAATTGAAGTATAGCATCTTGCGGACCTTTTCACAAGCATGGTAATGATTTTTTTTTTTCTTTTTTTTATGTATTGGTTTGCTCTTTTATAGATGGGAGCCCTTATTTATGTTAAACAAACTCTCATGCAGTTTAAGTGAAAAACTTACCTTAAGACTGAATCCAAATAGAATGACATCAGCAGAAAAAACTGGTCCATTATGTCTTAGGTAACCAGCTGGCTGATGACTTTGGTGGTCTCTCTGGTAAAGGCTGCTGATATTCAGAATGAAGCTCTCTAGTTAGAACACTGACTCTTATTCATTGCAGTTTAAACATAGCAGCACTTGTTGCTGCATGATAGATTTATTGTTCAAAAAATTGTCAAGATGATTTCTTAGAGGATCCATTCACAGAGGATAAATGGTCCTCACATGTTTTATTTTCTGGACAGATGTTGATATTTCAACGGGAATACAGTAGTTCACCATTTAAATCTCTTTTGAAAATCAGACTGAAATTGTACATTACAGCTTTTTTTGTCCTGTGATAAAGACAGATTGGTGTSAGGTTGATGATGGAGAGGATATCACATAATTGTAACCTTCTTTGCTTTGTTAAGCTCTATTTGCTGAACATTTGATTCTTTTCTGTGGGCCAGTACGGTATATGGTTTCAGCCCAAGTTCCTGGGTGAACTTCTTTGTTGAGGTTTAGGTCTTTGTAGCAATCTAGCTTCAGCTTGTTTTCATTCTATACTCACTTGCACTAGGAAAGTTCATCTCTGTACCTGGAAACAAAATGTCATATACTGGGAATATAAATATGTAAAGGGAATGCTTCAATTTGCTACATTTAACAGACGCCTTTTAAATGTTAAAATAATGTATTAATGTAGAAAAGAAGCTGTACACATTTTACTAGCTGAGAACATCTTTAAATCCCAGATATACAGTATATCTAATTTCCAAAAAGCAAAGTATTAACTAAGTATTCTTTACTGATAAAATGTGCAGTGCTTTGCTTCTTGGTGTCAAACCAGTCTGCCAGCTGATGAACACAAGTACCTCTGACTATGATGAAATAGCTGACTGACGTTGCACAGGAGATCTGGCTCAGCAGGTGTGAAACTGGTTGGTATCAGCAGTGTTACTTAACATCGCCTGGAAGTTAAGGTGCACTGGGTGGGGACCCCACAGGGGCTGGTCAGGGTCAGAAAGGCTTATTTGTGCCCTGAACTTCACAAAGTTCAATGTCCTGGTTAACTCAGTCATTCATGAACTGCTTAAAAATGAAATCAGAAGCTTGAACTTTGGTTCCTGGCTTTGAAAGTACTACTTGAATAAATTACTTTAACAAATATGATCACGATATATAAGCCTGACATCTCATTTAACATAGTATTACCTTCATGTTAAAAAAATTCAAAGAATATCCAACATGTTCTATATCTATTTTTTTCTATCTAGATACTGCCTATTCTCCCATTCTTCTGAAATAACTTGTTTCTTGTCTTCTTTCACAAAGAAACTCTCTGTTACTCTTTGTCTCCAAAGTGGGTGAAGACCTGTTCACTGGCTGTTGGTCGCGTGCTGGTGTAACCTGGAGCAGTAGAGCTAGGTTCAGAGCAGTTGTGTGGTGAAGATCAGCRTGATCTCATGCTACTGTGCATGCCAGGGTTTTAAACAGTGCTTAGTTATCTAATAGGACAAATCAGGAATGCATGCAGCTTGTTTCTTCTGCCAAGTGTGTGAAATCTCTTGGCACTCTCTCCTTTTGGTGATAATTTGAAGTATTTCACTTTGCTTTCCAATCTCCTCTCTGACACGGCTCCTTTAAGAAATATTTTCTCTATGCAGCAAATTGAGGAGTCAGAGCTCTTCTATGTAGGAAGTATCTACGATGCCTCCTAGGGTCCTGCAAACAGCAAATGTGGCTCCTGTGTCAGTCCCACCTTTCCCAGTGAGAAAAGGGAAGAAGAGAAGGTGCTCTGAGATCACCACCCCTTCTTAGAGACGCAACTGCTTTCTGCTTTTTGGAACATTTTCAAGGTAACGGGCCCTTTGACAAACAAAAAGTGAATAAATACCTTGTCAGTTCCTCCAAAACATTTATTTTTCAAATTTTTAAAAAAAGGAAGAAAGTAGTTTTCATTTGAACAATCTTTAAGCACGTGAAAATATTTTTGTTTGTCTTTCAACCTTCTAAAACGTTTTTAATTTATAAATGTACTATAAAATATTGTAAAAAAATAGTTTTAAGTTAAAAAATAAAAATATTTCAGTTCAAACTGCTTAAACAATTATTTCACAGGCTATTGGTATGCAAGATATTTTGTTGTCACCAGCTTGCATTTGTTTATGAGAAGATCTCTTTAGTGCAGGTGTTGTATTGAATGCCTCATGATTCCTAACTGACCACTCAGGAGCAAAGAAGACAAAGCAAAGCTGGTTTTGAAGGGACAGAGATCACAGTGAGACAACAACCTTAGCTCCCTTCTGACTTTTTACTAATTGGGAACAGATGGCACACAGCATCCTGCAGGGCACAAGTCATGTCATTGCCAAGGACAGTAAAACCTTTTGATACCACAATGGCTTTAGTCTCCACTTTCAAAGAGAGAAAAAGAGAGTTTAAAGACTTTGAAAGGTCATTTAGTTCATTTCCTTTTCCCAAAAGCAGACACAACCACACCTATATCAAGTATCATGTGCTGTGATAGATTTCTAATCTGTGAAAAAAAGATAATCTTTGCAGTGATTATTTAGGATTTGCATAGTATGTGTGGGTGTTTTGTTAAAAAACCATCTGCTCTGGAATGACATTAAGGGAAGGACACAAAAGGTATTGACTTTGAAACATGACTGGGGGAATAATACTCCTTGACTTGCTTACCATGTTTCTGTCATGGTCAAAAACTGTTGAGTATAACTGCTGCACATGTCTGAGAAGGGCTCTGTTCCGTCCTATCACTAAGTCCATATTTTCCATTCATTTAGGAATTATGTAAACACTTTATCATGAAAATACTATTTTGCCATTGGACATAACTTAAATGCAGCTGTCATTAAGAACTAGATACATAGAGCATCCAGAGTCTGCAAATGCACCGTATTTGGGTCTGCAGGGCTGGTACTCAGTAACTCCATGGCAGCCCCCATAAYCCGGGGCTGCTGGACCTTTCTAGCACTTCATGAAGGCATAGTACAGTGGCTGCAGCCCTCTGTTAGCATTCTTCTTTTCCTGAGACTTGAGGGGTATATAGCCATAGTCTTTGTTCTTAGAACTAAACAAGAAGGGGTATATATTCTTCTTAAACACTGTAATTACACTGCTGATATGTCCTCAGAGATCATTCTGCATCCTGTTTCTGCAGGATGTAGTATGAATTATAAATATATTGCAGTTGTGAGCTAAGTGAGCTCACAAAGCAAAGTGAGCACAGAAAAGAAAGGAAAAAGCTATTCCTGGCCAAAAATCCATTATTTTATTGGAGGACTGTAGGAAACAGGACACAGAACAGACACGCTGACTTTCATAAATGACAAAGTTAGTGTGACCATAATAATTCTACAGAATTCATACCAATTTTCACAGGATTAAACAGCCATACAAGTTTCAGAACAATGAAGACTTAAGCACTGCATCTCCTCAGTGCTCCTCTTCGTTCTTTGGTAACCCACCTCTTAACCCCAAATACCTTCTCCAGGATTTCATGTGCGCTTTTTAACTATGTGAAGATCTCTGTTAGGAGGCAAAATATTGCCATTACAGAGTTGAGAAATATGAATAGTCTGGATCAGTATCCAGATTCAATCCAAACAGAACATCTTTTGAGTTTTGCCCATCTCATTTCTCCCAGGTAGCCTGGTTTTATTTGCCTTGCATTAATTTATTTTCCCCCATGGCGTAGTTGCTGAGCAGTGTTGAAGGTGTTTGGTGTTTGGTGTTACTCTTCCCCATGTTTTCAGCTAGGTGAAATTTGCAGCACATTACACTGCTTGACAGGAACAGGGAATCAGCCCCAAGGATTTGCTGACAAGAAAAACCCAGATGCGCTGTGTGTAAGGTTTCAATCTTCTTTCCCCTTTTAGCTGTGGAGGAATTTTCTTAACTATACTAATTACATTATCATCCTGATACAAGCTTCATTAAAGCACTTTTAGCCCTATTGCCTGGAGCTCAGAGAATACACTGTCTGTAAATAATCCAAGAGAGAAAAAGAAAATCAGATGAGAGATTGTACATGATTTCATCTACTATGTTGCACAGAGAGACAGAAATTGCTGATCCACAAAGAAAAGAGTGTAATATTTCTGGCGGGAATTCAGGCTATGCTAGAACTTTTCTTTTCTCCCTTGCACCTCCGCATAACTTAGATTAGGCCCTTGCTGTTCATGAAGTGCTGTTTTGATGATGACTAGCACCACTACCCACTCCCAAAAGACCCTGCTAGATTTATGAGAGTATGCTGTGAACCAGAATACAAGACTGTGGCCTGGACAGTGGGAGACACGAAGAGAGCGCACATCTGCCCACCTCTGCCTCCCCGGGCAGTCAGTGACTATGGAGGTATCTCAGAGGAGGCTTCCTCAAGTCTCACGTTGGTTTCTTGAACCATGTGGGTATGTGTACAGACTTGAAATATCAAGCTTTTGCTTGGGTGCTGCCATTTCTTTTTCTAGGTGAAACAATTCACTATGCTGGCAAGTTATCCTAATGCAGCTTTTCTAGATAATAGCAGCAGGTTTATTTGTAATTCTGTGCACAGATTTTGGTTTTGAAGTTGGCTTAGACTTTTCTAAAATGCAAGAAAACTTCTTTGAAACTCTCTGGGGAAGGAGGAGCTTAACTTTATTATCCTAATTAACTGCTTTTTTTTCCTCAGAAGCTTGCCACAGCTTCTCCACGGGTTTTTTTGCTAGACCTGACTATGCACTCAGCATGCCCACAAACTATCCAAAGCCATTTCAGTGACCTGAACTACGCACGAACCTACCCGCACTGGTCTGTCTCTGSTCTCCTCAGCCTGCCTTGTCCTGGGATAGAGAGTGTAAAAATCTTTTTGCTTATCTGTACCCGAGAAGACAAATAGATCCTTTCCACTGCATTATCAGTCCTGTCAAAATAATCTAATCACCAGCTGCACCACAATTAGACAGCTCTGGTGAGCGGAACTCAGTCCTGGTATTCCTGGCACCTCTTATTCAAATGCAGTGCCTTTTCTAAATGGTGTCAATGCTGAGAACAAGAGAGCACTGTTTTCAGATTTGAACTGGCTTGCAGTAACCTTCTGGGTGAGATAACAATTTAACATGTCAAGCTGTGAACACTTTGGTAAGCAGGTACCTGATGATAGATGAAATTTCCTCACACTGCCACAGGTGAGAATAGCTTGAACACTATGGCTGGTACCTGCCCAGGACAAACATGAGGAAGCCGCCAGATGGATAGTTTTTGTCAAGGATCTTCCACACTGCAGGTTAGTCACCTCAGCTATCTGCTAGAGCTTATACTCATTCACTTTCCAGCCAGACTGCAAGCCCTCTGTGTTTCCACTTTCTTAGATGTTATTAGGTCACTTTTACTGACTCTGCGTTGGCTTGGGTTATTTTATAATCTTTATACATGAAGATGGCACCAAAGCTGGGGATTCACACGCATACAGCCCATTTAAAATGTAATTAAAAAAAAAATAAAACCAGCACAGTTTCAGCCTAACTTTGTCCCCACTGAATTCAGTGATAAAGCTCTCACTAGTAACAAGAGTAAATCTGAACAAATTCTGGGACCTTTTAAAAAGTATTGCACAGAAATACTACTAGATTTTAGTCTAGTATAGTTTGCTCTATTTTTAAACTACATTCAAGGAAAATCCTTGTTTTGTTTAGGAAACAAAGGGAAAGAAAATTCTTTTGCTGTGTTTTATCTCTGCTTTCTTTTGCTTTATTGTAGTTCTGTTAAGTGCTACTTTGGCATTTGACACATACAGGTCTTTATCACAATCTGGACACTTCTGTCATCGGAAGATACTATGGTCCCAAGTTGTTATGGAAAACAATTTGGTGATAAGAGCTTTTAATGAAACATAACAAAGCAGACAGGAAAAAAAGGTCAGTCAGAGAGGATTGCATCACAACAACACAACTGTTTTTCAATAAATATTAAAAACAACATCTGCTGCTCTCTTTAACGTTGTGAAAATTTCATTTTATTAAGATCTGAATAGCAAATTACTTTTAGATGACTTTAAAACTAATTTGCAGCTTAAATGTGTCTGTGTTTTGGTGGGTAATTTATGACTATGTTTTCATATTGTATGATGATTTTTATTAAGATAATTTTTCAATTTCCTTCCTTTTATGAAAAAAGGTACTAAGTGATTACACATAGATTTCTTTCTCCTTACATCTTCTCTCTCTTAACACAAACACCATATAAAGTAAACAGCTGCATGCTGTGCAATACTTCTATAAAGAAACCTAAAATGATAGAAAGCTTCTGTGGTTTGGGCTTTACAGAATCGAAGTATTTAATAGCTTAAGATTCACTGAAAATCAAGCCTGCCTCAGCATAGTCTACTGCATGTGTTGATACATGATATTAAAGTACTTAATTTGTTTGTTTTCCTCTTGCCTGATTTCAAATCAGGAACTTAAAGGTGAGGAAAAAAAAGTTATAAACTGGATGAAAAAGACTTCCTCTTAGAGCTCTGAAAAACACTGTAATAGGAGATTGATGCCACAGACAGAAATCCCAGAAATCACCAGATCGCAGCTGAATGCAGCAGAAAGAAGGGTGCACACAATTTATTACTACTGCAGGAAGGTACCATAAAATGCACTATACCCTTTACCTGTAGTTTTAGCAGCAATCTAGATCCATTGAAAAGCTTGCCAATGCCATTTTCATCAGTTATTGGAATAATCTCACAGACAGCAGAGGTCTTTTACTCCTCCTGGGCATGTACAAAAGTCCCTGAAGTCTACCTATATATATGCATATAAATTATCTGCAGCAGCTATCACAAGGTTATCTTGAGATCATGGTGTGATGAGGGATCAATACTTCATTCTTTTGCAACTTGATTGCATCACGGGAATTAGAGTGGCTGCACTTTGGACCCTTTTCAAACTGTTTGAGCACGTGCTTTCTCTGATCCCAAGCCAATAAGAGTCCCAGAAGATTACTGCCTGATTCTTTCACTCTTCAATCAGGCCTGTCTTTACTTTCATCCTGCTAGTATTAAGATACCAACAAGAGCTGCAAAGTTCTTGTATCCAAATCATCATAGCAAAGTTATTGGGTTATTAGGCTAGTGGGAAATGGCCATAAGCATGTTTTCAGTCTTCCTTAAAGTATTGAAGCAGACTTTGGCCTGTTCAGGACACTGGCTGAGAGAGTCCCATGGGAGGCAGTCCTGAAGGGCAAGGGGTCCAGTAAGGTTGGACATTCTTCAAGAAAGAAGTCTTAAAGAYGCAGGAGCGGGCTGTCCCCAGGTACCGTAAGAAGAGCTGGTGGGGAAGACGATTGGCCTGGTTGAACAGGGAGATTTTGCTGGGACTCAGGGAAAAAAGGAGAGTCTACCGCTGTTGGAAGGAGGGGGAAGCAGCTCAAGAAGAGTACAGGGATCTCGTTAGGTCATGCAGAGAGAAAATTAGAAAGGCAAAAGCCCAGTTAGAACTCAATCTGTCCACTGTCATAAGAGACAACAAAAAATGTTTTTACAAACATATTAATGACAAAAAGAGAGCCAAGGAGAATCTCCATCCTTTATTGGATGCGGAGGGGAACATTGCCACTGAGGATGAGGAAAAGGCTGAGGTATTTAATGCCGCCTTTGCTCAGTCTTTAGTAGTCAGACCGGTTATCCTCAGGGTCTTCAGCCCCCTGAGCTGGAGGACAGGGACGGAGAGCAGAATACACCCCCCATAATCCAAGAGGAAGCAGTTAACGACCTGCTACAACACCTGGATACTCACAAGTCTGAGGGGCCGGATGGGATCTACCCGAGAGTACTGAGGGASCTGGCGGAGGAGCTTGCCAAGCCACTCTCCATCATTTATCAGCGGTCTTGGTCAACAGGGGAGGTCCCAGACAGTGGGAGGCTTGCCAATGGGATGCCCATCTACAAGAAGAGTCGGAGTGAGGATCCAGGGAACTACAGGCCTGTCAGCCTGACCTCGGTATCAGGGAAGATCATGGAGCGGTTCATCTTGAGGATGCTCACAAGACAGGTGCAGGACAACCAGGAGATCAGGCCCAGCCAGCACGGGTTCATGAAGGGCAGGTCCTGCTTGACCAACCTGATCTCCTTCTATGACCAGGTGACCCGCCTAGTGGATGAGGGGAAGGCTGCGGATGTGGTCTACCTGGACTTTAGTAAAGCCTTTGACACTGTCTCTGACAGCATCCTCCTAGAGAAGCTGGCGGCTCATGGCTTGAACGGGTGTAATCTTCACTGGGTAAAAAACTGGCTGGACGTCCGAGCCCAGAGAGTTGTGGTGAATGGAATCAAATCCAGTTGGCAGCCGGTCACGAGCGGTGTTCCTCAGGGCTCAGTTTTGGGGCCGGTCTTGTTGAATAYCTTTATCAACGATCTGGACGAGGGGATCGAGTGCTCCCTCAGTAAGTTGCAGATGACACCAAGTTGGGTGCGAGTGTTGATCTGCCTGAGGGTAGGAAGGCTCTGCAGAGGGATCTGGACAGGCTGGATCGATGGGCCGAGGCCAATTGCATGAGGTTTAACAAGACCAAGTGCTGGGTCCTGCACTTGGGTCACAACAACCCCAGGCAACGCTACAGGCTTGGGGAAGAGTGGCTGGAAAGCTGCCCGGTGGAAAAGGACCTGCGAGTGATGGTTAACAGTCGGCTGAACATGAGCCGGCAGTGTGCCCAGGTGGCCACGAAGGCCAACAGCATCCTGGCCTGTGTCAGAAACAGTGTGGCCAGCAGGAGGAGGGAGGTGATCATGCCCCTGTGCTCGGGGCTGGTGAGGCCACCCCTCAAATACTGCGTTCAGTTTTGGGCCCCTCACTACAAGAAGGACATTGAGGTGCTGGAGCATGTCCAGAGAAGGGCGACGAGGCTGGTGAAGGGTCTGGAGCACAAGTCTTATGAGAAGCAGCTGAGGGAGCTGGGGTTGTTTAGYCTGGAGAARAGGAGGCTGAGGGGAGACCTTATCGCTCTCTACAACTACCTGAAAGGAGGCCGTAGAGAAGCAGGTGTTGGTCTCTTCTCCCAAGTGACAAGTGATAGGACGAGAGGAAATGGCCTCAAGTTGCACCAGGGGAGGTTTAGAATGGATATTAGGAAAAAATTCTTTACTGAAAGAGTGGTCAGGCATTGGAACAGGCTGCCCAGGGAAGTGGTGGAGTCACCATCCCTGGAGGCGTTCAAAAAAGGTGTACATGTGGCACTTCGGGACATGGTTTAGTGGGCATGGTGGTGTTGGGTCGACGGTTGGACTTGATGATCTTAGAGGTCTTTTCCAACCTTAATGATTCTATGATTCTATGATTCTGTTTCAGCTTAAATCACCATGAAGATAAACACTGATGAGTAACAGCATGGGACCCCCAAAGGGAGTAGTGTTTTTTCAAGAGCATATTGCTTAGAAGTCTCTGTATAACCTTGATGCTTCCTTTTCCTAAAGATCCTTCACCCTCACCAAACCACACCATTACAATGGTAAGAAACAATCATTAACCAACATACCCTAATATTTTTCTGACACAGTTCACATACACCACTCATAAAAGGTATTGAATAACAGCTCTGGAGATTTTTGTTCCTTTAAGTCCACGAGGTGTCCCACTGAGAAAGTCCAGAGTTGCGTCTCTCCAAACTGAACATTATCTTCACCAAATCAGCTTGCCTGTTGATGCATGCAAGACTCCACATTGGTTCCCAAAGACAATGTAAGATGTATGCTACTATCTCAAAGTAAAATGTGTGTTAAAGTACTTTAAGCAGTAAAAGATATGTAATTGTTAAAGTCAATACAGTTTTCTATTCAGTATGTTAAGAAAAAGGCTGTGAGGGTAGAAATACTTCACTAATGTAAATCATGTTTTCACTATAGCATGTGGGTTTCATCCTGTGTGATCACATGATTTCTTATGGCATGTTTAAATGTCAGACCTGGCAGGACAATTATTCTTTCAAATTGCTGTCACATTCGTTTATTGAGTAGTAAGTCTTATATTTGCCTTCTACTGTATGTGAGGTTACATTTTGTTGCACTGAGTTTGGGAACCCTAGACTGCATTATGAAATGTAAGACTACCACCCAGTCACATGTATGCAATTAGAAGACATTGCTAAAAACTAGCACAGGTTTCATATTCATTTACTCTGAAAGAAATAAAATCCCAAATCTCTCACTTTCTTGCAGCTTAGACTCACCAACTACCTTGTTATATATGCAGCTGCTAGAGTTCAATAGTCAGAATTACAGATGATCTTCCATTGCACTTTTGCATAGCATTTCTGCTTTAGATATTTGAGATAACTTTTCCTTTTTGTCTTAAATTTGGAAATACATTCTGCAACTGGGTCATTATACCTTGACACAAGGACATGGATAAAGGCTATTGTAGCTAACACTTTTCAGCAAAGTAAACCAGCAATGCTCAAAAAGTAATTTATTTTTGAACTTATAGATTTCTTTTAAATTTTCAGCAGATTCCAGGGAGAGGAGCATGGATAGATAGTTCAAGGTAGGCAATCACTGCTCAAATACAATTTTTTTCTGACAGCTGAACAAAAATGTGATTGGATGTGTTGGACATCTTTTCTGAACTAAATTTGCACTGTAATATGCAGAGGAGAAAGAGATACTTCAACATTACACAGCTGGCATATTTTTACACACAGGAAGGTCTGAAAACAAAACTATTTGATGGTTTCTTTTTCTGTATTTAAACCTTCTTCTACACCGACCATTAAGCTCCCTGTACTGAGAGTACTTTTTTAAACAGAGTCATAGTAATAAATATCTTTGTCTGTAACTGCAAATGTATATGAATGTAGTGCTTTATTTCCGTATCTGAGTTGGGACGGCCCTTGGCTTTCAATCCAATTAATTGAGTCACACTGTTATAAAAATCCAAGGAGAGAAAAATGTCAGCCCCATAAACTTAGAAATAACAGGATTGCACTCTTTCTTTTCTTTGAAAGACACACTTCTCTTTCAACTGTATGACTTCCTTAATATTTAATAGGTTCAAAATGAAAGAAAATAAAAACCTCCGATTTTAAATTCCTCTGGGTAGTATTTTTAGGAAGAGCTACATACACATAGCTTATAATGGTTTTCCAGAAAGATGTACCCTGTGTGTAAGGACTGAACACATGAATAGTCTTCATATTACTTATCCTAACCATAAGGTCTCTTAATATGGAATAAGACCAAGATCCTAAAACTCTTGCTCTTGTGTATCATTTAAGTGAAACTGGCAAGGTTTATTGAGTATCAGCCGGTATTCTGAGGAACCTAACAAGAGTTTCTGAGGATTATGTGAAAATCCTGCTCCTGAAAGTGAGGATGGTGGTCAGGGAAATGTAACTTTCCTTCAAGACCTTTAATCACATCAAGAGTTCAAAATCGGAACCATTAAGATCTACTTACTCCTCAGGGGAGTAGCACTATCACTAAAGGATATACAAGCCCAATGCATAGCCAAGCTCTGACTATGTGAGCGGGCAAGGATGTTTGGAAGATTTGGTAGTTTCACTTTGTGTAAAGTTCTGCCTAATCATGCAGAGCAGTTTAGGTTTGGGCAGACCCTGCAATCTGCAAGAGATGTACCTCAAAATAGGGATGGTATATGCAAATTCGTAACTAAATGCCTGTATGTGAAACAGAAATCTGACATCAGGAAGGACGGATTTTGAGAAGAGGAGAACGGAAAAGACCAGGGGATTAACGGATTTGGAGCAGAAGTTGATAAAAAGCAAAGAATAGAAACAAACTACCAGAAGGGTGCAAAGCAGGAGAAATTCAGGGTGTATAGTGTAATCCAGTCAATTGCAGATACTTATTTCAATAATCACAAAAGGGTGTTTTGGGACATTAAATGGGAGGACAGAAGCAGGCATCACTGACCAAATGCATCCCTCTCACCTGAAGTGAAATAACCACAATAACCAGTTGATTGTTAGTCTGATATTGCTAAAGCCTGAGTCATGCTTTGGTCATCTTTGTAGGGTCTCGTGACAATAACTTTCCTCTTCTTTGATTCCTTTTGGTATTAAATATGTTTTGTAATTGAAAGGATAATTTGTCATTTAAAAATTGTCATTTTGTATAGAATCAGTAGCAATCCATAGTTTTGGAAGCAAGCACTGCAAGGATTTCCCTGAAAGCTCACGCACCTTTTCTATCCCTTCACAATATATGGAAACAACTTCAACTTTTTACCAGATCTAGACTATATCACTGTTTCCCCTGCTTTTTCTGTAATTGGCCTCTGCTATCACTGTTCATATGAAGTACCTAAAATTGCAAGCTATTATAAACAAAGATTTAATTCTTAAGGTAAGGGGCTCTGGAATCTACACATGATAACAAYGTGAACATAAATGTGCCAAATTTGGTTATGGATTTCTGCAGGTATTCATGTCCTTAGAGTCTCATACAGTCACTAGACAACAGTGGATGCTCCTGATTAGGCAAGATTTGAATGACTGATCCTGTGGTCTACATATGAAATGCTCTGTAGCCCATTACCTCACACGATAAGATAAGTATATGGTAAGTATATGGAAAGTTGTGTTCTGCTAGGAATTAATAATAGGAATAAAATACCAATTTGGTGTTCCCAGGTACTTTCTGCACTAAAAGTTATTGCTGAATCATTATTTTGCATGGCCTGTGAGCATACGGCTAGAAGGCAGTTATAATTGAAAGGTGGAGGTAACTATCACGCTTCTGTGAGTAAAATGCAATATGTAAATCTCTCTCTTACCCCTCAACAATCTCTTGGTTTACAGCCAGATCTGCAATACACCAAACAGTGGCAGAGGGTACTGCACATTCCTTTCTGTAATAAAAAACGTCATGAAATGTTATTGATGTTGATGCACAGCTGCTGAGAAAAAAAGAAGGCAATTTTTGAAAGGGAGGTTGTTGGATTTTTTTCAATGAAACACAGTGATTTTCCAGACTGCAGTGTGCTGGAGCAAAACAGCATCACACTGAGTATTCAGCTAAATGTAGGTGTAGCTGTCTGAGCTGGGCCATGATGGGTAGCTCTTCATCGTGGTACCAGTAGGCTGGTCAGTAGCTCTACTCCAAAAAAAACCCAGTCCAAATGTGTGAATATAAGGCAAAAACTAACCTATAGAAAACAAATGAGAATATTAATCCTATAATTAATCTTCACCATAATCTGGCTTCACCATAACTGTAGGTAAGCAGAGAAAACCTGTCCTCAGAGGAACCAGCAGAAATCAAGGAAGGGAGACATGCCCAAAGATGTGTGTCGAGGGGTGCCAGAGGAGGTATGGTGGCAAGAGTTTATACCTCTCACCACAAAGCTGTTAAACTTCTCAAGCCAGTATTTTTATGCGTGTATCTTCTTGCAAAATCTCTTTTCTATACAACTTGATACAAATGCAGTTCTCATTTACACACTGTAGTGAATGAAAAACTTATTAAAATTAGAGACATAAGCATGTAAATACACCAACCAAGTATAAATACTGCCAACCTGCAAGTATATGTACAAGCATAAGTAACTCCAGTTGGAGATCTGAACAGTCATCCAACCAGAGGCACAGTTATTATTAAAACAAATTAGAAGCTCTTGAAATGTATGTGGCACATTTCACTTGTCTTCAGAGTACATTTCCTTCATTTATTTTGGCCACTCTTCTCCCCTAGCCTCTTCTTGCTGTTGAAAAGCTTCAGAAAAATGGAGGAGAGGAATTCTCTTTGGTGATAATCCAACATCAACGGACTTTGATCAGCTCTGGAAGGTAAATTTGGCAACAATAATTTGGTCATACACCATACACAGTTCTAGTTTCTCTTCCTAATTTAAATGCAGCCATTGTCTTACCACAGTTTATTATTCATACATATCCATAAAATATGCAAAATGTAGTGCAGTGTAAGCTAGTTAATTTCATCAGAGCTAACTTCATATTTGGAGTTTTCTCATTTTTAACCTCAAAATGTTAAATTACACTAACAGTTCTTGTATTCATTTAAAATGTAAGATAAATTAAAGCATCAATATGTTTAAATAATAGAAGAAGACATAAAACATAGAATCTTGTCACTTGAACATAAAAGCTACATAGAATGTTCTTAAAAGGAATAAGCTAAAGTTCCTTTCAGAGATAAAACTACCTCTGAACACAAAGAGCAGTTTTAATAGTCCARCTTCCAGTTCCCATGTAACTACAAACTCCCCTTTACTTCAGAGAATATTTAGCCTTTTTAGAACTGGTCTAGAAATCATGGAAATGACTGACATCAGTAAGCTCTGACTCTTTTTTTTGTTCTCTGTTTTGTTTTCTGGTCTCATCTCTGCAACTTTTGCCACATGGATGATTGAAGCTATCTGCCTGTGTGAAACACCAGTGAGTACGGTGGGCTACAGCAGTGCATCAGGTTCTGTGAAATATGTCTTTTCATACAGTATTTTCAAAGGATGACTCAAATACTAGGAGTATCATCCTGCTTGCTCACTAAGTAAAATCACAGGCAACATGAATTTGTTGTTGATTTTGGAGGGAAACGTGCCGCTGGGCTTTACTCTTATTTTGGTGCTACTGATAAACATGAGGGAACCAGCACTTATAGTTTGGGCAAAGATTTGATTTGTAGGCAGCTTAGAATTAACGATATGCTGGCAACACTTTCAAATAACTAGCATGTCATGTGGCTGGTGTGATTAATGTTCACAATACAATATGTCCCATGGTATGCATTGTAACAACAATAATTATCCCATTTTAGAAAGGAAATATACAATTCTGAATGAATTTGCCTGTAATTTAGAGTGGCCATTCATTAAAAAAAACATTATGAACAGGCTAAAGACCAAATGTGGTTTGAGACTGGAGATCAAATAAATAGTCTGTATTTATATTTAGGTCTCTGTGCTTAATTAAAAAAAAAAAAAAAGAAAAGAAAAATAAAAATGAAGATTCATATAGCAATTAGTTTGAAACCTTTATGAATTAGATGTGACTACCTAGTGTGCTCAGGAAGACCCTTGAACATCTAATTAGTGTTAATAGAAACTATCTTAAATTTCTTCAGACTACAGAAATTATTCTTGTCAAGAAAATAATCATTTAAGTATATCATTTAAGCATATCATTTAAAATAATAGTGCCTGTCAAAGACAAAGACACAGATCCGTCCATTTATTAGTGCATTACGAACTCCAAATACCATCTGCTCTGTTTTGTCCAATCCAACTTCTTTTTTTCTGGTTGTATGTTCTTTTCAGTTTTGTTTTCTTTGTCTTTTTTCTGAGAGCTGGACTCAACTCCCACTGACATCAGCGGAAGGACCCTTACTGACTTCAGAGGCCATTGACTAGGATCCTGTGTTGTTTTCTCTGTCAGCTTACTCTTTTGACCTCCTAAGTCACAGGTCAGCTTAGACCCCAAATTTTCTTCCTTTAATAACCTGCTTCTTATTCCTAAATTCTGCTCTCTGTCTCATTATTCCATTTTCGTATTTTTAACCTTAGAATCATAGAATAGAATCATAGAATCCTTAAGGCTGGAAAAGACCTTTAAGATCATCGAGTCCAATCGTCAACCCAGCACCCTTGCCGACTAAACCTTGTGCCAATCCAAACTAGTTTGGCTGCTCCTAACTTTTTTGGTCTAAAAACTGTCGTGTTTCCCCCATCCTTGCTTTTCATTTATGCCTCTCACCCAATTCATTCTGTTTCAAGAGAAATAATCTCAGGATTTCAAACATTTTATATGAACAAATTTTTCTTGACTACATAAACATAACCAATCTCTTCTCTGAATGTATTTTATTTTTTACTCAGATACCGCAATTCAATTTATTTTTTTTGGTTTATTTTTCTTTTTTGTTTTACTTTACCATGCTGTATTTTTTTCTCCCTTTTGAAGTAATTAGATTTTATATGATTTTGAATAAGGCAGGTGTGGGATATTGGGTCTTCCCTCCCATAGTTTCAAGGCTACCAATGAGACACAAGCTGACGAGTAATGATGATAACGCACCATGTTGTCAATACTAGGATTTCAAAACCTGCAGCGCCCAGGAATCTCTTCCTTTTTCCATATTAGTCAAAGTAATTGGCAAGATAATTTCTAAACATAGCGTACCATCAGCATACTGAAGATAATGCAACCTTATCTTGCTCACTGGACCATGCCAGGTGAGTCTGTATTATAGAGGAATGCTTCAGCAATTGTATCAGCTTTGCATACCCCGTGCATGGTAAACATCCATCGCTTATGGTGGGTCTGCCCCATTGGAAGGTGTTCACTTCCTCTTGCTCTCTGGGTTTGCTACGGCAGGACAACAGCAGAGAAGTAAGGCATTGCTAGACCCAAAGCAACCTCTTTTCATGTTATCTCATGACAGAAGTGAATCCAGAGATGACCTCGAGCTCCCTTCTCCTTAGAAAATGGAGAGCACTGCCTCATGCTGCAGCAAGTTATCCAATAGTCCATTTCTGTTCCCTTACGCATCCCCAAGCCCTAGCTACTAAGCAACTGCATAGGCTCAAAGTCCTGTGCTTTTCAGGGAGAATTGCTGGGGGAAGAAGAGTTGATTCCTACTGAGTGGAAGAAAAGTGGGACTTAAGGTTGAATTGGTCACAAGAATGGTGAAYGTCTATGGCATCTTAGGTTAGAAGCTGCTCCCCTTACCAAATTAATTTTAGACCTCCTGTACTGTTTTTTAGGGTCAGGTTCAGATGCTTACAGCTTTAGATGTAAAATTTCTGGTGCTGAATTTATGCATATTGAAAATATTTTCTTCATGACTTTTAGCCAGTTCCTGATCATTGAGAAATGTGGAGCATGCAAAAATACTTTTGCCCTGCTGCGCTGCTGTACAGAAAAGCCCCGCTTAGAGCCCCTCATCACAGCTCCCAGCAGGTCACTGGAGACCATTCCCACCTACACCATGATCTAAGGTGTGGCCTACCACAGCCTCTTGCATTTTGGTGATGAACAGCATTTGCCACTGACAAATGTCAGTGCTGCAGGAGAGCTGCTTACCTCTCTGCAGCTCTGCCAATGTGTGGCATGCTAGAAACTGCCACAGGAAAGACCATGCAGCACAGGGGATGGGTGAAGGAGGACTTTGTGTTTAGCCTTATCACTGTAGCAGTGTGTAGGGGACTGGGAAGAACAGCTCTGTGTACCAGAGGTACCTAAATCAGGGCTGCTCCTTGACAGTTCAGGTTTACCTCCTTAAACCACATCTTAGAGTTCAAGGCCCTCTAAAAGCCTGAAACAATCACATTATCAAATAAATTTTTTTTAAAAACAAACAAAAACTATAATTTTTTTTAAAGGATGACAAAGTTTATTTATCCTTCTTTCTTTTCAAAACTTCAAGTCTATTCTGTTTTAATCTTAACAGGCATGGACATTTTATATTGCTTCAGCATACATTATTTAAATATTTTTTTTTAAGTATGAAACATTAATAAAATTGTTCACAACAATAAGAAAAATCCTTCTAATCTCAATGTTCTCAACACAATACACTTTGATTCTTAAAGCAGGATATTACAAAGCCTCCATAATTTTACTGTTGCACAGCTGATGTACACAAAGAGAAATTTCAAAGAGTTGCTAACTTCAAACCTAGTGTCTGCATGATTGTAATTAACTTCTCCCCCTCAAAGACAGACCTTGAAAATAGATCTTATGACATAAAACATGAGAATTATACCAGGACCTGATCTAACGCACATTTTAATTGGTGGGAGTCTTTTATTAACTCCTCCGAGCCATCAGACCCTTAGTGTACAGTTTTGCAGTTAGGTATTATGGCTTTGAATTGCAAATAATGAACATGAACTACTTAAAACTGTTCAGTAGAAATTTACCTTTATCATACCAGATTTGCTGTGTAACTTCCCCCACAAAATTCTGGATAATCCTCTTACACGAATTCCATTCATACCCACAAGACATATTGTTGGGTGTTACGGTTTATCCAACACTTTGTTCTTCACTGAGATTTTACTCAGACAACTGCTAGTATCTTTCYGCACCTAGTGGTGGTTTGGGGGGAGGTGGGCATTTGTCTGTTTTTAAAATGATGGTTTTATATATGTTACCTATGCACAGATTCTCTCCCTGAGAAATAATCGAAAGAACCCATTCTGTTTATGCTAATAGAAGGCTGGATTACAACATGCACTTAGCATATGTATGTGGCAAATGTTTCATCAGTTTTGATAGTTCTGGTCCAGCTTCCCAGAACAGGTGAATATAAAGAGAGAAAGCCTCACTCGAGATGTCATCTATCAAGTTATAGAATCATAAAATCATAGAATCAATAAGGTTGGAAAAGAYCTCTACGATCATCAAGTCCAACCGTCGACCCAAYACCACCATGCCCACTAAACTATGTCCCGAAGTGCTATATCTGCATGTTTTTTGAATGCCTCCAGGGATGGTGACTCCACCACTTCCCTGGGCAGCCTGTTCCAATGCTTGACCACTCTTTCAGTAAAGAATTTTTTCCTAATATCCATTCTAAACCTCCCCTGGTGCAACTTGAGGCCATTTCCTCTCGTCCTATCACTTGTCACTTGGGAGAAGAGACCAACACCCGCCTCACTACAACCTCCTTTCAGGTAGGTGTAGAGAGCAATAAGGTCTCCCCTCAGTCTCCTCTTCTCCAGGCTAAACAACCCCAGCTCCCTCAGCTGCTTCTCATAAGACTTGTGCTCCAGACCCTTCACCAGCCTCGTCGCCCTTCTCTGGACACGCTCCAGCACCTCAATGTCCTTCTTGTAGTGAGGGGCCCAAAACTGAACGCAGTATTCGAGGGGCGGCCTCACCAGTGCCGAGCACAGGGGCACGATCACCTCCCTCCTCCTGCTGGCCACACTGTTTCTGACACAGGCCAGGATGCCATTGGCCTTCTTGGCCACCTGGGCACACTGCCCGCTCATGTTCAGCCGGCTGTCGACCAGCACTCCCAGGTCCTTTTCCACCGGGCAGCTTTCCAGCCACTCTTCCCCAAGCCTGTAGCGTTGCCTGGGGTTGTTATGACCCAAGTGCAGGACCCAGCACTTGGTCTTGTTAAACCTCATGCAATTGGCCTCGGCCCATCGATCCAGCCTGTCCAGATCCCTCTGCAGAGCCTTCCTACCCTCAGGCAGATCAACACTCGCACCCAACTTGGTGTCATCTGCAACTTACTGAGGGAGCACTCGATCCCCTCGTCCAGATCGTTGATAAAGRTATTCAACAAGACCGGCCCCAAAACTGAGCCCTGAGGAACACCGCTCGTGACCGGCTGCCAACTGGATTTGACTCCATTCACCACAACTCTCTGGGCTCRGAGGTCCAGCCAGTTTTTTACCCAGTGAAGATTACACCCATTCAAGCCATGAGCCGCCAGCTTCTCTAGGAGRATGCTGTSAGAGACAGTGTCAAAGGCTTTACTAAAGTCCAGGTAGACCACATCCACAGCCTTCCCCTCATCCACTAGGCGGGTCACCTGGTCATAGAAGGAGATCAGGTTGGTCAAGCAGGACCTGCCCTTCATGAACCCGTGCTGGCTGGGCCTGATCTCCTGGTTGTCCTGTACCTGCCTTGTGAGCATCCTCAAGATGAACCGCTCCATGATCTTCCCTGGTACCGAGGTCAGGCTGACAGGCCTGTAGTTCCCTGGATCCTCACTCCGACCCTTCTTGTAGATGGGCATCACATTGGCAAGCCTCCAGTCATCCAGGACCTCCCTGTTCAGCCAGGCCGGTCGTCTTCCCCGACAGCTCTTCTTACGGTACATGGGGACAGCCTGCTCCTGCGTCTTTAAGACTTCTTTCTTGAAGAATGTCCAGCCTTCCTGGACCCCTTGCCCTTCAGGACTGCCTCCCATGGTACTTTCTCAACCAGTGTCCTGAACAGGCCAAAGTCTGCCATCCAGAAGTCCATGGTAGCGGTTTTGCTAACCATCCTCCTTACTTCACCAAGAATCGAGAATTCTATCATTTCATGGTCTCTAACCCCAAGACAACCTCCGACCACCACATCTCCCACCAGTCCTTCTCTGTTGGTAAACAGCAGGTCAAGCGAGGCACCTCCCCTGGTAGGCTCACTTACCAGCTGTGTCAGGAAGTTCTCTCCACACACTCCAGGAACCTCCTRGACTGTTTCCTCTCTGCCGTGTTGTATTTCCAGCAGACGTCGGGTAAATTGAAGTCCCCCATGAGGACAAGGGCTAGCGATCATGAGACTTCTGCCAGCTGCTTGTAGAACRCTTTGTCTGCCTCTTCATCGTGGCTGGGTGCTCTATAACAGACTCCCAGCAGGATATCTGCCTTGTTGGTCTTCCCCCTCATCCTCACCCATAAGCACTCGACCTGATCATCACAGTCATCGAGCTCTGTACAATCAAAACACTCCCTAACATACAGAGCCACCCCACCACCTCTCCTTCCTCGCCTATCCCTTCTGAAGAGCTTATAGCCATCCATCGCAGCACTCCAGTCATGAGAGTCATCCCATCATGTTTCTGTGATGGCGACTAAGTCACAGCTGTCCTGCCGCACAATGGCTTCCAGCTCCTCCTGTTTGCTGCCCATGCTGCGTGCATTGGTGTAGATACACTTGAGCTGGGCTATCGATTTCACCCCCGACATCGGCATGCCACCCCTAGGCTCATCTCTAGCGAGTCTGGTTTTATCCCCTTCCYCCTCTGAGCCTAGTTTAAAGCCCTCTCGATGAGCCCTGCCAGCTCATGGGTGAGAATCCTTTTGCCCCTTTGAGACAGATGTACTCCATCCTTTGCCAGCAGGCCCGGTGCCGTGTAAATTCCACCAATGGCACCAAACTCTGAGCCATGTGTTAATCAGGTGTGTTTTCCTGTTYCTTTCAGTATTCTTCCCTGCCACTGATGGGATTGTGGAGAACACTACCTGTGCTCCTGATCCTGCCACCGATCGCCCCTATTCGTTATCTGATGAGGCACAGGATGGTTCAGAAAGAGTTTGGTGAGAATAGAATATGATTTATCTTTATGAAACAACATGTGGGAACTGAGAGGCATTGAAAAGATGCACTTAAATTTCAATGTTTATTTTGAAAATTTCTGTTGCACTTTGAAGATTTTTTATCACAAAAGAAAGGTCCAAATGAACTTGCATCTCACAAATTTAGTACTCTACATCTTCTTTCACATGTGTTATCATAGGTATAATGCAGTCTTCAACAATGAGTTCTTTCTTAGAGAAATCATCCTAATGGTTTACTCAAGTATCTCATCTTAGACGACTATTTTCATGCTGCCTGTGTATGTACAGATTTATAYGTTGAAGAAAGTGATGTGCTTCTGACATGAATTTATTTCCTGGTTTGTGCTGCACTTCTCAAGAACTCAGGTGGCTGACAAAACCACAAATCCTTTCTGAAGGTAATTTCCTGAGAATGGGAAGATTTGTGTGGTGGTACGTGTGAAAATGAGCTGGTAGCAGAATTAGGCCCTGGGGAAAAAACATTACTGTATCCTTCCTGGCTTAAAGGAAGTTTGTCATTTGGCAACTAGTTGGCTGAATTAAATTATGTTGAGAAACAACACRTGGTCCAAGCTGAGAAAGAACTTCGAGCAAGGCTGTATGAGGAAGGTAAAGGACTTGTGTCCTTTAAGTAAAAAAAGAAAAAGTTTTCTTTAACAGAGAGAAAACTGCCAGGAAGAATGTGTGCTTGTGCACATAAGTATGTGCTTGGAATGGAGGAATTTGCTCCTCAGCCTTTCCCAAAGTAGTTTGGGATGTATTGGGGTGATTTTTGAAAAAGATTAAAACTTCCTGATTTTTTTTTTTTCTTCCATTTGTTAACTTTTCTTCAATCTCACTGCTGAAAACAACCAAGAGATCCAAGGGGTGGGGGGAAGCCAAACAACAAAAGACCCAAACAAGAAGCTCTGAGAAAAGGAGGGACAAAAACCAGACACKAAATATTGAAATGAAAAATATTAAATTTAATATTTTTTTTTAATGCTTGCACCCATTTTTGACCCTACTCAATTAAAATTACWTCTAAATCACTATTATTTGCCATATTACCACAGAGAGACCAGGCTGTCTAAGCCAATAAGAGCAGCAATAGCAAACTGTCCCTAATTTCCATAAGCCAGAGTAACCCAAAAAAGGCACAGCTATGTGGACAAAAATGTTGTAGTTTTTTAAGCAGAAAATGCAGAACCTGGAGATCTCCAGCAGTATTAGTGGAGTAAAAAAAAAAAAAAAAAAGAAAAAAGAAAAAGGGAGAGAGCTCAGGTTGCTAAAATGACTATGCATTTTTTTCTGCTCAAATTTAAGTAGATGTATGGCTGTGTGTGTTTCTGGGGAAGGGGTAGGGAGCTGAATAGGAGAAAGGAAGTTTTGTTGCTGTATAAGTTTAAATCTCTAAAATCTGTATTCCTGAAGAAATATCTTTATGAAATGCCTTCTAGCTAGGTCTTCTAAGCTCATTCTTTTCAAAGGTCATTCTTCATAATAATGTTAGATTTCATTTTAATCAGGAAGTAAAATTGTATGCATATGGAATATGTGAATAATAACTGTATTTTATTAAGATTACTTATTGTAGCAGAAGCCATATCAATCATTTAGATAGGGAACTGTCACAGCTGATATCTTTTTTTCTCTCCACGAGTGCTGTAAGTCCTGGCATCCTAACTAAGACGATTTCTTCTTTCTTAAGAGGACAGCAAAGCCAGACTAGAGCCACCGCAGTTCATCTGATCTACCACCTTGTTCAAAGGCAAGACCAATTTGTCCCCTGTCATGCCTGTGCAATGAGTGCTTGCTAAGGTCACTCAGTGGAGACCCCATTATGTCCCTATGCTTCTTTGTTCCTTCTGTTAGAAAATTTATCCTAATATCTAATTTGAATAATTTTTTGCCTGCATTTTATGCCCACCTTGGTAATCTTCCTTTGTCTGTTGTCGTGTCACTCCTCAGTTTTATCTAAGCTGAAAAATTCCCAATTTGTTTGCTGTCTTCCTGTCAGTCATGTTTTCTACAACTCTAGTTATTCGTTAGACTCCTCTAGACTTTTTGCCACTGAGCCACATCTTTCTTGAAGTGCAGTGGYCCTGATGAGTATTCCCTAATAATGCACTTATTGCAGGCTCCATTTTTGTTCATGTCTTCCAATAGGAAGATTTTTGTAAAATATTAACTCATGTCCAGCTTGTCATTTACTGTAACCCTCCAGACTCCTTCCTGCATAGCTGCTTCCCCACAAGTTTTCCTCCATCCAAAATTTGATGTACTTGTTTTATATTGAAATTCATGCTAATTTCACCAGGGCATTTCTCCAGTGTTAAAATACTGTTGAGATTCAGTTCCTGTCCTACAGCACACATATAACTTCTCCCAGCTTCATATAATTTGTAAATGTAATACGCATGATCTCRATCCCAGGTTGTTAACAGAAACAATAATAAATAAATAAATAAATAATGACCCCTCTCTCTACGCAGTCCAACTGTCTCCGGTGAACYTTCCTCTATTACAACCACCCTTTCTCAGAATCAGTGACTGGCAATTACTATCTGATGTGGGTATCTAACTGTCTAGATGATGCTTCCCAGCACACTTACATAAAAGCTGTGTACGACCTGTCTGGAGCTGAATGAAATCTTCTGCATTTTGTGATATACGTGGAATGTGCTTTATCTCATGTTGAAATTTTTTGTTTCTTTTCTTCTCTTTCTTATGCAGCTCCCCTCACTTAGTTCAGCTTTCCACCCTTGCTTTCTCTTTCTCCATATCTGTGTATGGTTCAGACGTGTGTATTACTGGGAGAGCTCTGGGCAAAACATCAAGGAATCTATCTCGTAGCAAGAAACCTGGTATTTATCATATCTTAAAAAGTAGAAAGAAAAAAACACACCACCCCCCAAATAACACAAACTGTCTTACCCAGCCACTCATTGTATTCTCCCTAAAGAAGTATTATTATTCATCAAATCTGTTTTACTCTTTGGTTAAGACACTCACAT
Organism: Oceanodroma leucorhoa; assembly: GCA_030449065.1. Lineage (NCBI taxonomy): Eukaryota > Metazoa > Chordata > Aves > Procellariiformes > Oceanodroma > Oceanodroma leucorhoa. The sequence goes on along the minus strand of JASVER010000126.1, from coordinate 394,355 downwards.
TGCATCCAGGCTAAAAGACAGTATCTCAAATTTAAGCTCTATAGGTCTGGTATTTTGATCTGGCTCTTTCTGTGATATAACGTGTAGATTGAGCTAATTCAGATTCCTGACGACATAATGACTGCTCTTCTTGGGAAGGTTTAAGAAATGTATTCTAGACTATGAATTTCTGTAGCCAAAGAAAGTCCTTTTTATAGGAAAACGTATATATACTTTCTATTTTCTTTCAGGCCATATCACCACAAATAATCTCACATGTAACAAAACCTCACACACTTCTCCCTTCATTAACTTACGGGTCACATGGACCTTAACTTTTTTCCAGTCCTTATCAGGACACCACAGCCACTGTATCAAAAATGTCCCAAATCCTGCTCCATTGCAATCAGTGTTTTATTCCTATACAATTACAGCTATAGCCATGGAAGACTCAGTTATTGATAGTGAAATACCATTTGTGGAAGGACCTGACACATTTCAGTGCACTGCAAGTTAGTTTGTTACCTATTTTTCCAAAGTTAGAAAAAAAGATGCTTTTATTTTACCTCCTTTACCTGACTCAGTTCCCTTTAACCTCCGTAAAACAGGCTGTATGTAGCTGATAAGAAGAATTCTGTCTGGAAGTAAAACCTAGGAACTAAGCACAGATGATGAGAGAGGTTGTCCTGGCCTCATAGYCACTGTCAAAGCTTTTCAAGGGAATAAACAAAAAAAACATGCAAACATTTTTCCAATTTGCGATTTGTAGTCGATAAAGAGAAAATGTTAATCATCCTAATTTCCTCCTACTGGGGAAGTGATGCATAAATAATCTGTTAACATGCAAGGGCCAACAGGGTTAAGCTGTTCAAACACTGCCATTGATTTCTTTCCTTTTCCATATGCTTACTTCTTCTCACTCAACTGGTACTAAGTAGCACTTCTTTGCAGTTACGCTGTAAAAGTTTGTTCCCCTGAGAATCTCTTGGAGCCTCTGCTGTTGAAACAATAATTACAAGGAAGTGAAGTATTTGACTAATCAGCAGCAGGAGTCAGTAGGGGTCCAAAGCTGAATGACAAATGCCAATATCCACTTTAGGTCTGTTGGATCAACAAGCCAATATGGTGAAACTGATCCATCATCTTGTCACCAATTTCCTTTGCAGTCTCAGAAGCCTGCCAATTAAAAAAAAAAAAAAAATTGTAATCACTATGCATCACTCAGCAGTGATTGCAGGCACATGATAAATAGGATCTTTTGCTTTCCCTCTCTTCAGCACCTGATGTCTTTTGTTTTAATTTGTACATTTGCTGAGGCTGCTGTGGATTCCAATCTAAAATTAGAGAGAAAAATAAATGTACCATAAATATGCATAGGTTGGATTTGCATTACCATTCATCAAAAACAATTAAACTTTGTGGCCAATTTAGAGAAGCAGCAGGCAAAATTTGGTAGCGATATAAACCTAAGTACCAAACAGTGGTAGTGGGTTATTCCACTTCTTGTTCCTTTTCACTGGAAATGTTCCTGCCCCAATTTTGTGAATGCAGGCTCGCAACAGAACAAAACTCAAAGCAAAACTGGACTTTAGGGAGCTCTGCCATTGCACCAGGTATGTTCCAGCTCCAAACCCAGCAATACAACACTGGCACCTGCATGCTTGGAGTATAAATATTGTTACAATAATAAAATAGGCTAGACTCGGTGCTTGTACTTGCTCGAATCCTTCCTAAAGTTTAACTGCACAAAGCTTATCAGCCTGTAAAATCTATCCCTGATAAACTCTGTCCTTTTCCTTTTTTTTTTTTTCCTCTCCCCAAGAAAAAGAATGCATTGGGACCAGCCTGCAAGAAATCATTTCTTTGAATATTTGCTCATACTTTAAACTTCAAATTCCTTCTGCTGGATTTGTACCTCAGGTCTGAAAGGCTAGATATTAGTAACACGAATGTTTGCAGACTTTTCTATTCTGTAGTGCAAGCCTTTTTTTCAGAAGCTATCAGACAGCAGTAGCACAAAGCAGGAAACGAAACAACAGCATGTGGCACATGTGATTGCTCACAACTAAACAGCACCTGCTCTATAATATTGAGCCTTAGAGGAAGAAGCATTTAAAACAAAAAGTAAAATATTTGCAAAGAGATTATGAGTAGATGGTAATCATCTACTCAGTGGTACTTTGCCCCCAGAAAGAGGTGAAATACAGGCAAAACCCACCATTGTGAACTACTTGTTCTATAGCATCCTCAGATGAGTTCTGCCTTTCTGCAGCTTAATTTATCAACAGGGACATTTCAGCCTACTTTATTAAAGGAAAGTGTTGCCTCTCTATATGACACTTTAATAACAGCACTCTAAAATGTAGTCCAAATGGGGAAAAGTGAGATGAAAACTTGAGGGCTGAATTTTCCACAAATTGAAATGTCATTGTCAAACTGATTTTTCAAATAGCTTCTTCCATTAATGTCCCAGACTGTGTGCAATGACAGGTGGTGTATGCTTTTAAAACACATTCTTGGGGGACCAGAGTCCCTAATGCAATTGTGTGTAATACTGATGATGTTTTGGCTTTAAAATAATGCATCCCTCATCATCTATTGAGTTGAAATAGCTAAGCAAGTGGAAATTATGAATTTATTTATATATTTACATTCTGGCTGAATGGGAGGTTTTAATGTAATGATTAAAATGCAGCTATCAGGAATCCAAAACTGAGATCTACATTCTAGGTATTGGGTTTTTGTCTTTTATCTGATTAACAGGAAATGACCAAGACAGCATAAAAGCATTCCTAGTCTCTTTCAAACATCTGAGAGTTTAGAGTGGGCACACACTCAAATATCCACAGACCAAAAGAAGTACAATAAGCAAACAGCAGCCTTAGAAAATAAGAAATTCTCCATTCTGAACTCCCGGTGACGGCATCCATGCTGCAAAGATGTGTATGTTCACAGCTGGATACTGGAAATGTTCTGCTGTTTTCTGAACCCCTGCTTAAAAATTTCAAAAGGCAGACAAATACACATAGGAAAAAAGGGAAAATTCCACCTACTGAGGTATATGTTCATGGATTTTTTATTTGCTACTTAGAAACATAATCTAAAAACAGCAACTGAAAAGAAAGCCAATAATGTTACTGCTATACTGTTTGGCTTGTTTCACAAGGAACTTTTAAATTGGATCACAGTGAATGAACACATGGAATAAATAAACACATTTAACATTAATCTACATTAACATTTTGTCCCTACTACAGTTACACAGCTTTATGGATTTCAAAGCCAAGCTTAGATAAAAGATTCCAAACATTTTAGGAAAACATCTCTTATTGRATTTAGCCCTGCAATCGAATTTTATAACACCTTCCCCTCAATAATCTTCTTAACTAATAATAAATAAGTACTTTAAAAATGTATGCTTTCTATGTGCATGAAGACTGTGTATCATGAATAAAAGCTACCGAATCAAATTTTCATTTTTAGCGTGTACACTGAAGCCAACTCTGAGCCTTCTGTTTGTCAGTGTGCTTTCAAATACCGCTTATACATTTAACTACTGCCAGACGTATATCCATAAGCACAGCCGACACAAAGTACAAGAAGTTAGGAAAGGGCTGAAAACCAGTCATTAGTATGCAAGAAGTTGTACCCAAGTACTTAAGCAAAGACCACCACATTTCGCCATGGTAGTAGTGGTAGCGGTCTGCTTTGCCAGTGCATACCTGCCTGTTTGCCCCTTCCAGCTCTAATGCACTAGCCTGTACTAAACGGTAATGCATTGTAGTTGCATCTTAAATGCATGCTACCCTACTTTTCTTTGCTTCATTTTCATATACGCTTCTATGTCACTTTTCTTCCTCCCCGTCCTTCCTCCATTTTTTTCCTTCCTTGAAGAAGAACAGTTGCTACCACATTGCTTTTTGGTTGCTTTCTGGCTTCCCTGTTTAGGTGGCCATGATGTGATTTTATATACAGCATGTTCCCGGAAGCAGGGAGTATCTGGCATGGCCAACAAAGGGCACAGTAACCTCAGCAGGCTCAAATCCCAACCCCTGTGTCTTCCTTGCTGTTTTACTTATTGATTGCACTACACTCCGATTGCATTTTGGGTAGGTAATTGCGTTGTATTTCTAACGCAATGAGATGAAGAAAGAGGAGAATTTAGCAATTAGCAGTGAAATGAGTGGTGACTCGTCCTTGTCAAGTGACAGGCAGTAACCTTYTACTAACCTTCTGAGACAGATTAGGAAATAAAGTTCCTTTCCCGCTGATGTTCCCAAGTGTCATATCTTTATTACAGGGACTAGTAGAATGGTTTTAAAGAAGATATGTTTGGGGTTTTTTAACCTAATTTTCAATAATGATGTGAGGAAACTTAAACTGTTAAACTAATCATGCATTGATGTGTATTTAGTTTTTGTCCTGTTGTGGCAGTGAGTAATGAATTGTCCTCATACCTGTACGCTGGATGTGACCTAGTAAGTCACATGTCGGACTTCAAAACTGGGGAGAACTTAGAATAACCCAGGCCTATATCACGAACAATGAACTTCGTGGTGGAAATGGCAGCTCCGCTAAAAATTGTGTGACTCTGCAAGGGCCTGCTCCAGCACTGCTTGCATTGTGCCTGAAACCTACTGTCTTGCTACCCTGCTATTTGGAAACAGAGCAGCTCCACTGGTTAATAGAAATGCTGYCCTGTCTCTCTTTTCTTGTGATCAAATCTGGTATATGTCAGTATGTTGCACCATGAACATTTTTCCKGTTTTTTCTTTTTTTACTGTTTTTTACAGTTTTTACTACAAATGGCTTTTTAAATAAATATGGGACATATAATTTAAGTAATCAACTTTGTACATTATTGGAAAATCTGATACTAYGATACATGCCTTAGCAACTCCATTAGTGGTGTTTACACCTAACGTTTATGGGCACAGAAGACAAAGCCAAGTGTCACAGTTTGCTACCATTTTTCTGGTCATTGAATGATGTCCATATGTGCAATTAATTTTTCACAGTAAAGATCACTGTGCCAGTACAGCTAATAAGACAATTACACTTATTTTTGAAGCTACCTTTTAGGACTTTACCCCATTCAACAGTAATTAATGCTAATAATGCTGGTACTATAGGTGGGTTTTTTTCATTTTAAAGGATTAGTGTTTCTACTTGGTATGATTTATCTGATTTGACTTTCAGATGCAAATTTTAAAAACATTTTCTGATTGTTTAGCTTTAGAGCTGGAAAAGTTAGTAACAATGAATAATTTATTGAATGAAGTTAATACGTTTTTCATCTCACTGAATATTTATATAAATATCCTGATTCCCTTGAATGTGTTCAGTATTTGAATTTACCCGTGGATTAAGTGTGGGTTCCCAGTGGTGTCTTCTTAAATACTCAAACCCAAGTTATGTTGCTTATGACAGATCAGATAGCATAATTTCGCTTTGGGTTATTTAAGCATGCATTCAAATGTGTTTCATCTGTACTGTTTTGTACACAAAATGTAAAATTAGTCCTTTGAGGCTTCAGCACCACATTTTGCTGCTTTGACTTACATGCTTCCCCTGTTCATATGGATTAAGACCTTACTTTACGACAAACTGAGCTTCTTAGAAAGTAAGATACTGCTCATTACAAACCATGACTCGGGCTGAGAATACCCTAGCTTGGCGTAGCTCTGGCACCTGAAGGTAACTACCCCTCCAGCCCTACAGGGACTGTGGGTCAAGGTCCCCAGATGCCACAGCTCTCAGCCTGATGTATCAGAACAAACCACTGCCATTTTCAGCCTGTCCTACTGAAAGGACATGGAAGGCAGTGGGTGAGGATGGACAATACTAGTCCACCTACCCTCTTTAYGCTGGGGACAAATAGGGATGGGAAAAGTGCAAGACATTCCACAGAGCTTTCCAGGACTCATCGGTCCCTAGTACTGCCTTCTCAGTAGTAGAGTAGTGATCCTCAGTTCTGTCCTTGGAGCAGCTTCTTGCTCTTCGCATTCATGTTAGGAATGGTGTAAGCATAATACTGTAAAATAAATGTGTGGCATCCCATTCTGTTTTCAACTGAAGACCAATCTTTGAGTGATTTCCATAGCAATAGGGATCTCACTGAAGTAAGGCAAAAATTCTTTACATTTGCAGTTTCATTGGAGTATTGCATGGCCAAGAAATTTATATAGTATAGTCAGCCTTTGAAACAATATAAAAGTCAGTTGTGGGAATTGTAGTCCCAAAGACTCTATAGATATTTTAAAAGATTAAATCACAGGTTGGGCTTTTTTTTTAGAATTCTGCACTCTTCATATGCGTCACTTCCTCATGTCCTCATCTTTGTGACAGCTACAGGTTGGACAGCTCTCAGAAATGTGACTTGAGTAATATGGATTTGTCTCTCTTCTCTGCAAAAGCTGGGTAAAATTGGAACCATGGCAAATGTTTGACTTATTAGAAGCACCATAAGAAATCTTGTYACCATAATTTTTATACTAAAAAATGTACAACAGGCTTTTCTTCTGAAGAGACAGATTTAAATCAAGCTTGACCCTTCAGGGAGCTAATGCAGGAACTTCTACACTGTGGATATACACAATGTCCCATGCATTCAGATATGTTCAAAGGCACAGCTAAGGCTTCCTATGTTGAAGCTATTCTAATAATTTTTTTTTAAATACCAGTGTTTGCTTGTATAGCAAATATTAAAAAAAAGTATTTACCAGATATTTTAGAGCATGAGGCCTCATCAGTTATCACAGAAGAGGACAAACACGGGTTTCCACAGAAAACTTTCTCCTTCCCAAACCGCCAAACCAGCAATATAATCTTTCCCCGCTGACTGAGTCCAAGTTTTGTCTTTGACATTATGAGGCACTAAAAAATTGACTTCCATGTTTGACAAAATTAGTATTTTTAAAATTGCTTCAGCATCTAAGAAGGAGGGAGAAAAGAGATAAAAGAGTTAGAGAATGGCATGGGAGGAGCATGGATTCACAATTACCAAGGATTTCTATGTTTGGAGAAACAGATGCCCTCTGGAGAAGAAAGAGGAAAGGCTATTGGTTAAGGTCATGCCAGGACAGAAGAAAAGTTCATCTGATAACCAGGTAAATAAAGCATCTTCAAACCAATGGAAAGTCACTAGAAAGTTACAGTAGATTGAACATATTAATCAACTTTACTGACTTTGTAAGCCTAATAGCACCTTAAAAGGCCTCTGGCCTATTGCCAACAGAAAGGGGTCTCCATCTGCTTTTATTCTTTCTTTCCTCCAGCAATTCAAGAACTGAACTGGGTAAAACAGTTTAATTCAGGTAGGAGCTGCTTCTGTTCCTGGGATACTCACCACACAGCCTTAACAGAGACTGAATGCACCACTCCCAGTGATGTGGGAGGAAAAAAATTGCTTTCTTTCTCAGTTTGGTTAATTCACTGTCATCTGTAGCCAGGAAAGAAAAAAAAGGTAGTGTGATATTTCTGATCTGATAAAAAAAAAAAAATATAAAGAAGAAAGAAGAAACACAAAGCTTACATGAGAGTTCTTGTGACATTTTTAGTACATGCTTATAGATTCAGGGGATTCAACACATTGTTGGATAAAAACCTTAGCACTTCAGTGCTTATCCAAGCCCTTTAGAGAATCTCTATTACTAACAAAATAAGAGGCTGAGAAATTTAGTGTTAAAGCGATGCAGTGTTTTAAAAGCAGCATTTTATGTTAGCAAAACAGGTAGCCAATGTTCTGATTTCATGGTTCTTCTGGGGCATTCTACTTTTCCATTTTAAGATATATATTTAGGAGTTACTGAAGTGGATCCCAAGACTCTAGTTTTAATGTAGCTTGACAAACGTATTGTCATGTAGAGTAATTGCACAGAGTTTAAGGGTACTAACTTTTGGAAGGAAAACATGAACTCTGCCAGATAATTTGGTCAGATGCAGAAAGAGATAACTGATTTGGATCATGGGGCTATTATAAAACAAATTCCATGTGATAGTGGTGATATTATTAGTAACCTGCATGGTACTGCCAATTAAGCATAACAGGAGTTAGCTGAAACCAGAACACTCCTCATGGAAGCTGTACACGATGCCTGACAACATAATTTGAATGGAAGCAGATAGATTTCTTGGTATATTTTACCTTCTTGTACAGTGATGAGATTTTGAGGTGGAACATTATGTTGAGGTTCATCTTAATAAATAGAGAATTTATTCAAGCATGCTCCCAAACCAGTAAGAAGACATTTTGCTGTTGTCTAAAGAATTGGGTGCAAACAGGACTTCCTCTAAGAGCTTCCTCACCAGCTTCCAGTTAGACCAGACTGGGTCTTATCATTGGAAGCTGTATGATTGAGAAGACAGTGTGATGAAACAATCACCGAGGTCACTGCAGAGGAAACTAATCCCCAGGTTTAAATAACTGAGAAAATAAATTTTTTTACTTCTATTTTTTGTTTTGGAGTATTCTTCTTTGCCAAATCGGTGTTGCTTTAATTCTTAGTAACTAAACACTTTTACTAAGAAATACCTTGATAATTAAAACCACAGGCAGGTTGGTGGGATTCAATATAACACATCCAGCTGAAAAAAAACCCAAACCTATGGATTTCTAAAGTGTGGCATATGTTGTTCACTGCATAACAGATCCATTCCAATTTTTTATCAGGAACATAGAGCTTTTCCATTTACTTTAGGCTGAGGCAAGTCATTGCTAGAGAAAGCTAACTGCTTGCATGAAGATGGCTCTACGGAGAATAAAAGTTGAACTCAAGGAAGAAATGGTGAATGGAGCTATCAAATATTTTCTATACATGTCCTTGTATACATGTAGATCAGAGAAAAAAAATATAAACAAAAGTCACATCAATCAAGCATTTTCTGGGATATTGTTAGATCACCAGCACTAGTTCTATACTATATACCATATAAGGTACACCATACACCATATACTGTGTACTATATACTATATACTTAGCAGAGAACTGAAGAAATTATTTTTGGCTGAGTTCTTAGCAATCACCTTTTGCTAAAAAGGAAGAGAAACGTGCATATATAGAAACGGATCTAACACAATAGTATATTACTCCTGGCACCAGGTTTAAATCCTAAAAATATACTGCTTTGTGAGCAACATGCCTCATTCTACCCTAAAATTTTTTTACTGCTCTGCCAGATTTTGTTATATTCAGTTGCACTGACACAAATTTAGAGTAATTTTCATTGGTGACAACACTTCATTAAGTTTACAGTGGAGTAACTGGGATCAAAATGTGAACCCTATTTTTATCGCAACTAGCTGAGGAATGATGGAAGTAGAAATGTGAAAGAACTAGAGAAATGTGTGAACAATTTGCTGGAACTGCCAGGTGACTTACCATACTGCACCAGAAGGAGCAGTCTCTCCTTGTCTCCAGCACAGGCCAGCAGAAGCTGCTGCAGAGAAGGCAGCTTAGTAGCTCTAGAATAAACTGCTCCCAGAGAACATGTGTTTCTAGGTCTCATTAAATATAGGCTGAAGTCTGATTTTCAATCCTAGTAAAGGTTGATTTGTTTTCCTTGTTTGTTATTTTGGGGGGTTGTTCGKTTTTTTGCCTTTTTTCCCCTTTTTGATCATGCTTATTATAATTCTTGTTCCTTAGACGAAGGAATGTCAGAAGTAAATGACATCTACCCATCTCCCCACAGAAAGTATCCCATGGGTCTTCAAATGTTAGATCAATTTCAGTTATTTGCACTATGCATATATGGGTATGTGTAAATAATAAAGAGAGTTTTGGATGGAAACTATCTTGACAAGCTGCAACTAAGGTAAAAAAAATTGTGCCATTGCACTCTCATCTTCAGTCTTTCTTCATTTCTTTAGCTTCCATATTTCTTTCACTACACACAAGACTCAGAGAATTCTGTGTGTATTTACAGATGTAAAAAGGTATGAGGATTTTCAGCTCTTCAGGAAGCAAGGAAAAAGCTATGGTTCTGTGCAGACTATATGGTATTGAAAATGTTGATGTTCACTTCTCTCTGGGTCTGATTTCCACCATCGTTTTAAAGCGTAGTGGTTTGCATGTCCCCAGAATAAATGCACCTTGGCATAAATAATACTCTTTTTACTGAATTTTCTTCCATGATGGTTTTATATCCTCCAGTCTTAACCTCTGAACAGATAGTCACGATTTGTGAGTCTGAGTGAATTACCTGGAAATAAATGTGCTTATACATTGCAAATGGAACTGTCTTCCCTGTGATGTAAACATATACAGTGTAGATTTACAGCAGGTTTATTGGATGATGAACTACAACCGAAATACCCTGATTTTGACGCTGCCTCTTACATCTTAAAATTTCTGTCAAACTACTTTTACAGGTAGTGACTTAAGGCTTTCATCCAACTGCTGCTCCTGTGGCAAATTCTCTGCTACTACATTTGCATTTTATCCAATGTGCATAATAGAACATATGGGATAAATGGGGAATCTGTGTTTCCTTTACAGAATTTTCAGTGTGGAATGGGGGAATGTAACCATTTCTGCCTACCCAACTAGCTCAGCTAGAAAGGAGCTCCCAAATAAATTTATTTTTTAAAATGGAAAAAAATTCTTTGGCTTCATCAGAGTTGTTCAGTAAACAGTGAGTTCCAAAGGAGATATGCTAAGTAATTTTCAAATAAAAAATTTACAGGAAGAACAATATTTATGGTACTAGTGTAAGGCATAACTGCTGGTGCAGAACATCAACATGTCAAAGTGAATATTGATTTCTACAGCTGGGGATATTGGATGGAGGCTGTATCAGCCTGTGTGTTCTTCATGTTATCACCTTCAAATGGCTAATTGTATGCAGAATAAATGCCAGAGTGAAGGGCATTTATCGAGTCATTCCAAGTCAGGCTTCTGGGAAAATGAATTAATACTTGTGCCACCAATTCAAAACATGAATTCATTTCAAACATGGTAGATAACAGACCAACTATGTATAGATTCTTTATGACTCTGAATATAGTATCAGAGAAAGACAGTGAACCTACAGAGTGCAATCCCATACAGAGAGGGAAAGAATTCCTTCCTGACCCTTGGCATTGATTTGCTTGCTCCCTGAAAAACAAATGTGATCATCTCCTTATTTTAGCTTTAGTTTTTGTTACTATCAATGTTAATAGTACACATAGTCTGATTCAGTTTAAAGATCTAAACATCCTTACTCTTGGTGTCCCCTATTGTACTAAATTTGATTATGGGTGAGATATTCTTCCCATTCCCTTTACAGGGATGCAAAAATATCATAATGAGGACACTATGAGGGCAAAGCTTTTGGCTGTCTGTATTTATTACTTTGTTTTTAAATGCTGTGAATGTGTTCTTCCTTCAAATCTCTGAGAGGATGTTTATATTGCAGAGTGATCATACATTAAAGAAAGAAATATTTGTTATTTCTATTTTTGATTTCCACTTACAGCCACTCTAACTCTTCTTTCAGCAAGACATGAACATAGTCCTTAGGATCTTTCATCAAGCACACATTTTGACATGTCTTTGGAAAACAAGATGATACTAAGAAACATTTAGTGATCAGTGGCCCTCGCACAGTCTCACATAACAGAGTATGTACAGCTTGTGCTCGACGTAGGTCTAGGTCTAGGAAACAGTAATGACATGCTTAGCCTTACAGTAACAAGACTTTTTGATTGCCTGCCATTTGGTGAATAATCATAATCCTAAAACAAGTGGTCTGGCTCCTCAGATGTTATGCAAAGAGGCTGGATATAAACCTGATTTAAAGGGTAGAAATACACGAGCAAGGCTATTAAAGTCTGGGTCTGCTTTAGAAGTGTTTACCTGAGAATGATATGACAAGAAATAAAAGCACTATTTTATATGGAAAAGGGGATCCTTTATCTGGGAATTGGAGAACATACACCGCTTCCTGACAGATTAGGCTACAGACTAAGGCCACAGTTTATTTCACGCAGCCAGTCTTGCCATACACGGTCTATCCTCAGTCAGGATTCAGCAGCCAAGTAATAAGGTATTCAGCAGCCAAGTAATAAGGTATAGGTGGATTTACTTTCATACCCCTGTCCCACATCAGACTAAACATTAACAGCTGTGGGTTTGCATAGCGATGAAATAGCCTTTTCAAACACTAGAACATATTACTATTGAACCATTTCTGAAGATGTAAGATGTCCATTAGCATTTTCATTGTATTCAAGAACAGTATCCAAGTATCAGCTTAATGAGATTTAAATAAGAAATAGTGTCAACTATGTTAACTATGATGGAAACAATTAATTTGGAGGTAGTTCTTTTTAATTATATATAAATGCATATAAATGCCACTGATTTCTACAGAGCTCAAATATATTTACTGAGCTCTTTCAATCAAAATTTTATTCCTTCTGCTTGTTTTGTCTAGTTAAATCCATTCAGATTAGCCATTATTAAGCATTCAGGTAGGGCGATTTGGTTTTTGATGTTGAACACAGAATAGCTTATTTACTCCAGGTGTTTTTCCTACCTTTGATTCATTGGTGTCTCTACCTTTATAAAAAAATAATAATTAACTAATGACCATTTGCTCACCATACATAGCCTTTCTATCCATGTTTCTTAAGTAGTGGTCATGTCTTAACTTTCAATAAATCTTCACTCAAAATTACATGATAATAAGGAACATCAAAGATCATTTAAAACTTCCAGACCTTGACTAGGCATAGTAACATCGGCAAACATGTATGAGACTCATTAGCTGTGAAGAGACAAAGAATTATAAAAAACCCCTGCACCTATGTACAAATGCAACAAATGCAAGGAGTAAATGGGAAAGAAGAGTATTACTAAGTAAGTATTTCCAGAATGAGGAGAAAGGTCAGTTTGTACTTTTAAGAAAATGAAGTTGGGATACAGATGAGTGAAGACCTTAAGTCCACAGTTAGTCAGGATGAAAGCAGACATGGATTGCTACGTTGTGTAAGCAATGGTACATACAACACATAACAAATTATCACAACAAAGCCAAAACAGAAAAAAAAGAGTTAAAACTAAAATAACGGCCTTTCAAAACTCAGTTGTTCACACAAGATTATTCTGGGATATGCAGACCAGTCCTAACTCTCCCCCTGTCATACTCCGTAAAGGAATAGTATGATTAACAGACAACAAACGTGTCTTCAAGCGCTTCCAACAGCTACACTTACAGTAGTGACCCAACTAGCTTTCTCTAAATAGGCTGCTAACTGCATCGCATCTTCACTGAGAATCACTGAACCAGGCAACCAAGTGCTGGACAGCAGGATGCCAACAGCCTGCACTTCCACGGAGTGTAACTCGGGAGTACCAAGCAGCTTTGCTAGGGGGAGAGGTGACTGCTCCCATCACCAGGCATTTTCTGCACAGTTCTGTCATCTTCTGGTTCTGTTACTTAGACTCAAAACTTAACTCCAGTTTCCTGTTCAGGAAAGTTTATGACAAGTGAGTTAAGGTATTTTTATATTTGACACGCTAACCAAATAAACTATGTTCCATAAAGATTTTTAAATCTCTCTTGAATTCAGCATGATTTATTTTGTCTTTTAATGGCAAAATTTGCCATTTAAAAAACATTAACAAAATGGCACAGTCACTATTCCTTCAGAAATATTGGTGACTGTGTCTTTAATAATTTATTTTCATCACTGCATCCAATATTATTGAATATATTAATGCTTATGTAAACACTGAACTTTTGTAATAGGTTTAATCTCCTTGCAATCTTTTAGGGATTGACCTGCAGTATCTCTGATGAAGAGCACTGCTTTTCCCCTGACATTATTTTGATTGACATACTGTGTTCATAATACTTAATTATATTAGCGTAATTTTTGTGGGAGGCTTTTTAATGGAATACAGTTCTTCCCTGTCCAGATTGTTATGGGCCTTTATACTGCTCTTTTTTTCTTTTTTTTCTTTTTAATGCTTTAACATTTAAAAATAATACAAATATGATAGCACCATGAAAAGATGCTGCTATCCGTGATAGCCTGCAAGAAAGGTATTATAAATAGCAACAAATAATGCAACTGGGATTAGGCTGCAAAATATCAGGAGCCTACACAGTAAAATCTGTCTGCAGGATATATAACAATATCTGAGGTGTAGTCTGTTGATTAGGACCACCAATTTCAAGGAGTCCGTGCTCCTAATTCAGAAGACTTATTCAGTCTCTGCACTTGTTTTTCTGCTCTGTGACCTTATACACATCACAGCAGCTCAACTTTCGGAAAGAGATTCATTTTAGGTGTTTCAGCTCTGTGACTCCCATAGATGGATGATTTCCAGGAATCCTGAGTGTGGCGGGACGCCCTCAGCGCTCTAATTCAGTGTTGACTGCTGCAGGCACATTCAGGTATCTCCAGGCCTCTACAGCTCAGACATTTTTTAGTCTTCAGTGCTGAGCTCCTAACCAGGGACATGAACTGGACTGAAGAGAGTCTTTTTACTCCAGGCAGATCTCTTCTTCGTGCAATGTCAGTCTTCCTCTGATCATGCAGCTCCACTCCGTCCTCTCACAGCTGGTGTTCCCCCTCTTGCTCTCGTACCCGTGACACAAGATTGCCTTGCAACTCGTGCGTAAAACAAGCCAGGGCCTTGTCCGACACTGCCATCTCTATATTAAAACTGTGTCTCTGAAACAATCTAGGTACTGTAATTTAACTTAGAAAACCTCTTCTACCTTTTACAGAAATTACTCTTGAGGCAACCAGAGTCTTCTCATTTCACCTGAATTCAGCAGCCCCTGCTGGGATTAAGGAGCTAAACATGCCTGCAGATGAGAGAGTAGACTCTTAAGAATGTTCAGAATACTAAATCAGTATTTTTACCTTACAAAAGTGACTTCAGGAGAGTATGAGCTAATAGCTCCAAGCACATCTTCACAGCCAATAGCCATAAACTTTGAAAGCTACTCCTTCTGTGCATAATGATTTGCAAAGACTGATTTTATTTTATCAGCACTGGAAATACAGTATAATCCACATAAATGGTGGAAAATCAAGATTTCTACATAAAAATACTCAGTTAACCTATCCCTCTTAAAACAACAGGAGATTTTTAAATATGAGGAAGGAAACAGAGCAGCTCTGAAAGCAGTGAAACAAGAAGCATGCCTGTGAGGAAGCTCTTATGTGGCATTAACCTGCCTTGTCGTCTGCTGTGGACAACCATGTATTTATAAATACTTTCATATGACCCCATGTACTGGAAATTTACTGAACAGGTACAAAAGCTCTTTAAAGCTGGCTCAGAAGAGACTGTTTCATCTTACACACTTCATATGGTTTCAGCTGAGGGGCTGAGCCCGAGGTTAGACTGAGGAAGAGAAGGTTATACATATGAAGAAGCTCGTAGGAGATTCCTTTGATACTTGGGCCAAGATTCAAGAGAAAAGAATGAAAAATAGCAGCATCTCTCACGGCAAATTCCGTATGTGCCACATTTAGGTCACAAGCAAAGGACCCATCCTGGTTCCTCAGGACAGAGCATTTAGGGGACAAAAGCGCCTCTGTGGCATCTTGCCAGCTTCTTACTTTAATAGTTGCCAAAAGTCCAGTTCAGCTTTTAGCATATGGCAGCACAGCCCTGAGGCTGCACTAAATTATGCCTGTATCCTTACTTCCAGCAGCTAGGAATTACCAGAGCACAAAGACTTAATGGCTATCTCCCTTTCTGCAATAATTACTCTAAATGGAGAACTATTTCACAGGGAGTTTCTAAGGGGTATTCCTCATGGACTACATCTGCTGGGTTAAAGAAGATACATTGTGGTGTTTTATGTGCAGACTCCTAGTTCAGAAATATGGGAAAACATGCAGACCAGTGGCCCTGCCATGGCTGAATAAACTTGAAGATGTCACAGCCCTGCAATATTGAGCAAAACCAAGCATGCAGCAGAACTCAGGTTCCCCTTTTTCGGCAGGTCTGTAGCTTTCAACAGTATTTTCCAACTCTTTATGTGCAGCCCAGAGCCCAGCCTATTCAATGACAAGAGGTCCCCTATTTTGCTAGAAGAACTAAATGAATGCCAAGTAAGACCATTTAGGCAACATCTCAAATAAAGTGCATTGGCAAGGCTTTTAATAGTGCAATTCTGTGACTGCTAGAAATAAAGTGTACATTACCCTCCATCATTTTAATCCAATACATGAAGCGTTTCTAGACATGTACATATGCTTCAGGCAGCCAAGGAGAAAGGTGTTAGAACTGATTTATTCCAAAATGAATTACACCATCATAACAGAAATAAAAAGAAAGAACATCCTGATCTCATCTCAATTCTCAAAACCTCCCTTCCTCTCGGAAATATATGTGAAAACAGCAGCATGGACTGAACTGTGCAACACTGCACATCAAAATGAAGAACTCCAAAGGGCTGGGGAGAGAGAGAGAGAATCATACTGATTAAACAGAAAACACTTACATGCTTCWTTCCAGAGCATGCCTGGACACAGTTTGAGGACTGTCCTGTGCTGCTGAAGCAGGGTCGGAAGAAGCCCTTTGACAACGGTGTGGTTGTGCCCAGAACCCTTCAGTTCTATTTCATACATACGGGCAGAACCTCACCGTTGCAGCAGAAAGGGTATTCACACACAGACTAAATTCACATACCTACCTCCACAGAAATATATTGGGCAGAGGAGGGAAGGGACAGACGAAGCACAAAGAGTGATACTGAATCACAAAGACCCAGGCAGTTAATTGAGATGTGGTCTAATCAGAAAGATTTTTGGAAGGAGGAAGAAGACATCTTTATCTGTCCTCTGGAATTCTGTGCAATGGGAAAATGCAACCAAGAGTAAGCTGGCAGTATATATGGTCTCCAGAAAGTCTTTTGATAGGGTATTATACACAGCTCTGAGTAATACCTAGGGACTCAAGCTGTTAAAATACTACTAATGATCAAACATATGGTTCATATAACGATTTGTTTTCATCATGAGAAAATGTTGGTAGTTAAGCTGCTGAGTTTCCATATGAGAATTACATTAAATATGTTTACTGATGGATTTAGTAAGGAGCATGCTTGTGAAAAGACTGTGGCAAGGGAAACCACATGACAGAATATAAAACTATGAGGAATAATGGAGGTAATTAACTAATTCATATGGCTAATGAAAGTAATAACACATTACCCTTTAAACACTCAACTTCAGATTTGGCTGCCACTTCACAGAAAGGATGTAGTAGAAATAAGGAAGTTCTGGCAGCAGGAGACAGATGTGCTTAGAGACAGAGAAAAAATTCTATAGAAGAGAAATGGGAACGAGAACTGACCTTTGGAGAAATTGAACTAGAAAGGAAGTATAAGTTGTTCAAAACAATAAAATGGTATGTAAAAAGAAAACGGAGGCTTTGTTTCACTTCCTTATTCAATAAATGTTGAATGCAGCCAGACAGTACTGTCTGTATTTAAAACCAATCAATTGCTTATTCCTAGCGGCATTCAATTAGCTGGCGGCTCTCATTGCACAGGACACTACCACAGCCAAGAACTTAGCAGGTCACTGAAGAACTGAACATAATAAGAAAAAGGAGAGAGAAAATATTAAGGATTAAAACAGCCACCATCAAGTACAGAAATACCTCTTGCTGGGGAAGAGATTTAAAACTTCCTAACTACTGAGCAGAGAAATCTTCAATCTATTTTTAACATTACCAAGGGAATGTTTTACATTTGTTTCCGCAACAATTGACAATTTGCAGAAATTTTACACTGAACTATTTGGGCCTTTGATTTCGTACAATTTCATATAAGTAGGATTTGTAAAAAATCCTGCTTCTGTTATTTCAATTTAACTGAAGAGAATAAAGATGTTTTGGGATAATGTCCTAACATGTTAATTTTTTCCATTGTGACACTGTTCCCTGAACATCTTCCAGCTTAGATATATGCATGGCATTTCACAAAGGGTCAGTCCAGAAATGCTTAAATTTTCAGTGATAAGAAGAACAATTTTTTTTCTGATCCCTATGCTTAATAAGATTTTATACTTTGACAGTTCATCCAAAGAGAGATTCAGAGCATCTTTCAATTTCATAAAGGTCCAGGCAAAACTGAAGATCTTTGCATCTGCCGTCTGAAAAATCCAAAAGTAAGATGCATGAAAACCTTTCACTTTTTCCTTCCTAAAAGCAGTGTTTCAGGGAGGGATAGTCCTGCACTGATTGTAAGGAGCAGGTATGAGCAGGGTGATGGGTATGCATAACCTCCCCAAATCTGAACTAAATTATTATTCTGGATACATATTTCATGCCTGTTCAGAAGTCTGCTATTTATCTACTTTATTAACAAATTTTACTGGAGTCATGAACTAGCACTCTCTGCTTACTAATTTGTATAAGCAGATCAAGCTTCAGCAAAAATTTTATCTTTTTAGTCAATGTGGTTGCATTGTCTTGCTGGAATGAATTGTGTTTCTATTACACTGATGATATAGTAGGAATTTAAATTGCAATATATGAATGGTTAATTGCTCATTTTTGCTTTAAGATTTGTTGGGAAATGTGTCTAGCAAGATAACCATTTATTTTTTGTCTCTCTGAAAGCTATGTTATTTATTGTAATTAAAAAAGAGTGTCACAGGAAATTAGAGATTGAATATCCCCAGCTAGCTTTTTTAATTTTACATTTTAAGAAGTACATTGTGTTTGCATACTTAGACATTAATTATGTCTCAGCTAGAAAATAATTAATACACAGTCTAAAAAGAAACCAAATTGTATCTTCAGGTGAGCTTCACTTTCTGCTTAAAGTGCTTTAAAAAGAAACAATTTTAGCAAGTTTCCACAAAAGTCTGGTCTTCTGTCCCACTGCAGAAGTAAAGTTGACAAGAATGTTTTCTTTGGAACAAAAAAATAAAGGACAAAGAGAAATTGGGATATTGCTCAATATAAAAAAGGTATCTTAAGCCAAAGTAAGCTAGATAAGCATATCCCACCCTGCTAACTTCTCACATGCTTCTGTGTATCTATGTGGGGGTAGAATTTAGCTCAACATGTGAATAATACTGGATTCCACCTACTGTACATCTTACCTACACGTCTTGGATAAGGAGAAGTAGCACCAGTTAAGTAGCACCTCAATACCTTTGGGTCCAGCAATGACTATTTTTTTTTACATCTTTACAGGACACGTGCCATTACAAGAAAAGATGTTAATAACATGAAAAAACATAAAACCCAGTTTGCATTAACAGTCATAGTAGAACGGTTCAACAATGCAACATAGTTTGCAGATACTGGGTCTTACTGAGATCATACTTGAAAAACATTCTCACTGCACCACTGCATTTTTTTCTATCCAAAGGGATTTTGCACCCTATTCAGTTCAGGAGTTCTATAATATATATTCACCGAATATAGGACTAGATGAATATTGATATAAATTCACTTCTGATTTCTCACATATTCATGTAAACTCAGGCCAAACCAATTGAAACATTAATGTATATGGTACTGAAATTAGAAGGCCCTAATCAAGAAACTCAGCATTTTCCACAGTAAGCAATAGTGTCACTGGAAATGAGAAACCAGGCACATTTGCATGAACTTACATATCCTTCATGTTATTCCAGAGCACCAATAGTCATTTGTATTAATATGAATCAGACCTATATGACTAACAGGTAAAAGTGTTTTGAAAAATTACAAAAGTTTCAGTAATGAATAGTTCAAAAGAAAGTGTCTATAAAAAATTCAAGATAAATTTCAATGCACCCATGAGGAATTTGTAAAGCACTCAAAGTATAAAGTTAATTTAAAGATTTCCCATTTGAATTTTTTTTTCCTCACAGAAAAAAAAAAAAAAAACAAAGCAAAAAAGCACCCCCACATATCTTCTCTACAATGTATTGAGCACAACATCTGGTGTCCAGGTCTGGCATGAATGGTGTTAACCTGTGTCATGCAACATGGACACAGTTGTCTCCCTCAGAAGTGATGGCTACCTGGCAGTTTGTCAGTGAAGAGGATTACAGATCACTTGATACATCAGTGACTCCATGTTGTGATTTATTTCTGTAAGCATATATCATTTTGATTGACAAAATTTAGCCTTAAGAAAAGACCCTTTCTTTTTTCAGAGTGGTGAGTGTCTTCTAATGCCCTTGGGGAAATCTTTGTAGA
Source organism: Oceanodroma leucorhoa (assembly GCA_030449065.1). Classification (NCBI taxonomy): domain Eukaryota; kingdom Metazoa; phylum Chordata; class Aves; order Procellariiformes; genus Oceanodroma; species Oceanodroma leucorhoa. The sequence goes on along the minus strand of JASVER010000126.1, from coordinate 374,217 downwards.
GTTCTTCCTGTTTCAGACAGGAGAAGGCTTCAGCGTATCCCATATTCCATATACTAAATAGTCATACTATAACTGGCAATTAGGAGCACAAGAGACCACCTTTAGCAGGAATTTGAACTCTTTTCAAAGGGTGTATTTGTGTGCATCTGAGTGCAGAACAAAGTGAATCCAAAGGAAAAAGATAACACAACAGGGAAAAGGGCAAGGTGAAGGGAGAAAAAGACTGCTGAAATATAAATTTGGCCATTGAGATCAGTGGGTCAATGTGTTGCTGAGATATTTTTGTGTTTTGAGAGCCTAAATTCCACCGATGGGAAACAAAATTAATGTCTTATAATTCTTAGCTCTTGTACGGCATAGAGCTAAGATGGATCTGATGCTTAGTACTATTTTTATTTTACAGACTGGGGCACTAAAGATATTTCAGTACTTTCAAACGTTTCATTTAGAAAGTGATATTGTAGTGAACAGTTGCTAAGGTACTTGTACTATTAAATAAATTAAGTGTAGAATTTAGTTAGAATCTATTAAGAAACAGCCTTTTGCTGAAATATAGGAACTAATAAATTTAAGACTTTGTGATGACAGTTACACATAAATTTACAAAAAATTCTTGGCAGTGTTAAGAAAGCATGGCTTAAAAACTAAATCTATATTACAGGATCATTTTCCTTATTGCTTTTGTCTAATTCTTGAAACTTGGTACACCCAAAAAGAGATACCAAACATGGTAAAATATCACTTTTCTTTCAAGTTCAAGTTAGATGAAAAATTAGCCTATTCTGCTTGTAAAAGTGAGACCCGAGTAAGAAGACACTGCTTTTTAATACAGAAAATATGATACATTTATATTCTAGTCAGCTTTACACATTTATACTCTATTAAAGGTTGTTTTTACTAGTAAAATTGTGTTCTTAAAAATAAATCCATATCCAAGTTGCTACTGAAGCATTCCTTCAAGGAAAGACTTACATACCTCAAACACCTCTTCATATAGATTTTGTTAAGGGGTCTGTTTTGACCCAAAATGTTGGCAGAGCACACGCGAATGTCTCTCAACTCAGTCCCACAGACGCAAAGGGACTCTGACAGGACATAATCCCACATTGCAGATGTCTCTGTAGGTTGAAGCCAGCTCTTGGAGGACACTACTATGGTTTCTGCTGTGATACACATGACCCCAAGGTCCATATAGCTTGACCCAAATCACTGAAGTCCATGGGAAAAAAAAAATTAAAGCAAAAAACTTTCATTGACTTTAATAGACTTTAAAACCATTCCTGACTGAATAATTGCTATGGTGGTATTCTTGACAGAAATTCTTGAACTTCTAATTTCTAAAAAAAGACATTTTTCAATCATACTGAATACATGATCCAGCAGCATGTTCTGGTTAAGCAATTCCACCAGAACAGTGGCTAGTTCTTCTCTCTCATTGGGAACTGTCATACTTTAAATCTGTTAGAAAGAATTTCACCTACAGTGTGTCCTGGTTTTGGCTGGGATAGAATTAGTTTTCTTTCTAGTAGTTGGTATAGTGCTATGTTTTGGATTTAGTGTAAGAAGAATGTTAATAACACACTAATGCTTTTAGTTGTTGCTAGGCAATCTACTAGTCAAGGACTCATCAGCTTCCCATGCTCTGCCAGGCGCACAAGAGGCTGGGAGGGAGCATAGCCAGGACAGCTAGCCCAGTTGACCAATGGGGTTTTCCATACCATATGATGCCATGCTCAGCATATAAGGCTGGGGGAAGAAGAAGGAAGCAGGGGACATTCGGAGTGATGGCGTTTTGTCTTCCCAAGTCACCGTTACGTGTGATGGAGCCCTGCTGTCCTGGAGATGGCTGAACACCTGCCTGYCCATGGGAAGTAGTGAASGAATTCCTTGTTTTGYTTTGCTTGTGTGCGCGGCTTTTGCTTTACCTATTAAACTGTCTTTATCTCAACCCACGAGTTTTCTTACTTTTACCCTTCGGATTCTCTCCCCCATACCACCGAAGGAGAGTGAGCGAACGGCTGTGTGGGGCTTAGTTGCTGGCTGGGGTTAAACAACCATGAGGAATCAATAGAAAAATTACTGTCAATTCTAAATCTTCATTAAAGTTGCCCTTTAAACAAGAATGCATTGCTGAATTGATTTGATACGTGATAAGACAAGACACTAGGAGGAAAAATAATGAAACATACTCACGGCTTTCAATTTTGTTTTGTTAAATCAAGAATTTGTGGACCATAAATATGTATGCATTTCTGAAGCTCACAGAACAGTGGGATTTCTATCTGCATGTAATAATAAAAATATTTAATAAAAGTAGTCATTAACTAAAGCATCATTCCTTTTTTTGTAATCTCCATTTGTGTCCTGCCTGAGTAATCATGTTGCAGTATAATACTGTAAATGGCAATAACACTCAATCAAGTATGGTGAATAGGTTCCTGGAGCTATTAATTTATGAAAGTCCTTTTTTCTTTTAAGGATCACAGGCAAACTCATCACAGAGATATAAACTGGGTATTTATTTCCTCCTCCTTGAATGGTTCTTTAAAATCTGGGTCACTAAATAAAGTAGCTAAACAATCTTTGTGAGTCCTAACAAATGACTGATTATCTCAATATAATTGAAAAATACAGCTCTGTTCTCCCTCTGTGCATGATTTTGTAGTATGAAATGTTCAGGATTCACTGAAGTGTCACAAAGAACATTGGGCTGATTTGTAAAAACATATGGAAGTTGGTAACAGGGACAGTTGCCATATGGCTAGATTGGGTTATTTTGTATTGCCTTCATATAATTCAAATGTTATAAGGAAGGCACAGGGAAGAAATAAAAGTTCCAAAGAAACAACTCCTGATAAATTCAAAGAGGGTCACTAAAAGACAATGCTTGAATTAATTGTGCAGATTTTTCTAAATTCTGGATGATGGCCAATSTACACAATACACTTTGTCTGTTGGGAAACCAAAAGGTTTAAATTACTCCTAAGAATTAAAAAGGCATTCTCTGTACTGATGTGGGAAATTTATGTGAGCACCAGGTACTGCAGTGAATGACTGAGTAGAAGAATTATTTAATACYGCTCTAAAAACCTGTAGAGGATGATGGCACAGAGTTCTGCTACCTGTCTGTATCATCTACCATATTTTGACATGCAGGAAAGTGTTCAATTTTTAATTGACTTCTATCCAGCCTGTTTACAGAGTCTGCGAACAACAAGCTTGATTCTCTAGATAAAGTCGGACCAAATGATGAAACAAACATAAAATATTTCTCAGTTATACAGATAATGTACTTCCTGCTATGAAGTGGGAAAAGCCATGGATCAGACTCCAAGCCCACCCAAGACAGCAATAGGTTCCTTCTTATGTCAGTTTGATTGTCTCTGTATGGCAAGCTACTGTGACCTACTGCGCAGAAGTGATGTCGGGTATTACAACATGGTTTCATTGCTGCTTGACTTTAAATTATTATTAAGCCTCCTTACTGAACCCAATGCCCTAGAAAAGGAGTCTTTGTATTAGCACAGAAGAGGAATCAAATAAAGTAATCTCTCTTTTCTGTTCTCTCATAAAAGATCATTTCCTTCTCCAATACCTCAATGTCATCACAAGTCAATGCAGATTAATGAAGCAAAGGGAGACAAAAAATGTCTGCTGTGGGAAATATTTCTGTGCTTGCTTTCTGTAGAAGTACTGATTAAAATGCATGACCCTCTATAACCTTCAGATTTTCTCTGTTTAAACATTGGTTCTTAGGGGGGAAAAAAGAAAGGAAAGATTGCAAACTAAATCATAGATAAGCACTGTCACACTGGTGAAGACAAGTTCAGTACGGATGAATTATCTATTTAGACATACAAAATCAGTGTCAGTTGATCCTTCTCAAATGTCCTCATGCCTCTGCAAATAAAGAAAGTTATGGCAAAGGAAATTTTACTTTACTTTAGTTTTGTAAAGAAATTTAATGCTGCTAGGATTTATAAGGTCAGTCTTGTACTAGGTCTGTCCAGTTGGCTAGCTGTTTAAAGGGACTGGGCACAGCCTGAACAATATATGGTGGGAATGTGGCTGATAGTTGGAGAAATTACTAACTATAACAAAGGACATATATCTGAAAATGTAGGATACAATATGAAAACAAAAGCCTTCGTAGCCACAGATCAATAAGACTACTTAAGAAGTTGTCTGCCTAAGCAGGAGATTTTGGAGATTGAAGTTTTCTGTTGAATTTAAAAATTAGCTTCAATACCTCAGAATTTGAATTAATGCTAAAATGTAGTCAAGAAACAAGATGGGGGACGGTAGCTAAGTCTATAACCGTGAATAATTCAACACGATAGAGGCAGATCAAGTACAAAAATCTAGTATTTCATTAAGAGAAAATATCTTGTACCACCAGTGTGTTTGTGCAGATAATCTCTATTTTGTGACTGTAAAGTTCAAACAGTAGACCCATCATTTGCAGCTTACATGGGTCTGTATACAGAATTTTCATACACGATGGCAAAAGAGGAAATGAAACAGTTGGAGTAGCAGGAATTGAATGTAAGTTGCCAGCATCAAAGCAGCTTGTGTGAAATGACTGAAATCCATTTCTACTTACAGTGAAGCAATATCCATGTCATATCTTACACCAGTTCACATCCACAGTAGCAAGGCTAGCTGAGAAGACAATGAATAAAGATATCTTTTCTCCCAGTGTTGATTATCTCTATTATAGATGAGCCTTGAGCTACCTTGACAGGGCACAGTGGAGGACCTTAACTTGTCTACCATTCTCTGAGATTTTCCACTGAGCTTAAGTCCGCGGCACATGCATACAGGTCTTGAAATCAGTTTGTAAGTGTCATATTTGGATAATTAAATTAAGATATTTGATCTAAGGTATCACTGCTGTACTAAGGATTCTTGAGACAATGGTCAGACAAGGTACCTTGAATTTTTGCTAAGTGAACACCCAGCAGCCCAGTACTCTTTTTTTTCTTCACAGAAGGTGAAGAACTACTAACAGAAGTAGCAGAACTACTCATATCAGCAGAGTTAAAAGGACATAATATTGGAAGAAGAGAAGGACTGATCTCACCCCCATCCTAAAAATATGAGACATGTTAGCTTTTACTATTAGGAGATGGGGAAGAAACTAACTCCAGATTATATTTACTGAAAATATTAATTAAAAGCCTTATTTGCTTTCATATGGAAAACCTATATATTTAGAGAACATTACCATAATATCTTTTATGTTGAAGTCAGATAACAATTTCATACACAGAGACTCCTAATTGATTTGACCATAAAATAAGCCTTCTTTTCAATGAAGAAGGGCAAAATGATATGAATCTATGTTTACATATGCATGTATATACATACATCCACAAACAGAGTGAGGCAAGGAAACAGAGAGCAAGAAAGGGAAAGAAGGAAAAAGACTTGATAATTCTACTTCCARATGCAWAMARAAWAMAGATACCATCAGGCTAATAATACAACCAAAAAAAAAAAAAAAGTCAGTGCTCAAATAGAGAAAGTACTAAGCTGTCCAAATTATAAGACATCCAAAATATATATAGCTAGTGAGCTAGTTAGCTCCTCCCTATACAGCAGAGGGAGAGAGGGGCCATATGTTACTTCAGAAAAAAGACAAAAGTTTTGAAGAGGAGATCTTTTCTGATCTATAGAGACAGTGTGATTCACACAGGAAACCCAGCACTATTAATCTGTGTGTGTCAGAAAGCCATCACTCTGACTTAACTGCTGCTCCATTGTTGCAACATACTATTTCAGGAGCAGACAGAGGAGGTGACATGAGCTCAGTGCCATTATCCAACATGTTCATATGTATTCTTTCTTGGTCCATTCCACGTGTATTGCAATACCAGGGCAGGACTGTAACCCTTCTTATTCAGAGGACATGAGCATGCCTATGTAGCCTTACTACAAAGTTCAGCAGAAACAGTGGCTCACCTGTACCTGCACACAACTTCTGCAAACAGCATGGAGCTCACTTCACTGAGCCTGGAATGAAGGTTGCTGTGCAGTGAAGAGATAACATGTGCTAGCACATCAGGGCTTCTTCGCATTGATCTGACTGGTGAAAAGAGGACACTAGACAACATCCCATCTTACCAGCTATACCTGCACAGATAAAGTTTCAGTCATGTACGACGCAAGCAGATAAACCAAGATTTCCTTTGATAGTTCTACTTCCCTGTTTCTTCTCTCTTAATGAAGAACACAAACGTGACTAGGTTGCCAGCTGAGTATTGTGTCAGCAGAAACCAAAATAGTGTAGAAAAAACATACAGAGGGAAAAAAAAAAATAAACCAGCCTGGTCTGAAACTACCTCCCTACGTTACAAAACAGAGTCCTCTGCTCATTGAAGACCTTCAAGACCTGAACAAAAGACTTGATCTCAGTAGGGGACCACTGTTATCTGCTATTGTAAAAGTATTTTCTGCCACTGTGTCTAATGTTTTGAGTTTCACTTTGAAGACAATAATGTTGATGACCCCCTTCTCAGACTCAAATGTGTGAGCATACACACACACATATGTATGTTGAACTTACATTAGAATATGAAAGGACAATTCTCTAAGAGGCTGCATGCCTTCTTCAAACACTGAGACATCATAGACTGCCCATCATCTTTACTGCCAAGCTGAAACCTCTGAGGTGAATGTGGACTTTGTTCAAAAGCTGACACAAAAGTCTTCCCATTTATCTCTGAGCAATTCCTCAGGTGGAGCTGTTCTTCCAAGTATGCTGTTTGGGAGAGAAGAAGAGAAGACTTTGTCTCCATGTTAAGCAATTTTATCACAAGAATTGAACATATAAGGTTTGTTTAAGAGCATATGACTAAAGCCACAACTCATTTTTTCGGTATATATCACTTGTGTGAGCACTGTGATTAATAATCCTTAAGTACTACAGGTGCAGACAGATGAGAGGCAATCCTAGTTGAGGTTCAAGACAGTATGCGGTATTAGTGTGTTAGACTTTTCTGAGCTTCTGTGGTCTTCGCAATTTACTGCAAAAAATGTTAGAGAAATACTATGCAGCCAGTAAGCCTGTCCTCGAACTAAAACTACAGCAAACGTGCAAACATTAGCTGTATTTATACTCCCGAGTGCTGGGGCGAACTACAATAAGCAAGGATCATCAATCACTATTTCCGCTCACACAGAAAACCTACACTCCTTCAAAGCAAGTAATTTTGAGCTAAATCAAAGCAAAACCAATCCCAAGACAGGTTTCACAATAATTATGTTAGAGAAAAAAAATCTAAGCAAGAAAGAAAATGCAGTACATAGCTGTTCCCTTAATTCATTTAACATGTTAATAAAAAGGAAATTTTAAGAGATTCAATGATGAACAGCTTGTCTTGTGCAGAATTGTTCAAGGGCTTGCCCTTCAATCATCTAATTAGAGTCAGAAGGATATTGCTGATGATAATCATCATATTTGGCACTTGCTGTATATAGCATCTTTCATACAAGGGTGTCAAAGATTCACAAACATCAATTAATTGCTATTCTCATCAACTCTCTCACACAGTAATATCAGCCTTATATTCTTATATATTCAATATTTTATAGATATTGTAAGTTACCTGTAAGTACTCTGGTTATTAATTTTATCACCTTGCAACCTCAGTTAGCAAAAAGTCACAGAGCAAATCTAAGACTTTTAGATTACCAGAAACATTAGCCAACAAGCTTTGAAGTCTACTCTCAGGATTCCCAAATGTAGACTTCAAGGGCTGCATATGCCCTCTAGTATAGTGGAGAATTGTTCAGAACTAGTGGCTGCTTTGATTTGAAGAGCAACATTATTTATCCTTTGTATTTAAACAAGCACTGGATAGAGCGTTAATCGATTCTTCAAGTTTACTGAACAAGAATTATTTTTGCCTAAGGTTTGCAAAAGAATTATCTGATTTCTTGTTTTCTGCTCACAAATCTCTCCTGCTTTTTCTACAAGATTTCTTTTGTGCCTTTGCAAAATGAGTGTGGAGATCAGATCTCTACCGGACTGGATTCCAGACTGACACCATAATCAGAGGAACTGGAAGAAGATGACATTTCAGGAAAATGATCTCTCTATGAAATGGATATGATCCTGATTCAAGACATCAAAAAAAATCTGAATCTCTGTATTAACTAGAGTGGACATTTCTGTTGGAGCTGTATGTGAACATGAAGTAAGCTCATAAAGCCCCTTACCCCATTGTCTCCTCTCCACCTCCAGAACTACCTTTTTGGTATCCAGACGTGATGGCTCTCCCTTTTTCTTTTTCCTGTAACTATCTTCAAGAGTCTGCTCAGTACCAGTGACTGTTTTCTTTCACAAGAAACAAGGTCATACTATATCCCAGCTGCCTGGTTTGCATATGAAAGCTTGTCCTGTTTGTCCTTCCTTTTGAACAAGTCCATGTAGAAGCAACCAGGCTCAGGACCCCAGTCAAATTTCTTAACAACACTTCTAAACAAACCATGTGGTTTGGGAAGGAGGCACACTATATGTGACTGTGATCTTGCTGTTTCATACAAACAATGCCACCCTCTGTGGCATGTTCCTGTGGTCTTTGTGAATACTGTTACCTGCTGCCTTTGCAGGACCTAAAACTTCATGATGTGTGAGCAATTCTGTGAGCTTGTCATAAAATTCTGTCCATACCACTGAAAATAAGCTTCTGCATTAATGTTTGCCTAAACCATGAAGAGATTGGCTGCTAAGCCTCATCTACAAAACTGCAGAACTCCAGATTATTTCATACAAAAAAAGATAAAGATGTAGTAATATTAATTTTAGAAATTTCACTGCTCTACCATTTCAATCAAAATACATTTCAGATTCAGACAGAATTAGTTTATGCTGAAAAGAAAAATGTATTAACTTATAAAAAAATTTTTATCTTATTTTGCAACATGAGTCTTTCATTGCTTGTGTAGGCAGAACAGCGGTATTTAACGAGGAATGAAAAACTCAACACAGTAAATGTAAAAGAAATTACACATCAGACAGTCAAACTTTTGAACACACAGCTCTCCAACCCTGTAACTTTTCAACAGCTCTACATACCAATGAAACACACGGTTGGACGTATTTTATGGTTGATTTGACAAAAAGGTTTGCAACATCTTCTGCATGCTGTCATTTCTGTACGTACCTTCAGATTCTCGCTTGCCCTCTTGCTGCTGTCATAGCCATATAACAACCATTTAAGATGTAGCTGATCCCTTTTGTACTGTGCATTGCCAAGAGCAGATTTATAAACAGCCAGCCAAGAAAACAGAGCACAGAAGTCTATGTCAGATATCTATGATTTTAAGATGGCAAAGCAGTTCTCCAGCCCTACTGAAGTATTAGTGATTAGGGTACCATCAGGCCTGCAAATGTCCTCAACATATTCCCATTGTCCCTCAAAGTAACTTACATGCAACACGTGTGGAATACACCACCAGACCACCAGAGATGAGCTCCTTCAAAATGTACTTTTTCCAGCTGCTCTGGAGACCATCCAAACCCCCATCATCTCAAAGAGAATTTGGCAATTTCTTTGGCAATCTAAGATGCCACGAAAATTCATAGCACAAAAGCAAATTCCACTGTGCAATAAGACTAGCACTGGAGTTTCAATAAATATAGACCTAAATGCCTTCTTGTCTAGCCACTCTTATAAGCCTCTTGAAGACAGGATGGAACACGACACTCAGTGCAGCACTTCTCCAACAGATCTCTTTGTAGTAGGCTTGACCTCTCATCTCCATGCAGTCCATGTAGACTTATGCTTAAAAAAAAATCTGTAGTGCATGTGGAAATGTGAACTACCCTGAGAACAGGTATTTCCTTGCCATGAAAATGCATTCAAGATGAAGGCTTGCCTTTTAACAAATGCATTTGAACTTGAATTGACTTCCTTTCAAGAATTCATAGAAAACTTACGCTCCAGGGCAATGGACATCGCAAGAAATGATGGGCAGTATTTGTTTCATTTAAAGTTCAAAGGATAGATCTAGCCTCTGTTAATTATTTTTTCTAGTAAGAACAGAAATAAGCCACTATGTCTAGACTTTTTTAAAGGAGAATGTTAAAAATTTTAAAGGCCACAATCACCTTACATTTGATTGATTGAAAACAGATGTTACGCCAGCTTTCTTAATAGCTTAGTATTTATGTTAATCAATATATTATCATTACATAAATTTGACTAATTCTTCTTATTTGGTTCTTGTAAAATGGCTGCTTTCCATTCACAAACCACTGAAAATTTAAAGAGACTTGGAAAGCATGCTATTTGTGCAGCACAAAGCTGAGACCTTGTAGCGCCTTTCTCTCCCTACTACATCCTACATTTCCTAAAAACTTTCTGTGGCTATGGAAGCAGAGCCCATTTTAGGTTTACAGAGGACAGCAAAAGTTTTCAATTTTCTGATGCAGAATACTTTTGTTCTTTGATGTTTTCAGATGCAATGGTGTGGTTCTTTGGAGAAGGAAGACAACACACTGAATATTGCATTGATGGTTTGGGAACAAAAGAAAGATTATTTCATAGATCTCATTGCAGGTATTGATGCTATCATTTTTTTAGTTCATTATTGTCACTTAGCTGGGGATTAGCAGCCAAACAGATGAGAAGACATAACAGATCTTGCTACTACCTCTGAAATGAATTTAAACTAACCTTTTCCACATTAACCAACACCACACTGTCAATTACACCATGTTACCCATAGGGGCTTTTAGTACTTCCAGCCAGATTCACAAGAGCACTTCAGCTTACTGCTTCAATGCTAGTTAAGACTAACTGACTAACTGAAAATCAAGGTTGCTGACAGAAACCCAAAAAGTGCTTGGTTCAACAGGCCAATCCACACTGACACAATTTTCACACAGTCATGTCCCAACTAAATCTCTAATAACCAAATTTTATCACTTATACGTGGTAAATTTTATTTTTTAAGCTGGTTTCGCAGGTTTCGCTCACACCAGTATAAATACAATCAAGAGTAACCTTATAGATTTCAGTACAATGAGGTAAAGAATATTCTGTACAAAACTGAAGTATTTACCTCAGGTCTCAAGATGTTTGCCATATATTTTGTTATTCTACATTCTGCTAAAAAACTAAATATTAACAGTTTGCCATAATTAACCCAGGTGGAGACTAAAGAAGCAAAAAGACCCTTTGAGCTGCGTTTGCCAAAGAAGCCATGTGGATATCAAGGCAAAAAGTAAAGAACCTACACAGTACATGGCCAGGATAAATTCAGCTATTTAGAAGCTGGACAAGGAAAAACCTCCAGATTATTTGTGCTATTCTGTAAATAGAAAGTAACACTCTTTTGTTTTTACAGAGACACTCAGTTCTTCTCTAAGTTGCCCATTTGCTGTGAAAATCATCATCGACAACTAGAAGTCATTTCTCAGCACTTAGGCCCATGTACTGGTTCATACTGTGTGTTGTAATTTTGGCAATCTTTGTGTGTTCATAAAAGACAATATAAAAAAATGCTAAAGCTTTTTTTCTTTTATTTCTCCAGCACAACTTCTTTAAAAGCCTTCATTTGTTTCCTTGCATTTTGAAGCCCTTGTGATTCATGAGCGAATGAACTAATTTCAGCTCCAGTTTTATTAAGGAAAGTGATCAAAGTGCAAAGCACAACTGGCCATTCTCAGCATTACAATACATACATTGTATGCATGTTGATTAAACAACTGACTTTTCATCTGGGAAAGACTTTCAAATAAGAGCCATCTGTTTTTTTTGTACTACTTTTATGTAGCATTTGGTAGATCTCACACAGTGCCATCAGTACACTGGGGTTTTTATTTGTCCATTTCTTCTCTACAATTTTACAATGGAATCTAAAAATTCCTTTATTGTTTGGTAGTTGGATTATCTCCTTGAGCTATCTGAGCTTAATACTTGCATGGTATTGAGCACATATTCAGAAAGCTGATGGGAAAAAAAAATGAATGAAATATTTTGGATGTTGAAATATCTCACAGAATGTCTGACTCCACCTGAATAGAGAAAGGGTTCTCAGCTGGGCTGCAATCAGTGTTAAAGTATCAATATTGTTACTTCCCCAACATCACACAGAAAGCAATAATCTGCTTACTAGCGTAATATCATTTAGTATATCTCAGTAGCACGGAAGGGGTAGTTGGGATCTACAGCGCTAGGTGCAGTACAATATAACAGACTGAGAATCCTTCCTCTGAGAAGGCTGGGCAGCTTGAGATAGATTTAGAAAGCAGATTAAAGACACAAATGGGGTAGGGTGAGGACCATAGCGTAAGAAAGGGGTAGGGAAAAGAAGACAGAGTTAAAAAAAGGGTAGCTAATAGGGAGTTGAAAGTCTTCTCTAGTCAGTAACAATAAACACAGCTACGCGCTATGAAGGAGAAGGGGTTTGAAGAGGAATTTTGGAGAACAAGAAGGAGATTTAAGGACTGTGATTGTGAGTTCTTCTTGCTGGAAAAGTACATCAGGAGACTACCTGCCAGGAAAGTGAAAATCACCCATTCTTTAGCCAAGATTAATACATTTTCTATACATCTTTAAATGCCAGGCAACCACTGTATTCCCATCTGAATCATACATAAGAGAAGCATGAATTAAGTGACCTAGATAAAGTAAGAACTCACTCCAGAGTTCTATTAAGCCCTAACTCAAGGATATAAATTGGGTTAATATTTTGGAATTTCATATACTTTTCCATTTATGGGTGATTATTAGCTGTGAAATGCTGTCCTTAAGCACAGCCATGGATTTCCAAGTCAAAGGAAATTATTATAAATAAAGAAATCCACACTGGAACCTTAATATGTGTCTGCTTTTCCTGTGGCTCTCCATAAAGGGTTATAAAGGCATACAAACTAATCTATCCTCTGTTTAATAGGAACTTCAGGCATGCAACTGTTGTGCTGTTTCACTGTTGTCCTGAGAAGAGTCCTGCTACTGCTCCCACACTTACAGACCCATCAGTTCCCTTTTCTCATGCATTTGTACTGTAGTTATTTTGGCCATAAAACTACACATTAGTTTAGCACATTGCACGTGTAGTGCAGTAAAATAGGTAACAAAAGAGGTGCCCTATGCTGCACTTCTCATACGAGCATTTCATGTAGGAAGATTTCCAGTCTACTTGGGTAATTCTGTCCATTGCTTTTGAGTTTCAGCTCTGGCTTGGAGATGGGCTGGGTGTAGCTGTGAGGAGTAATCATTCACCTTCAACTACTGCTGTGGTTTAACCCCAGCTGGTAACTAAGCCCCACACAGCCGCTTACTCACTCACCGCCGGTGGGATGGGGGAGAGAATCGGAAGGGTAAAAGTGAGAAAACTTGTGGGCTGAGATAAAGACAGTTTAATAGGTAAAGAAAAGCCCCACATGCAAACAAAGCAAAACAAGGAATTCATTCACTACTTCCCATCGGCAGGCAGATGTTCAGCCATCTCCAGGAAAGCAGGGCTCCATCACGCATAATGGTCACTTGGGAAGACAAACGCCATCACTCCAAACGTCCCCCTCTTCCCTCTTCTTCCCCCAGCTTTATATGCTGAGCATGACGCCATATGGTGTGGGATACCCCTTTGGTCAGTTGGGCTCAGCTGTCCCAGCTGTGTCCCGTCCCAGCTTCTTGTGCATCCCCAGCCTACTCGCTCATGGGGTGGGGTGAGGAGCAGAAAAGGCCTTGGCTCTGTAAGCACTGCTCAGCAATACTAAAACATCTTTGTATTACCAACACTGTTTCCAGCACAAACCCAAACCAAAGCCCCATACTAGCTACTATGAAGAAAATTAACTCTATCCCACCCAAAACCAGTGCAATTACATAGCAGCAGAGCTAGACATACACTGATACTGAAAAAGACCATCCTGGCATCTCAATCAAGAGACATATGAGAAAAAGAAAAAAAAAATAGATGGGAAAAGAAAAAGTAAACACTCATGCCACTGGAACGCAGATCCAATCAACATACGGAAATTTCTTTCTTAATTCCCCTGCTAAGTAGCTATTATTCTATGAAATTTGTGGCATGCTTTCTCTTTTTGCAGCTGTGCCACTGTGACAATTTTGTCCATGCCTAGAGGCATAATGAACCTACATTCCCAGGAAATCAGTCTGAATACRAAAAAGAAAGCAATGGCTAAAATTCTAGAGTGAAAAGTGATGGCCACCATTGAGCTCCTGGATTTGTTGTATGCAGAGGACAAAAGAGAGGAAGAAACAAACCTGGGCCTTAATATTTTAGGGGGCACACTCTGCAGATGACAACCATCTCATGCAATCTTGCACAAACTCTTTCCCACCTTGTACTTCTCATCACCTCCAGCTGAAGAGCAGGAATAACACTTCCTTGACTCCCAGGCACCTCGTGAAGGCAGACACACTGAGACCTGTGCCTGGAGGGATTCTCCCAAGACAAAACCACACAGGTCCATGCAACAGCTCTTGCTGACAGCTTCTGGAAGAGCTTCAGCCAAGAAGTCAGATTAATGAGATGGAGTTAGCGAATTACCTGTCACCCCCAGAAGTTGTTCCACACAAACAAATCTGGAAAATAGCTGATAGGAGCACTGTTGTTGCCTATTCTGGAGGGAAGAGAGGACTTTTTTTTCTTAAATTATGAGCTTTCAGTCTACTAGTTTTTACCAGAACAAAATCTATCATTGAAAAGGGAGTTCGGGGAGGGAGGAAAAAAAAAGAAAACTAAAAAAGCCGCCCTCCTAAGGGAACTCTGAAGATGAGATAAGATAGCTATTTATATGCATTTAAAAACAAATCTACTGACTGGAGCTCAACAGTGTTGAAACAGATATGAATTACACTCCGTCAACACACTTTATAGTTATGTAGATGTTATTTAAGTAAAAAAATGTGTATTTTCACTTTTTTCTGGTTTAAAGCATTAATAAATCATGTTCATTTAAGTGGAGTATTATATAGATTTCATATTTTTAAACAAAAAAGGGGTGTGCAGAATGTGTTAGAAAATAAGGAAAATCTATGTTTTTCCCTATTGCCTGGAGCACTCTACTCTAACAGCAAATGTTTTATAATCTAATACAACCTGGAGCACTACTCCACAGTAAAGATGGTGAGTCACAAGAAGAGGATTTTCAAACAAATCAAGCATCCCTGTGCTATCATCTAACAAGAATGCCTAGTACAGCAGGATTTTAGCCTTGCACAACAGCACCTATGGCTCTTGTTCCGCATTCTGCAGTAAAACCTATTTCTACATCAGTCACACTTATAGATCATAGCTGTAGGAGTACTCAGTAGCCTGTCTTTCAGGGGGAAAAAAAAATTAGAACCTAGGGTTAACTTTAATAAAACAAAGCTCTCTAACAGAAAATGTGCATTTGTTTGGGCCAAATATTTTAGGGCCAAATATTTTACTTAGCGACAAATTCACTTCTAGATATGTGTCATGTATACTCCTGGATTTCTATTTGCCCTGCGAAGACTCACTTGCTCCTTAGAGCAAATGTCACTGCTCGTCTGTAAAAAAAGCCTTTCACACTAGACAGGAAAGATCACAAGAATGTTGACCATTCTAACAATCCAGTATTACATGGGTAGGTCTTTGAGCAGGTAATGCACTGAAAAGCATCCATAATGCAACAGGCAGCTCTTTCTCATGATAACAGAAAATCAGCCTATGCTCTCAACCATACACAGCACTCCAGTGTACTACAACCACAGAATTAAGCCAGTTGCCCACCTAATTGCCACTGCAACACAGCAAAGTAGTGATGACTTGTTATAATTATGTCAGAAAATACATCCCTTTGTCCATGTAAAGTTGACAGGAATACAGGTGGAAAAAAGAGGATGACTGAAGTAGGCAGTAGAGGAAAATGTGCAGGAAACTGGAAATGTGCAGGAATTCATTGCTTGATAAACATGCTAGTCTTTCTACAAGGTGTTTAGTGCCATCACATAGAACTCAGCAGAGAATTATTTTCCTATAAGATGGCCCCAAAAACATGTCAAAATGTTAATGTTCTCTTAAGTTTTATATGGCAATATCAACTTTTTTCTTCTTTTTTATTAAATACAAACATCTTTAATTCTGTAGAGCTTTTGCATAAGGGCTGTTCCCAGACCACACTGTAGAGGAACTCTTCTCTGTCTCCCCAGACATAGTTACCAAACTCTGCAAGAAAGGAGGCAAGCAAACACATCAGGACCCTCAAAAACCACATCTGGCATACAGCCTGGCTGGTACAAACCTACATTTGGAGCTGCTACAACTGACTTGTCTAAGGATAGACACTGTTCTCATTTCAGTGCCCCCATTTTCCTGATTCAGTTCAGATTTGTAGAGGAGACAGAAACAGCAGACACACATCTTTTCCTTTCTCACGGCACTCCCTCCTTCAAAAGCATCATACATGGATCCTCTTTTGTGCAACAGATACTTGGCTTGTTACTGTAGTGATAAGTAAAGCAACTGAGAAAGACTTTGAACTGCTTGGGCTTTACATGCACAACTCATTGCCATTGAATTGTGCAGCAATGATAAAAACCTGTGTGGTGACGATTCCTTGCCCACTCAAGCCAAAAGGATTACTTTCTTGAATTCATCAGGTGTTGGATTTTGCCCACGATGCTCATAAACACTATGCACAGTCTGGATACTAGAAAGAAGGCACTTTCATGGGAAAAGATGGGTTTATGAGGACAGAGAGATCTTCTATACAGATGCTACCGATGGGCAGAAGTGACCTAGGTTTAACACCTCATTTAAACAGTGGTTCTTTTCAGCAAAGCAGACTCAGACTGCAGGAAGGTTTTCTTCATTAACTCACTTCATAATCCATTTCCTCCTTAATGAAGGGGAGAAAGAACATTTATTTCAAAGAAGATCTATGTCATCAAATGCATATTATTTGTTCTTGGCTTCTCCCTGATTGCAAAGTTGCTATTAAAATGATTGAAATTATTTATAGGAAAGCACTCCGTCAGCCCACCCWATAAAGAGCACCAACCTAAATAACCCATCCGCAACAAAAAAGCTTATTTCTGCCTACAGCTACAAAATAGTCAAACAATGAAGAAAAGCGTAATTGAATACTTGGGAACCAAAACCAACTAATGGACCTATTATTGTACAGTTCTGTCTTTTTGTATGTATTGTTAAAATTAAGGGTGAAACAGATTGTTTGTAAGGGTAAGATTTTCATTAAAATGCATGGTTCTCACAGACTACATTTCAGTATGGATCATTATTAACATGTTTAAATAAAAATTCTATCAATACAAATTGCATATAGCTAAATGTTTACTACATCAATGTACTTTTACTAAGCTAAATTACTTTGCATAGGCTTGGAAGCATATCCATTTAGATGAACTAAACATAACATCCAACTATGTTCAAGTCTCCAAAAGAGAGTGCATTACTTGGTCAGAACTAATTTACTGGTCAGTAAGCAAGTGGTTAAAACACAAATTGCTTCCAGTTTAAATGTTTTCATGTTATTTGCACTTGAGAAATGCTCTCCTTTGTCATCACTGGGGAGTACTCTGCCATTCTCATGCAAAACAAAATCTGAAGCAGGAGAGAAAAAAGCCATCTATTATTAATTAGACATAAATTATTCCTAATCTACACACAGTGCTTAATCCCTGGTTCAGAGAAATGCAAATTGTGCTTCAGAAACAATATGTTAACAAGCCATTTGTCAGCAGCAGACAGGAGCCCAAGCTCAATATAAAATATAGAACAAACGCTTCAAGCTCATTCCAAAGAACATGATGATTGAAGGTTTACCCTGAGCTGTACAGAAATGCAAGATGGAAAACTGTGCAAATAAAATAGTTCACATTGTTAGCCTGTTCATCCGTTCAAGGGCGGGGAAAAATCACCAAAAATGTGTTTCTACCAAACTTCATACTTATAAATAGCAAAAATATCCCTCTCATTGATTTACAGTTCTCCAGGAGGAGTAAGGAAAACAAGAAGCTAAACCACTGAAGAAACTGCAAGGCCTGAGTACTATTCTGCTTCTTTTTCCCCAATGTTTGCCAAAAGATATTAATGAAATCAAGAGCTTATAAGTTTGTAACACAAATGTAAGTGATGCAAATGTTTAAGAGCTGTAACAGTAAAAAGTATTAAAAAAGAGTTCCTGAAGACATCCTCTACTTCCAGGCTTAAGCACCATGCTCCAGAGAAGAAAAATTTTTGCCTGTAATGAAGCTATGCCTAGGAAAGGTTTTGTAGACCCTTCTTCCCAATGGTAGAAGCAAGCTGGACTAACTGAAGAGTTTATCTGATCCACTCAGGGAATTCCTATGTTACTATGTGAAACATAGAAAAATGTGAAAAATAGTTGAAAAATGTTCCTAAAAGCTTCACTTGAAAATGGTTTTTTTCCACATGGAGTCAAACAATGTAATTACTGTGATATTCCTTTATCTCATCAAGCTTGAGAGAAACATTACCCAGCTTGGGAAGAGATGAACACATGAAAACTCTACCTTTTGTCTAATGTGCTGTTCATTATAATTTGAGCAGAAACAGGATTTTCCTCCCTCCTATACACAGAGATAACTCAGCAGAAGCTGAGTAACTAGGAAAAACAGCTCCCTCCATTAATGATGCTGATGCCTCAACTACTGTTCTTCCTATCTTAGTACTCTTTGCACGTGGTTAAATGTCCCAGCAATAGGCAGATATTTTCTGTTGCTATGACGAATTTAACCGTCTAGTTAAGGAAGCTGCACCAGAAAACTGGGATAAAGCACACTACAGAAGTAGGTGTCCTCTGTGAAATTCACCCAAAGCTGATCCCAGTAGTCCTAGCTTTAGTGAGTAGGAAAGGTTGTGTTCCCAGACACTGGAAAAAAATGTCAGCTCAGGAGAACTGCTAGGCAAAAATTCTTGGAGATTTATAAGCAAACACCCAGGCTCCCTCGCTATAGAAACAGAGGCATAAAGTCCTCTGGTAGTATACTATGACCAAAGGATTTCACTTGTCACTATGGGGGAAACAAAATTAACTGCATTACATCTTACACGGAGTATATTATAGTATTTGAATTAAGCCATTGGGTATTTAACAGCAGAAGGATATTCCTAGGGTGAAGATACATGTGCTGTCATCCTCAAAGGCCATTTTCTCAGCAGTTCAGAAAAATAAAGCTACAATATACCATTACCTAGGATGGCATACAGGGCACAGAGCTCCTGGAGGAATATAAGCAGTGGCAAACACAACATTTTGCAAGTCCATTAATACTAAGACGACCGAAGACTTTGTTTGCTTCTTGCTGAAGAGTGAGAGTTATCAACATGACACTGAAAGCCAGAGTGTTTGGTAACTTTTTAACTTTTATCTTCAGTAAAATATCTGTGGACTGTGACGGGAAGGAGATATAAGCTCTCAGCCTAAAACAGTCTTTGAGTGCTGAGGAAGGGTTCATCTACAGAGAACTGGCTGATGACGTAGGATTTAATGGCAGTTTCCTTTCCTTTCTCGTGGAGACAGGAAAGAGTCCAGCAGATTTGATTATCACAGTTGTATTTTCTGTCCTTAAAAAGACAGGAAGAGGACTCAGGAAGCTATAGGTGATCTACCTAACTTTCACTGACAGAAAACACTGAAAGAAATAATAAAGCATCTATAAAATAGTGAAAAAAGATAAGTAGCGGGAAATGAATTAATAAAGAACAGAAATACACAATGTCACAGCAACAACAATTGCTGCTCCACAACTATTCCCACTGAAAGTCAATTGAATTCCAATTTCTTTCAGTGGGCAAAGCCAGGAGAAGCCAATTATTGTTGCTTTAACACTGTGCAGTTTTACCTCGGGCATCACTTAGGTTCCAAACAAAAACATTTCAGATCCTGCTTGCAACCTTCCTCCCGATATGTTGCTCCAACTCCCAGTAGCATTACTGTATCGAGGGAGGGTTGTGCTAAATACACTAAGCCATGTTGGTCGTATTAGCAAATAAATAGAATATTGTCTATTCT
Source organism: Oceanodroma leucorhoa (assembly GCA_030449065.1). Lineage (NCBI taxonomy): Eukaryota > Metazoa > Chordata > Aves > Procellariiformes > Oceanodroma > Oceanodroma leucorhoa. The sequence goes on along the minus strand of JASVER010000126.1, from coordinate 354,209 downwards.
AAATATTATAAATAAAAAGAAATGCATTCAAAATTTAATGCTGTTTCCTCTTTGCTTTACAAACTATGTTCCAAAGCGTATGTACCAAGTTGTCCCTGTCACAACTTATTAATGGATGAAGTTGGTGTGATTCTTTACATTTTGGACCTAATTCCCTAACCTAGAAGAAATCGTGGCTCTTCTCTGTGATAGGATGGGAGAGCGTCGGTACGCTGTGAATGCCGCACACACAACTACTACTCCCATGAGTTATGGGATCACATCATTCACTTGCATTTGTTAAAACCACGGAATTACTGAGAAGCATTTCCAATTGTCTACTGATTGGCTCAGCTTCCTGCAATATTGAGAGCGTAGCTCTGAAAATCCGTAGCAGATGTGCTCCCTTAGCTTCAGTTCATCGGGATGTGTAAACAGCTGGGCTCTGTCAGTGGAGCTGATGCCATTCTCAGAGTCAGCTGAGGATGGAGGAGCTGCAGTCTGAAAGTAAGCTTATCATAGGCAAACTAAGAGGACAGTGGCTGAAACAGAAAACTCAGTTTAGATCATGATGATTTAGAGCTATCATTGATATGAAGCAAACAAGTCACAGCTTTTTAAAGGAAGTCATAGTGGTAATACAATGGGTTTCAATCCAAGTTCTCAATTCTACAGCTCACATCATTGTGTGTTAAGAGGTTAACACATGAACAAAGGCAGATTGAAAAAAAGTAGCAGAAATTTCTTATGGGGCAGTTTTTCAAGGGAAAATTACTGTCATTGCACTATTTTTTAACACCACAATTCACATCTTGGCTAAATGAAAGGATTATCTGTGAAGAGGCTATGTAAAAATGTCAGCCAATCACAACTTTCTAGTCCTTCAACTGTAAAATTAGAATAAATTAACTTCCATTCCCCTTTTATTTATTGTGTCTGTTGACTCAGCAACTTCAGACCAAGCAATGGATATCTCTCTCAGTGACTTTGTAAAAAGTCAGGCTCATGTGAAAAATCAGGCTCATATAAAAAATCAGAAACACTCTATGGTATAAACTGCAGAGTTTTATAGGTTTTGAACATGTTTTTTTAGACATTTAGGAAAAAAACCACATATTTCAAAGTGTATATATGGTGCTGGGAAGAAAACAGATCTGACCACTCTGCAGTGTGAAGAAGGAGTAATTATTGTTTGTGTATTTTATAAGGGAAAGCAATAGGCGTTATCCCTGCACACAAGCAAGCATGGATGAACAAACCATGTCATCAGCCTGTGAGCCACTTCTGTGAATCCAATGTGACACTGAACTGGTGTCTTGCAGAGCAGAAGGTCAGTGTAGCTCCATGGTCTAAAACTGTGCATTCTACGTGGAAGAGTTTCCTGGTGCAAACACCAAGGTGTTTTCAGCCCCTGTGGGCTTCCCCTGATTTCAGCCTTCAGTAAACCTGTGCTGGTGCATCTCACCCCGGCGCCATGCTGAGTTAAGCACCATCAATGCAAATAGTTGCACAGCCTTCTGAAACTGGGGAACTGCAGTAGGACAAGTGCAGTTCAGTTCAACAACAGGGGACTGTGTACAGCAAGATAAATTCAGGGTAAATAGTCCATTCACAAAAATACTAAGGGGATTTTCTACATAAAAACATCTGAGTTCTTCAATGCATGTCTCTCCCAAAGGTTCTCCAGTAAGACAGCTGTAATAGCATGACCAAGGAGAGAACCACAATATCTGAAGTCAGCAAAATATAACTCAACCCACCCATATGTCCTCTGGAATCAGAGCTAGAGATGGCATACTGCACTCTGCATCTATTCAGCCTTTCAGAAATGAATCGTCCAAATAAGCTCCAGGTGAAAAGCTTCTAAAAGGAAGAATATCAAGATACACATGACAAAGCACAGGGAAGTGGGAACTGACAATGTTTATCAATGTGAGTGGGAACTGAGAACAGATACTGTTACTTTGATATTTCTGAGACTATTTTCTGTATCCAAGGGATGATGATGTGAAAAGGACACAGGTGTTTAGAGCGGGGTAGAATCAGGCTGTAGGCAACCCAAGCTGGACAAGATGCTAACAGTCCTGCATTTCCTTGCACTCTTTCAGCAGACCCTGAGGATTACACTTCGTATTTGTGGGAGTAATCAGTGGTCCTAATTTACCCAAATCTTTCTCTTTTCACACTGTAGATGCCAGGGAGCAAGAAGGTTGAGGGAGAGAAGGGTGGAGAAATATCCCCCCTATTTTCAGCTGTAAACTTCAACAGTCTTCAAACCTGTATATCCAGGATTTTTTGTGAACATGATGAATGATCCAGTGGTGATCTCAACTGTCTTACTAAGAAGATGTTTATATGAGAGAGCACAGGAAGCTGCTTTAGCATAATGACTCCACTGAGAAGGAGAAGCTCCTAACTATCACCCTGCTGAGTGTGTTGCCAGTAAGCTTGAAAAATAAAGAAGAAACACAGTTTCCACAGGGGCTTGTAATGTTCCTTTCTGGCCTGTACTTGCAGGGACTCAGAACTCATGAACAATTTAAACAGCTCAGGAAGGCATGGCAGTTCCAGTATGTGGGCTGTCAAGTTAATTTATGAGTGTGTATAATTGGGTGGTTGTTTTTCCTCTGGAAAGATGAAACAGCTGAGCCAAGAAAGATTGGTATCTACCATTTCCAACATACAGAAATTGGTATTTTTAGGGTATGAAAAGAGAGAGAAGCAGAGAAGCGTTTGTGCAGCCACTAAGAAGTCTGCAAGGTAGAAAACTGTATCATTGAATATACTTTCTAGACACAGGGCTCTAATCGTCACTGACTTACAGGGCTGCAGAGCGGTTCAGAGCGGCACCGCACCCCAGGGAGTTCCCAGCAGAATTCTGCCTACAGACAACACAAGCAGGCAGAGTGCTTTCTGAGGAACTGAGGGAATAAAGGCTTTCTTTATTCTAGCCTCAGTACTGTCTCTGAAATGGAAGTGGTTGTGGGATAAAGCTGTGCCCTAACTAGCCGTGCTCCTTTTGGCAGGGGATATCAGCCATGTGATAAATCCCAAGGGCCTGCAGCGAGCATCCTTACTGAGATTCTAGCTGCTGCTCTCAGAGAAGCACACATAAAGACAGCAGTCCTGTTTTGAACTCCACATCCTCTAACTGGAGGTGTCAGAATCTGTCCCTTATTAACTGCCAACCTATGAGGTCAAATATAATGTATTAATTAATTCATAATTAATTACATTAGTTGCCAAGGGCAATGGTTCCAAGGCAAATGTGTGTAACTATTACTATGTTTAGTGAAACACAGCTGCCTGTGTACAAGTGCTATGTGCACAGCACCCTTTAATTTGATAAACAAAGGCTTCATCTAAACTGTGGAAGCTGGGGGCACTTTGCAATTCCCAGCTCTGAGGCAAGACGTGAAGACCACATGCTAGAATAAGTCCAAACATTGGGTATTCCTGGTCTTCATCACAGTTTCTCCTGGAAGGAAATCCAGGAGGGTGAGGAGGGAGAGACCTTCACCTCTCTGATGGTGTATGCTATCAGAGACCTCTGATGGTGTATGCCATCACACCTCTCACTCCAGGTAGCTGGGGGAAAAAGGATGGAGACGAGGATGCATCACATAGCATGCACTTAGACACAGGCAAAAAAAGTTAGATTTACTTTGGTACATTACTAGCAAGGAAGAAATGAGGATTCAATTCCTTCCAGTAACAAATATACAGCCCTTGGATTCCAAAACAAAGTCAGTATTCTGAAAAACTCACCTGGAGGATTTTGTCTGCAGCTCTACCATGTGCTTGCATAATATCTGGGCTTACAAAAATGTATACATATGCATACCATGCATATATACCGCCTCAGTTACCACCATTTGCATGATTCAGCATTATCTCCTGCCTCAGTTTTCCATTGGTCATTCATTGCCCGATTTTGGAACTTCTTCCAGCTRCCTGAGCCGGGAACCTCTCACCCTGAAGTAGCCCAAGATCCCACATATTATAACTTCAGCCTCACTGGCACAACCTTCAATTGTAGTCATGCAGGGTGTCACCTAGCAATATAATTGGAATTGCTCGCAAAGATACTGACATAGAATATTAAAAATGGAAGAACTGGGCCAAGGTAGGGTGGGTTTTTTTTAGCAATATCCTGATCAAAAAGATGTAGGCACACTTTCTGTTCACAATAGACAGGATTGATCTTGTCCTCACTTAAGTCTCTGTAGTTAGAAATAACTCCTGTCATCTCAGTGGACTGATATGCGTATATATTGAAGGAGATCTCAGGTGAACTTGAGATCATCTGAACAGACCAGGTTCAGACACCAAGTCTTTTTAACAGAAAAAGGCTGAAAAGAAGGAGTTTAGAAAATATTCTGAGTTGTCTTATTCACTTAACAGCAATTCATCTGAAGTTGTAATTACAACTTAGACACATAAAAATGGGTGTATGTAATTAATACATTTAAACGGGAGGTGATTGAAGGCTACTGAGACAGCACGTAGAGTACTGCCCTTCTGTGTGCCTGTGTCTTACTTTTCTTTTGACTGCTAGTGCAAATGGGATGTCATTCACAGCAAGGATGGAAATATGTATGAGTTTTTCTTTTGCATAAAAAGTTTCGATCATTCAGTCAGGTAACTGATCTGTGCAATTCAAACACTTACTTGCACAAGGGTGAATTATACCCAAAGCAAGCACTCTGTACTCCATGAAACATACAAACAAACAAACAAACAACCTCTGTTGATTTCACTCATTTTACTGTAAGTAAACCTGCTACTATACTTTGACCAGCAGGAAACTTTCCCCACTGGGCTACAAGACCATGCACAGCTCATATGCTAGCAAAATAAGTGGGCTTGATATTTCAATGCTCTGCAGCAGCTAATAGTTCCTGGTAGTCATAGGCCAAGTACTGAAATTCCCTGTTACTCAAACAATTCCTGATATATTTAATGCTGTAACTAATTTCTCATACAAAAGTCTGTGGTCTCTCTGCACCTTTGAAAGCTCTTGCCCAGGGAACCACCTTTTCTCTTCAGCCATTCTAAATTTGATTCTCACCTTCTGTAGAGTATGACAGTGCAACTGACTTTGATAGATTTAAATAGTTCACGCTTGCTAATGGAGCTTGTACTTACTGTAATATCCCATTATAATGTGCAAAACAATATAATCGTTGAAGTGAGTTGTTTTAAAATGCTTTAAAAAACATAAAAAGAAAGAATGTTTTATGCAAAAATTCCGGTAGACCCCTCCAGGATTCGCTGATGAAAAACCAAAGACTTAGACCCACAATTCCTAAATAGATTTTGCAGTGGGAAAGACCACAGCTTCAATTTTTTTTTTTTTTTCATTTGAACAGCAATACCTGTCACTAATACAAACTATGCTATACCTTGTGAGCTTTTAGGTGCAGGTTTTAAAGCTTAAATCTCTGCCTTTCATTATCCATAATTTATTGCAGCGCTGAAGCTCATATACAGTTCTCACAGTCTACTGTGTAATTGACTTCAGCCCCTTTCCTCACATAATAAATAAATTAGATAATACTGGAGCCTTTAAATTAACAAAAGGTTAAATAACATTTTATGAGTTCCCTTGGTGATTTTCTGGCCAGCACCACATTTTCCATAATACATCATTACAGCAATAGCACTCTGCAGTATTGTAGCTGTATTACAGCAATATTATTATGGGAGAGCTGCTGCTTTGAGATGCCTATTAAACGGGTTTCAAGACCCCAGGAGTCTGCAAATAGTCAATAAATTGTACATTATCCAGGATTGCTCAGTGAGCTATAGCAGGGGCCACATGACTTAAGCAAAGCTGGAAGCTACCCATTCCCTTTCCAGGGACTCAGCCATGCTGGAGAAATCAGAAGCAAGCCCTTGCCTTATCAAGGTGTTTGAGGGTGGTCTTTTTTGGTCACAAAAAAAACTAATAGGTGTTCAGTGTGTACTAAGTCTTCATTTTCTTTATTTTCCTGTTACAGCAAACAACAGATGTTCTTAAGCTATATGCTTACCAAAGATATAGTCCAAATGTCTTACTTGTGCATCCTCCTCAAAACATCTTAGAAGGACACAAYGTAACACTGTGAATATTTTTGAGTATAAATTGGAAATTCTAAAAAGAAGCAGAGCTCCATTCTCTGTTCCTCAGAAAATAACTACTAGGACATTTTCTGCCTGTAAAGAGTAAAACCCACTTTTAATCATCAGGCCACCACAAGCTTTACAGAACACCATCAGGGTGCGATTTGCACATTATTCTGAGAATTGAAGTTATGAACTCACCTCAGCACAGAGACAAGCTCTCTTTGAAGTGAAAATCACCCTATACATTTCTGATATTAAAAAGCTGGATGTATGTTAATTCAGAAAGCATGGATGGGCAAGGAGTGACTCCCCAGTGTCAAATGTCATCACTGAAACATTGCCAAAGCAGTGCCCCAGTCTCCAGACTTCTAGAGTGACTCTCAAGAGAAAAAAAATTGTTTGCAATTGCCTTTTTTTTTTTTACACAAACTTACATTTATTTGAGTAATAGCTGAAATAGGTTGTTAAGAGTATGGGTAAAATGTTCAAAAACAAAGTAAATCATAAACTGCTAGACACGAGTAGAGATGGACAGAGGACCCCTCTAATCAATCAGTAAGTAAACAAAATGTTCAGAATAATATCAGAGAGGTGTGCTTTCTGTCTGAAGAACTTTTCTTTTTTCCTTTTTCATGCTCCACTTTGATTTTAATTGATGTCTTTCATTCCCCTCTCCAATGCACTTTCTGCCTTCTTCCCACCACACCTCAGCCCCAAGGATGCAGAGGAATACCTCTATTTCAGATGAGTTCTTGAATTTCAAGGGTTTGAATAAACTAAAAGTTAGGAGACCATGTCTAAATTTCTCTAAATTAACTGTCCAGAGTACTTTGATTTACTATAGTGACTTCATCCACTTCTGTGAAATCTGGTGATATTATGTTTTAAACATGATTCATACTCAGTATCTTTTTCATGGCCATTTATAATCAAGTGACATAAACAAAGTGTCAATTACTGTGTTAGACCTCAGCACCTGACTAGTTAATATTTGAACACRTAGGATTTCATGCTGCAGTGCTGCCTACTACAAACCATTTTGATCARATATATTTTCTTGTTTTGAACATTGATTTCTTTTTCTTCAGATACTCTACTGATCAAATGCTGTGTACAGACAATTCCAGATAAATACATGTAAGGATATCTATCAGCAGTATGTCTACCAGTACTTATCATCTATGGAATGGCTCACATACAAAGATGTCTCTGAATGTAAATGATAATATTCCCTCTTCCTCCACTGACAAAAATATTATCAAACTCAACCTCTCCTCAGGCAAGAACTTGGCATATCAAGGTTCTTTAATCCACTCTAAACAATGCATGAATGGGATGTCAACTATTGCTAATTCAGTCTTCTGAAGTTTAGTCTGCACTTGAAATCCCCTCACCTTTTCTTTCAGGCAAAGATACACTAATTGCTTGTAAGCCACTGAAGGCCTGAATTTGTGTAGGCCATCACAAATGGTGTGGGCCACCACTTATCCTCTATGTTACAGGAAAAGTCATTAATTTTACTTCCTTTCTGCTCTTACATGACAAATTTACACTGTGCTGCACAAGAGATAATTAGTACCAAAGCAAAAAAATTAAATGCATCCTGCATTTCTCTTCCGTTGCTCTTCTAGCATGCCTTATTTGTAAATATAGCTCTGAATTTCTTTATGTGCTCTGAATCCCACCACTTTAAGGAGTTACACTTACTAGCCATTCTAACAACTAATTAGAAGTAGCAGGAAAGCCATTTTTCTGCTTTCTGTAGGGAAAATCACAATACCCTCAACAGCCTCYAGAAAAAAGGTGACAGACTTTGGCCTGGAATAATTTGCTTCTGCAGTTAAATATGATTCCTGAAATACATTCAGAGAATACTGACAGGAAACGTTGAGCATAAAAAATGTACTATGAATTCAGAATGACTATTTATGCCTAGCTGGGAAGCCCTATATAATCTAATCAGATTTGCTGAGGAAGACAATGGCCAAACGACACCTTCTGTTTGCACGAAATATATGTTAAAATTTAAACTCATCTCAGTATATAACGCAGATAAAAGCCAGTGCTGGCAGAAACAGGAAAGCTTATCTTTGACAGAATTATGAACAGCAAGTCTGCCTGGGTGTCTTCAGGACAGCGCAGGAATTTACTCGAAAGTGTTTTGTGTTTGGTGATGACACATTATCATTCTCAACAAAGTGCTGAATTATTTCCTTCATGGAAACTAGTGGACTTATTCAGGGACCTGTACTGTTTTTTAGCCTCTCCTGAACTAAATGCAAAAGGATTCAAAGGCTGTCAGCCAGGGACGCAGCTGTTGTAAACCAGTCTAGTTCCAGTGAGAGAGGGAATGCAATTTACACTGGCTATGGATTTGCATCTGAGAGGACTTTGAGGCAGATCCAAAACAAATGAAGTTTGACTGAGCACGAAAGCTGTAGACCTACCGGACAGAGTCACTTTTCCCTTCATCTCTCTAAATGACATGAAATGTGAATCATCCTAATAGAATTAGGAGTCTGCACAAATCTTCTTGACTACTGTAAGATTTTTACTTCGGATCTACCCATTTGTAACTTTCTTCCATAGAAGTAAGRGTCCACACATATTGTTAGAAAATTAAAATGTAATAGAGTTGATGCCAAGGTTCTTGACTAAAATGCAGTACCTGCTGTGGGATGTGGTTTTGCTCCCTTGCAAAATGTCTATGAATGGGAACAAGATAAATGGTGACATCTCTTTACGATGCAAATGGTTTGTATTAAGCAGCAACTTCTCAAAAAACAGTTACTCAAAAGCTTCTGTTCTTGGAGTCCCACTGTTTGTAGTGAAGCATTCTGATGAATAGTACCTGTGTTTGTAGATAGAGTACCCTGTGTTTGTAGACAGAATTAATATCAAAGATTTGCTCCAGGGATCAATAGCAACTACGGAAGCTTAAAATGAGATAGTTTTGGGATTTTTTTTACATTGCTTTGTGACACAAAATACAGTGAATATTGGGAGACTCCAGGAAAATGTCTGCAGTTGATGGATGTATTTGTTAATTCCTGACAAGTCTCTTCAGTTTGTTTAGCTGTTTGCTTTTTTGTATTTAAAAAATAAATAGCATCTAATTCACTTTAGATGCCTTGATTTTGCACAGAAGCCTGACTACCCTTCACCGAACAGGACATGTCTTAAGGCCCACCTTTGTTCACTAACTCTGCACTAAGTCTGCAGTGGCACACACTTCACAGGATCACAGAATGTTTGAGGCTGGAAAGGACCTCTGGAGGTCATCTCGTCCAACACCCCTGATCAAGAAGGGCCACCTAAAGTCAGTTGCCCAGCACTGTGTCCAGACAGCTTTGGAATATGTCCAAAGTCGAAGACTCCATAACCTTTCTGGGCAAGCTGTGCCAGTGCTCAGTCACCCTCACAGTGAAAAAGTGTTTCCTGATGTTCAGACGGAGCACATTTCAGTTTGTGCCCGTTGCCTCTTGTCCTGTCACTGGGCACCACTGGAAAGATGCTGGCTTCGTGATCTTCACACCCTCCCTTCAGGTATTTATATACATTGATGAGATTCTCCTGAGCCTTCTCTTCTCCAGGCTGAACAGCCCCACCCCTCTCAGCCTCTTGTCATATGTAAAATGCTCTAGTCCCTCCATCATCTTTGTGGCCCTTTGCTGTACTTCCTCCAGTATATCCATGTATCTCCTGTACTGAGGAGCCCAGAACTGCACACAGTACTCCAGATGAGGCCTCACCAGTGCTGAGTAAAGGGGAAGGATCATTTCCCTCAACCTGCTGGCAACACTCCTCCTAATGCAGCTCAGAATACCATTGGCCTTCTTTGCTGCAAGGGCACGTTGCTAGCTCATGTTCAACTTGGTGTCCACCAGTACCCCCAGATCCTTTTCTGCTACACCGCTTTCCAGCTGGGCATCCAGCATATATTGGTGCCTGGGGTGGTTCTTCCTCAGGTGCAGGATTTTGCACCTCCACCTGTTGAATTTCAGGAGGTTCCCATCAGCCCATTTCTCCACCCTGTCGAGGTCCCTCTGGATGGCAGCACAACTTTCTGGTGTATCAACCAATCCTCCTAGTTCTGTGTCATCTGCAAACTTGCTGCAGGTGCACTCTGCCTCATCATACAGATCATCGGTTAGGATGTTGAATGGTATTGGAGAGAGTACTGATCCCCAGTGTACACCACCACTGGCCTCCAACTAGACGTTGTATCACTGACTGCAACTCTCTTGTGCTTGGCCATTCAGCTAGTTTTCAGTTCACCTCACTGTCAGCTCATCTATCCCATACTTCAACAGCTTCTCTCTTATGGCCTTCTTGAAGTCCAGGTAGACAACATCCACTGCTCTCCCCTCAGTTACCAGGCCAGTCATTTCATCGTAGATCATAGGTTTGGTCAAGCAAGATTCACCCTTCGTGAATCTATGCTGAATGCTTATGACTACCTTCCTGTCCATCATGTACCTAGAAATTGTTTCCAGAATATTTACTCCAGACTGACCTGTAGTTCCCTGTGCCCTTCTTGCCTTTTTCAAGATAGAAGTGACATTTGCTTTCCTCCAGTCCTCAGGCACCTCTCCCAGCTACCATAATCATTCAAACATAATYGAAAGTTTAAGCTGTATGTTGGTGAGTCATCAGAATAATTTTCATAATGTCATTCTGATTTCCTCAGAAAATACTGGGGCAGCACAGCTACAGTGTTTCCCACACTACCTTCAAAAACATGCTCATGATTGTGGAATATTGGTTGTGAAAGCAAACAATAAAAAAGCAGGTCTCTGGCCTGGTCTCATGTTTTCTGAGCTCCTCTGTGTACTCCCATGACATCATCCACACTAGAGTCTCTTCACTGTCCCACTACAGGGACAAAGATCAGAATTACGCCAAACTGATGGAAGAACTGTTAACTGCTCCTGGGTGTTATGTCTTAAGAGCTATAGCCCTGGGTCTGTGCCGTACCATGCACAGGTACTGAGGAAACAGTGAATCAGGAACTCAGCAACATGTAGGAAAGTGTCTCAGCACTCGTTCCAGTGTTCAGTTCTCCGTGACATCTTCCACCCGTCCTTACACTGCCTGCTCCACCCTATTGGTGGTTCAGCCTCTCTGGAATCCYGCAGTCTGGATTAACCACAGATGAATAGTCTGCAGGAGCTTACCACTTGAATATTGTGGCCTTAGCAACCCAGAAAGCCCTAAACACAAATGCAGCCCATGTATTACTTAGTGGCACCTCCAAACATACCACAGCCAAGGGAAAGTCTTGGTGACGTTAAATGGCCTGGGGTTTGAGTCATGGGACTCTGGATTTTATTTGTCTATCTCTACACATTCATTACCAGTATATTGTGATGGAAATAAAGGTATTCCATCTCCCCCAAATAATGTGTTGGAGACCTTGAAATAYTAACTTCAATCCTTCATCCACACTTCACACAAATTCAAGGATTTGGTTCAACTACATTTAATTCAAATCAGAATTTAATTAAAAGTTAATTTCTTTCTGTACTTGACCAACACATTGTAATGGACCTATCATTTTGCACCTCTCCAAGCTTATCAAGCAGTTACAGTTTCTCTTTAACTTTCTTTGACCCTATTGCCCTTACATGGTCAACTTCTGCTAGGTTACTGTGCTGTTAGATCTATTGAAAAGTCTGAAATTTAATAACTGCCAATTATTAGCATTTTCTCTAATAAGGTTAGCACTAATTAGCCCTAAAATCAGCAGTGACTTACTGTAAATGATAAAGTCAGCATTAACATTGATTACCTTGCTAATTAGTCATGGCAAAAAGTAGGCCATYTGAGCAACAAATGACATTACTATGYCATTATAAAGGGCCGTCACAATTAGACATAACCCCTGTTTCTGTTTTGCTTCAGTAAGGACCAACAAACCAGATGGAATTCAGTAACTGATAAATTATTAATATTTTTGCTGTTTTCAGCCAGAGCTCTAGCTAATGCACATTCTTTCCCTAGATAATCTTTAATCATAATTCTTCCTAAAATACCCACTCATCCAAACCAATTTTAATGCACCAAGGAGGATTGTATATCCATTTCTACAAAGGCAGGAACATCAAATAAAATACAGATACAGACAGAAGCTGAAGGTGCCTTCACAAGACTCAGTTCCGAGAGTCTAAGGTTTGGCCCATTTTGGGACATCTACTTTAAAATCCAGAAATACTGAAAGTATCAAACTAGATGTTCATTTTCATCTGATGCTGACAGAAGATCTATTCACTACTACACGCTACTTAATGTTAGTTTACAAAAATCATAGAATCATAGAATCATTTAGGTTGGAAAAGACACTTAAGATCATCGAGTCCAAACATAAACTTAAAACTGCCAACTAAACCATGTCCCTAAGTGACATGTCTACTTGTCTCTTAAATATCTCCAGAGAAGGTGACTCAACCACTTCCCTGGGCAGCCTGTTCCAGTGCTTGAAATTTTTCCTAATATCCAATCTAAACATCCCCTAGTGCAACTTGAGGCCGTTTCCTCTYGTCCTATCACTTGTCACTTGGGAAAAAAGACCAACCACCTTTCAGGTAGGAGCGATAAGGTCTCCCCTCAGCCTCCTCTTCTCCAGATTAAACAACCCCAGCTCCCTCAACCACTCCTCATAAGACTTGTGAGTCTAGACCCTTCACCAGCTTCGTTGTCCTTCTTTGGACAGGCTCCAGCACCTCAATGTCCTTCTTGTAGTGAGGGGCCCAAAACTGAACACAGTATTCGAAGTGCGGCCTCACCAGTGCCCGAGTACAAAGGGACAATCACTTCCCTAGTCCTGCTGGCCACACTATGCAAGCCAGGATGCTGTTGGCTTTCCTGGCCACCTGGACACACTGTCGGCTTATATTCAGCTGGCTGTTAACCAACATCCCCAAGTTCTTTTCCACCAGGCAGCTTTCCAGCCACTCTTCCCCAAGCCTGTAGCGTTGCCTGAGGTTGTTGTGACTCAAGTGCAGGACCTGGCACTTGGCCTTGTTGAATCTTAGACAACTGGCCTCGGCCCATCTATCCATCCTGTCCAGATCCCTCTGCAGAGCCTTCCTACCCTCAGGCAGATCAACACTGCCGCCCAGCTTGGTGTCATCTGCAAGTTAATGAGGGTGCACTCRATCCCCTCGTCCAGATCACTGATAAAGATATTAAACAGAACTGGCCCCAGTACTGAGCCCTGGGGAACACTGCTTGTGACCTGCTGCCAACTGGATCTAACTGCATTCACCACAACTCTTTGGGCCCGGCCAYCCAGYCAGTTTTTACCCAGCGAAGAGTACACCTGTCCAGGCCACGAGCAGCCAGTTTCTCCAGGAGAATGCTGTGGGAAATAGTGTCAAAGGCTTTACTAAAGTCTAGGTGGACAACATCCACAGCCTTTCCCTCATCTACTAGGCAGGTGACCTCGTCATATAAGGAGGTCAGGTTAGTCAAGCAGGACCTGCGTTTCACAAACCCATGCTGACTGGGCCTGATCACCTGGTTGTCTTGTACGTGCCATGTGATGGCACTCAAGATGATCTGCTCCATAACCTTCCCCAGCACCGAGGTCAGGCTGACAGGCCTATAGTTCCCTGGATCCTCCTTCTGGCCCTTCTTGTAGATGGGCGTCACATKTGCTAACCTCCCAGTCAACTGGGATCTCACTGGTAAGCCAGGACTGCTGATAAATGATGGAAAGTGGCTTGGTAAGCACTTTCGCCAGCTCCCTCAGTATCCTTGGGTGGATCCCATCTGGCCCCATAGATCTSTGTATGTCTAAGTGGTGTAGCAGGTCGCCAATCATTTCCCCTTGGATTACAGGGGCTTCATTCTGCCTTCTCTGTCTTCCAGCTCAGGGTGCTGGATACCCCGAGAACAACTGGTCCTACTATTAAAGACTGAAGCAAAGAAGGCATTAAGTACCTCAGCCTTTTCCTCATCCTTTCTCACTATGTTTCCCCCCACATTCAACAAAGGATGGAGATTCTCCTTAGCCCTCCTTTTGTTGTTAATGTATTTATAGAAACATTTTTTATTGTCTTTTATGGCAGTAGCCAGATTAAGTTCTAGTTGGGCTTCGGCCCTTCTAATTTTCTCCCTGCATAGTCTCACGACATCTTTATAGTCCTCCTGAGTTGCCTGCCCTTTCTTCCAAAGGCCATAAACTCTTTTTTTTCCTGAGTTCCAGCCAATGCCGTCTGTTCAGCCAGGCCGGTCTTCTTCCCCACCAGCTCACCTTTCGGCACATGGGGACGGCCTGCTCCTGCACCTTTAACATTTCCTTCTTGAAGAATGTCCAGCCTTCCTGGACTCCTTTGCCCTTCAGGACTGCATCCCAAGGGACTCTGTCAACCAGGCTCCTAAACAGGCCAAAGTCTGCCCTCTGGAAGTCCAAGGTAGTAGTTCTGCTGACCCCCCTCCTTACTTCTACAACAATTGAACACTATCATTTCATCATCACTATGCCCAAGATGGCCTCCAACCATTACATCACCCACAAGTCCTTCTCTGTTCACACAYAACAGGTCCAGCAGGGTTCCTTTTTTGGTTGGCTCACTTACCATCTGCATCAGGAAGTTATCTTCCACACACTCCGGGAACCTGCTAGACTCTTTCCTCTCTGCCGTATTGTATTTCCAGTAGACGTAAGTTGAAGTCCCCCATGAGAACAAGAGCTAGCGATTGTGAGACTTGTCCCAGCTGCTTATACAATATTTCATCTGCCTCTTCATCCTAGTTGGGTGTTCTATAACAGACTCCCACCATGATACCTGCCTTGTTGGCCTTTCCCCTGTTTCTTACCCATAAACACTCGACCCTTTCATCACCATCATCAAGCTCTAGATGTCAAAACATTCCCTAACACACAGGGCTACCCCGCCGCCTTTCCTTCCTTGCCTATCCCTTCTGAAGAGCTTATAGCCATCTATTGCAACACTCCAGCTATGTGAGTCATCCCACCATGTTTCCATGATTGCAACTACATCATAGTTTCCCAGCTGCACAATGGCTTCCAACTCCTCCTGTTTGTTGACTATGCTGCCTGCATTGGTGTAGGTGCACTTCAGTTGGGCTATTGGTCCTGCCACCTTTTTTGGGGGAGAAATCCTAATTTCTATGTGACACTTCTCAGGTGCTTCTGTGGTTTCCAACACATCAACAAACCTTGTGTCTTTCCTGCCACGTGGATCTCCATCTCCTACCCCCACTGAGATGGCTAGGGTGCTGCAGCATTTCAAACATGCTCCAGTGTACTCAGCAMATCATGGAGCAGACTGAACGACCTGGCTGGCATGGCACTCCTCAAACACTGATGTGCCACCCCCAGGCTTACCTGTAGTGAGCCTGGTTATATTCCTTTCCCCCTTCAAATCTAGTTTAAAGTTCTTTCAATGAGCCCTGCTAACTCCTGCGTAAAGATCCTCTTCCCCCTTTGAGAAAGGCGCACCTCATCTGTTGCCAGCACGCCTGGTGTTGTGTAGATCAATCCATGACCAAAAAACMCAAAATTCTGCCAGTGACACCAGTCATGGAGCCAGGTATTGACCAGCTGGGTTTTCCTATTTCTTCTCTCATCATTCCCTGCAAGTGGAAGGATAGAGGAGAATGCTATTGTGCTCCTGATCCCTTAACCAGTTGTCCCAAGGCCCTGAAGCCTCTCTTGATTGCTCTTGCGCTTCTTATTGCAACTTCATCGCTGCCTATCTGAAAAATCAATAATGGATAATAATCCGCAGGCTGGTAGGGTAGGAAGTCTTCTCATCGCATCTTTAATGCAGGCCCCAGAGAGGCAGCAGAATTCCCTAAGTGGGTCTGGTCGGCATATTAGGCCTTTTGTTCCCTGCAGAAGAGAGTCTCCTATGACAATGACCCGTCTTTTTTTATTTATGGAAGCAGTTTTGACACAGGGCGTAGGCCAACTTAACCTTCGCGACACCTACAACCTAGATAAACGATCATCCTCAACATTATTTGGTTCCAGTTGCAGAGCCTCGGACCTATTATGCAAGGGCACCTGGGAAGGCGGGGTGGTCATGGAGGAGATGCATCTGCTGTGCTGGGTAGGAACTTTTCGCCATTGCTCCCTATCCCTTAAATCACCATGTTCTGGTGMGTGGAGAGAGGATAGGGAATCCTCTGTAKCATACATCCTGTCTACCTGACAGGCCTGTCCCAGGGATAGTAGGGCGTGGTTCCAGTAGTCTTTTTCTCTCTCAGACTCCCTGATACTCCTCAACCTGCTCACCTTCTCTTGGAGCTCTGCCACCAAGCTGAGGAGTTCCTCTACCTGGGTGCACCTCCCACAGGTGTACTCACTGCTGCCATCTGGTACTGGCATAAGAGTAGGGTACAGCCTGCAGCCTGACACCTGGGGAGATGGAGATGAATTTACAAGTTTGTAAATAACCTCTGTGACAATGGCAGTACATGGGTGGTTTAATGAAAGGGAAAACAGTGGATTCGCTTAGTCATGATATAGCCACAGTGCTAAGTCTTCCACGCTGTCTAACCTATGCCAATCCAAACACGTAAAATTGATTTAAAAACAGCTCAGTACCCATCCCAGGAGTCTTTCTTTTTACATAGGAATCCCGTATTACACACATTCATTGCCCTRTAGAAATTTCTGAAGAGGGCTAAGCTTACCCTTAGTTCATATCAAGGCACACTCTGTAAAGCTAAGCACCCACAAATGGTGCTGCAAACTGGATGGGATTATAGGCATCAGACACATCCATATAGACCACCAACTGCTTTTGGAGTCTTTGAGGAGACCATGCAGCTTGCATCGGACCCACAATGGTAAAACAGGAGGCTTCACTCCTGACAGACTCTGCAAATGTYTCTGGCCACCCCCACCAACACTGCTGGGGAAAATGCACCCTCAGAAGAAGACGCAGACAAGCAATGAATATCTAGCATCTTGGAGGCTGTTGCAAATGATATCCAATCCTAGTCCTATTAGCCTAGTAAAATTAGTCTAGTGCAATCCTGCAGTGCCCTGCACGGAGCAAGGATGTTCATYAAAGCTTGTACAATGACATCTTTTAAACACCATCTATGATCTCACTGCATCCTAACGTCACAGCAATAASCCTACAGCTTGTAAAACAGAACATGATACTTTTTGCCGCTTTTCTTATTCGACATTGTCTTCATTCCACATATTCTCATGCCTATAGTTTAAGAAGTTGATACAGCTTTCTACTGCAAGGTAACAGAGGTGGATGGGAAAGGTTCAAGAAATAAATACAAAGCAAATCAAAAGGAAAGCAATGCAACAAATAATTAGKTAAAGCAGAAAGGCACTATCTGAAATATATACACAACATCTCCCCCCAAAATTAATGAACGACTGAAGACTGTGAAGCTGGACATGGTAAGAGACCAGAAATATTGAAAAAACAAAGAAACACAATTCAGCCCAGTTCAAAGTATGTAGATGGAKCTATGGCCTAGAAATTTTTTCTTCTTTTTGTAGAGAATTACTTTTCTGATTATCAGGAAATTCAGAGACTAAGGCTAGTTAAGACCATTTAAAAATAGACTAGGCTGTGTGCTGTGAAAAAAAAAATCCCAGTGTAGGTAGGCTGCTTGACATAACCCTGCCTGTCCTCACAGCTCAGAACCTTATAATCCGAGCACAAGTTAGCCTCAAGGGTGAGAACTGAGCCTCATTAGAAACAAGCCTCTTCAGACCTACGAAAGATTATAAAAACATATGCATGTCTTTATGTTAGCTTTCGTATATAGAATACAGTTAGATGGAGAGGGGATAAAGGCGAGGAAGCACTGAACCTTTGTTTKTTTAGAAGGTAGTAACTGCATTAAAGTAAACTGGCATCAAACCAGCATAAAGAAGTGGAAATGCAAGCTATATTGTCTTCATAGTGCTCTCTAGTTTCTGCAAATAATTGTTCATGTTTAAGATATCTTTTTTCCCTCTTCTTTCCTGCAGTTCTTTCTCTGGAATCCACTGAACTTTATGTTTATAATCAGCATGTCATTTTTATGATTCAAAAATTTTTAAACACAACAAAACAGTGGGTGGTTTGAGCACTATGAATCAGTGATTTAATCTGGCCAGAACCATTTCAATCTGCATTCACTCTTCTATGGCTGACATGTTAAGTAAGAAACTTTTACCTTCCTGAACATTTGACACACATCAGCTTTCCCAGAAAACAAAATCTGGACATTTCAGGAAACTGATTCTACCCTGACATTCCCAAAACTGAACTTTTCAATAAGCTTGACTCATACTACATTTTTCTTATGTCTAATGAAAGACTCAGAAATAACTTTGTTTACTTTTCTATCCAATTTTACCTCCTAATCTTACCACTGACAGGGTATACTGATAAAAGCTAACAAAGACAAACAAATAAGTACCTAAAAAACTACTGATACCATGTAAATCAACTCTGAACAAGGTTGACCAAGAAGGATTTAAAGTTTAGTATCCTCTGCCCGGCATTATCATTACAAGCGCTCAGTACCTACAGTGGAAATAACAATMGAAAGTTTGATTAACAAAATATAATATAGGCCACCCCCCAAAAAAGAAAAAATTACAAAAAACTCCAAACAGGGAACTAATGATTCTGCTCAAAWGCAGTAAGACAGACTGAAAGCCCCAAGAAAAGTTTCCAGAGTGGCTAGTCAAATTGTTCAGGAGAAGGAAAGACTTCTTCAAGGTTTTACCGGTCAAATTTATCTTTATCATCTACACTAAATTTGTGTTGAGTATCAATCCAGTTTAATCAGCTGTATAAAGTTTAGTAATGAGACAACTTTGCTTACACATGTTGAGATGAAGATGTACTTTCTGCAAACACCTGTACAAATCACTTCAGCTGATGCAGGAAACAAATGGATACATAAAGTATAAATGCAAATATATTTTATAGATGAAGCAAATAACCTAAATTGTTACTTTCTTCACTAATGACTAAAACACTAAGCACAATGGACACAGCGACTTCAAGGTGATGTTCCATATTGACTTACTGAGATGTAATGACACTGCAAAGTGTACTGGTTTAACCCCAGTCGGCAACTGAACCCCACACAGCCGCTCACTCACTCTCCCCCGGTGGGACGGGGGAGAGAATCGGAAGGGTAAAAGTAAGAAAACTCGTGGGTTGAGATAAAGACAGTTTAATAGGKAAAGCAAAAGCCGCACATGCAAGCAAAGCAAAACAAGGAATTCCTTCACTACTAACCATCAGCAGGCAGGTGTTCAGCCATCTCCAGGAAAGCAGGGCTCCATCACGCGTAACGGTGACTTGGGAAGGCAAACGCCATCACTCCGAACTTTCCCCCTCCTTCTTCTTCCCCCAGCCTTATATGCTGAGCATGGCATCATATGGTATGGAATACCCCATTGGTCAGCTGCGCTAGCTGTCCTGGCTATGCTCCCTCCCAGCCTCTTGTGCGCCTGGCAGAGCATGGGAGGCTGAAAAGTCCTTGACTAGTAGATTGCCTAGCAACAACTAGAAACATTATTGTGTTATCAACATTCTTCCTACACTAAATCCAAAACATAGCCCTATACCATCTACTAGAAAGAAAATTAATTCTATCCCAGCCAAAACCAGGACACAAAGTTAGAAGCAAAACTCGCAACAGTAGGACAACTACTTTTTATTGTTTAGCATAAAATATTAGGATTTCTCAGAGAAAGGAGAGTTAAAAAGAAAAATAGAAAACAGGGTAAATGTCTAGCTCTTAAAAAACACAGTTTTGCTGATAAAAAATACTGAATAAACTGCAGCCTGTGTCTTTTCAGATGGCACCAGTGATGTTTTTTGTCATTAGAGGTGTATTTTTGATTGGGCTTGGTTTTTGGTTTTGGTGGGTTTTTTCATTTGTGTTTGTATGTGGGTGAGGGAGTAGTTAGCATGAAAAAGGGGAAAAAAAAAAAAAAAAAAAGGAAGTTTTAAAATCTACTCCAGCTTCCTCAGGGAGAATATTTTTGTTGCCGAACAAGTCATGTAAACTTTATATATCTCAGGTATGCTCTCTGAAAAATGGCTATTAACACAGAACTTCACAGAGAATTGTGCAGTCTTACTAATTGGTTAATCTCTTTGAGATATTTGGATGAAAGATGGTATTTGATTGCCAAGTGCATTAGAGCTTCACACTGACTGCCTCATACCAGGCAGGAGAAAACTAGAGAAAGCCAAGCCACAGAGATACTTTAAATGCCCAAAATGGAGGAAAAAATGCTCCTGCCTCTCACGTTTACTGGTTTCTGATCTTTTACAGAAGAAAGAAAATACGTTCTACAGAGTTTAGCTGTGGGAGCTGCAGTCTCAAGCAACATGATAGTAAAATTTGTTATAAGAACAGGTGCTCCCTGATTTCTTTCTCTTAAGGTAGTAGCTTTGTGTACCTTTAACCAATAGCTAACATTTGCAATATTACTTGAGTAGGGGGGAAAAGGGGTAACAATGCTTTTGGATGAAGTGTTCTGGTTTTAATCTATAACCTCCTCCACTTGCTTTTTCCGAAAGACATACATAGAGGGTACTGAGGGGGTACTGAATATAATATTTCATCATAAAGGTAATTGGATATCTCTGGCTCCTATTACCTTTTCATAATATCTGTTGAATGTAACGCTTGAATTTCACATTTTGGATGGATGCCCAGAAGTTTATGTAAAGTATTTGCCTGAAATACTGAAAGAGAACCTACATTTTTATTTCCTCATGCCTGTGTTGAGGATTAATCCATTCTTCCTCAGATTGTAAAATTTTTGCACTTTTAAAAATTTCTTTCTAATTTCTGAATAGTAATAAGTTGAAGACTCAAAACTCCAGTTTCACAGCTAAATCAAAACTGTTGCTGGGGGAAAAAAACCCTAAAATACCACCCYACACACTCCCCCCCAAAAAGAGAAAAAAGAACTTTTTGCTGTTTATGTGACAACAAAGTGTGGCCATACTGGGTTCTGAATCAGAGTCCACAACTGAAATCCATCCACTCTGCTCCTAAAATGTTGAAATACTGAGCTCGAAAAGTTCATAGTACTGGGGATGTGTAAACAGCTAATTTAATAAACCAGCTAATAACAATAGCTTATGTTCATATAGCACTTCAYATTGTGATGCACAAATATTTACTAATTAATTCCCTCAATACCTCTCCGAGGTAGATCCTATTAAACACAAATGTTAGAGCTGTAATTACATGTTAATAATTATTGGATTTCTAAGAGTTATCTTTAGCAATTAGTAGAAAATGTAGTTTATAAATCTCTATTCCATAATCTATGTTTTCYGTTAGCTAATATATTGCCAACAGTTATTTAAATGTTAGGTGACTCATTGTCACACAGATAGCCTGGCTAGAATAGCAAACGAGACTTCTAATGAGCAAACTCTCTTTTATTTCAGTCCTAGTGTATCCTCCGTGTGACATGATCATTAGCAAAATTTATCAGCACTGTGCAATATCCTGAGGATCGACTTGGGACTCAAATCTCCATGCTTTTCCTTTGTTTGTCAGCAYGCAATGGCTTGTAACAAATTTTGTGGCTGATGGCCATCTACAGTGCAAGCAAATAAGCTACCTTATCACTAAGAAATGTTAATTAATTTCTATTATTCTTATAGAACCACTTTCTGTCCTAAACTGTGACTCCCTCGGCTAGTGCAATATGTAGACCAGCAAGGAAATACCTCCCACCTGCTAGCCTATCCCATCTTCAAATCACATGAAAACCTGAAGCCAAAATGAAGCCAAAATGAAAGGATTCCTAAATATATACTCTCTGCACTAGCCCTTTTAAGCTGAAACCATGGAAACTACTGGAAACTTCACCCTCAAGTATGYCTGTTAAAAAAAAGACCATATTTTTTTTAGATAGACTTCCAAAAACTGACAGAAAAACATTTGAGCAGATGTCTTCCCTTCTTGTGGGAATTGCATCTCCATAAATCTTGAGGTAGCAGATTGTGAGAATCGGGGATGTTGAAGACATTGCTATGACCTCCCTCATCCCTGGGGCTGTATTGGACAAGAGAGGATGTACTAAGCAAAGCATCTTGGAAAGCATCATATCCAAGAGGCAGGCAGTAAGACAGAGATGCCTGGCTGATGCTCRTGACTTTCTCTGAAAAGATCCTGTGGTGAGGAATGATAAGGCAGAAAAAGCAACCTGACAAGCCATGAACACAGTCCCTGTTCTCCTTTGGCCACAGATAAAAAGAATGATGCAGAGAGATCTTCCACAATGTTTACCAACAAAGCACAAAAGACATAACCAGATATAAATAACCAAAGTTTGGTSCTTTAAACCACATGCTGTGTGGTACCTCCACACAGTGCTCTACTGAGGGCTGGCAGTCAGAGTCTAGTCCATCGAATTCAGAAGCAGGAACTCTTTCCACAGAGCCTGGAAGTGTATATGATTACAGGATTAAGTTCATCTATTGTCCTTTTAACAATGTAATTAGAACAGAAATACAGGAAGGCCAGGTAGCAGAAAAAGCTTCACAACGCTTTCCTGCAATTTGTGGCCAATGTACAGACAATGGTTTACCTGGAAATGTCTCAGAATTGCCTGAAACAATGCAGGCTTATGTAACTCAGAAGTGTCAATAACACTTATGATTAGGTGCATCCTGCCCTTTCTTCAGCTTTTACCGATGGCTAGAAATGTGGTTAATGGTATGCAACGCGAGTAAAGGTACTCCACCACAAGCAGAATTCACCCCTTACCTTACTATTTAAAAAGAAAGAGACAATGTCTAGACAGGCAACTCTTTCCAGTACAATTTGCAAATAATTTGCCCTCAAGGTGACCAAGCATTGAGAGGCCTTTTCAGCTCTAAAGGACAGCAAGAGAGTCTTCAAGCTGGAACCACATGTCAAATGCTAGCTCTTCAGTCTGAAAATCATTTGGCAGGCTAGTGTAAAGAAGCAGACAGTGCTAGAGCACTGATGAGGTGATACACTGCAACAACCAGGAAAAAGCACTGTGCTACAGAGCCAAAAGCACATTGCACACTGCAGTGGCACTGGCAGCCCCAAGCTGTGGTCATGACTCCACTGTCCCGAGAGCTACATTGACACATGAAAAACAAAAAATTAGCATCTGCATCAAAGGGTTTACAACTTAATAACAAGAGAAAAAYCCTGTCCTGCAGCTGAGTAGGATGTTACAAAACTGCAACACTAAGCAGAGGCTTGAGCGTAGAAAGGTATAAATTTACATCACAAAATCTGCGCCAGTTGAGAAAATGATTACTTGCAGCGTTTCCTGGCAAATTCAGTACTACTCTATTTATTTGTTTTTCTTGCTTTATGCATTTATTTTTGTTAAATGAGGAATACAGATGCTGGCCTATTAATTCCCAACTATATTTCAGATACCCCCTCAGCATTAGACACAAAGTTGGGCTGTTAACTAGAAAAACAGAAAAATAAATACAACTTTATTGTTCTGTTGTTCCAAGAACAGATCTTCCAGCCTTTATAAAAAACAGGTAGGGATTTAGAGCCTTGTGTAGCATGCCTGGAAGGTCACTACATTTAGATTATTGTGGAACAGATAACTCTTGCACCTCAGATTTGTTGTTACTTTGACTATCAAAACACCCAAATTCAGCAATAACCAAAACAGTAAAAGTGCAGATATAGAATCAAAATATTGATATGAATACGCACGCCACTGAACTGGGCTAGGACATTGTTTCAGGAATAAACCTTTTTTTTTGTTTGTTTTACTTCCAGCATTTTTGCATGTATGTTTGTTGGGATCAGGGTTGGGGGGATAAGAGAAATGTGTTACCCATTGGCAGAATGCCTAACTTCATGAGGAAGTTCATACAAAATACAGGTCTGTTTCCAGTTATCTCCCGTTGGCCAAAAGGCTGTCTATCCTGACCAGGCCTTCAGCAGAGCAAAATAAAAGTACACTGTAGATTTCAAAGTAGATTTAATTAAAGCTCCACGGTGATCTCTGATACTTAAAGGTAGTCTAGCACCAAAAAACAAGCAAGGTGAATCCAACTACAATAATTTGGTAACAAAGTTTTTTTTCTCTCTCTCTTTTTACTGAAATATGCATAGCTGAAGCTGTATTTTGTTTTGCTTGTGAAGCCGAAGCTTTGTCCTTGTACTACAATGATACAATGTCTTTTGTTTGGGGAYATGGGGGAAAACTGCACTTATAAAACTGTTTTGCTGTGATTGATGATAAAGTCTCTTTGACTAATCTACCTGTATCAAAGCTTCTGTGACCGACACAGAGCTGGAAAAAATAAATCATCCTTCCATGAAAGACGGGTGGAGAATTTTCCATTCTTTTTCAAGGAAAAAACAATTTTCTCTTGAATTAATCTCTCTTAAAGCACCAAGAAACTGACTGAATTCACTCTGACATTTCCCATCCTATACTGCCACTACTAAAGGACACGGTTCTTCTTGCTTGAATGAAAATCACAACTCAGCAGAGAGTCAGCACATTCCTATGAATCACTCAAGCCCTGTGGTCTTAAGTGGTGCCTGCAGCACAGCCCTAGCAATTGCTACCTGCATGGGGATGAACTTCCCACTGTCATACTCCTTGGAGAAGCAAGTTGTTGATAGAAGCAGAGCCAGCATATCAAAATCAGTTTGAATGTAAAGTATGCCTGTCCAAACTGAAATGAATCAAGACACTTTAGAACAGGTTTATGTACAGGAGAAAGCTCTCTGTTTAAAGTAGCAAGTACAGTAATGCATGCCACATATAATGTTACTTATCGTACACAGATATATTTAGGTGTGCATGCACATAAGCTGTTTACCTATTGAAGGGAACTTCCACCATACACATTTTCTTTGCATACACATGGTCCACAATTTTCAAGACAGAAACAGCTTCAAAGAAAATCTGATACAGAAGTTTGATTCAGAGCTTTACACAGTTAATTTTAATTGTGAAGTTGTATGGAATTACAGAAAACTGAACCACAGGAAAGCTTTTTAGTTCATTATGCTGAATAGTTCATCAGATTGAAGCATCTATGTACAACCTTCCTGTACRGAGTCTGTGTAGTCTATTCACAAAGATCTCCAGCAATCCAGATAACACATTCTCCCTAGTCTTTGGACTTTAGCAAAGCTTTTGATACTGTCTCTCACAGTATCCTTCTGGACAAATTGTCCAGCACACAGCTAGACAAGTCTGTAATACGTTGGGTGAGCAATTGGCTAATGGGTTGGGCTCAAAGAATTATAATAAATGGGGTTACATCAGGCCGGCGGCCAGTCACCAGTGGGGCTCCCCTGGGCTCTTTAATGTTAAGGCCAGTGCTCTTTAATGTTTTTATAAATGGTCTGGATGCAGGAGTTGAATGTACATTAAGTGAGTTTGCTGATGATACTAAATTAGGAGGAGCTGTGGCCTCCCTTGAGGGTAGAGAGACCTTACAGAGAGATCTGGATAGTCTGGAGAGCTGGGCAATCACCAACCGTACGAAATTTAACAAGAGCAAGTGCTGRATTCTGCATCTGGGATGGGGTAATCCTGGTTATATGTACAAGTTGGGGGATGAATGGCTGGAGAGCAGCCCCACAGAAAGAGACTTGGGGGTCTGGACTGATGGCAAGTTGAATGTGTGTCAACAGTGTGCCCTGGCAGCCAAAAGGGCCATCCATGTCCTGGGGAGCATCAAGCAYAGCACAGCTAGCYRGTCGAGGGAGGTGATTGTTCCACTCTACACTGCACTGGTGCGGCCCCACCTCAAGTCCTGTGTGCAGTTTTGGGCACSTCAGTATAAGAAGGACATCAAACTATGAGAGTGTGTCCAGAGGAGGGCAACCAAGATAGTGAAAGGCCTCGAGGGCAAGGCTTACAAGGAGCAGCTGAGGTCACTTGGTTTGTTCAGCTTGGAGCAGAGAAGGCTGAGGGGTGACCTCAACACGATCTACAACTTCCTGAAGGGGGGCAACGGAGGGGGAGGTGCTGGTCTCCTCTCTTTGGTGACCAGTGATAGGACACAAGGAAAGGGAATGAAGCTGCGTCAGGGGAAGTTCAGATTGGACATTAGGAAAAGGTTCTTCACTGAGAGGGTGGTCAGTCACTGGAACAGGCTCCTCAGGGAAGTCGTCATGGCACCAAGCCTGTCAGAGTTCAAGGAGCTTCTGGACGATGCTCTTTCTTAGTCATATGGTTTAGTTTTAGGTAGTCCTGCGAGGAGCAGGGAGTTGGACTCGATGATCCTTATGRGTCCCTTCCAACTTGAGATGTTCTATGATTCTAGTTATTCTTCCTACCACTATTATTTCTAACATGTAGCCTTGCTGCAATTTAGGAAGCAGTTTCTTTCTACCTTGAATTAAAATAAGATATTTTTTTCCCATCTTTCACAGTACCTACAAGCTTCAATGATATTTATTCATCACTGTGCACTGTTCGCAATCTCTTGTACAGACTCAGGATTATCTCAAAGTGGATAGTTTCACTTTTGTGGAAAGATACGATCTTAGTTATTTTATTCTTTTTTTTTTTTTTTTTAAGGAACACCCTGGTTTTAGAACCAGCAGTAGTGATTTTCAACTGCTGCTGTGCAGACAGTATATTTTGTGTTCTGTTGTGATGCTGGACTTGGTTCTGGCACGTGCACCATCTGCATTTAACACAGGAGGGAAGTAAGACTCAGAAAAATTTTACTGAGGTTTATAAATTTCTGGTGAGAACAGACCTCATTGTCCCAATGCAATATGTGCACCTATCTGGCTGAATTTAACATTAAGCCTTTCAAGTTCAGCTTCTTTCTTTTAGCTCCCTGTGGTTATGTTCAGTTCACCTGAAAGACTGTGGTCTGGGTCTGTATTGCTCCATTATATTTGAATTGTCTTCTTTGGTTTAGCATTTGGGAAAAACACCACTCCTGCGTTCAGCCACCCAGATCTCTGAGAGGCTCTAGCCCCAGACTCTGTTTAAAATCTAAAGCCATCTGTGCAATTTAAAGACAGAGAAATCAAGCAAAAGAATCTGTTCAGCTAGATAAAGGCTTTGTAGATTATCAGAGAAGCGCCAAGACGAGACTCACAGGGACCAGATCAAGTGTGAGTTCAGATTTAAAGCTGATCCACTGCTAGATTCTGGGTTCTAAACCAGATACACCAAAAGAGCATCATTACATGATACTCAGGAAAAGTTCCAAATGTTGTGCTAATCTCATTAAACTGCCATATTCCAAAGCACTGCCTAGTTTGTTCTAACAAGATTTCAGATCTCTTCAAACCATAATCAGAAAACACCATGCAGGTATTTTCATTTGTCCCAGACTGTTGCTCCTCTGATCATCTTGCTACAGGTATACAGAGACTGGATTCAGTCTCGCTGTACCTCGCCTCCTCCCCAGTTTAGAGCTGTTTTGGAAAGTAGTCTGTCTGGTGACTATTTCTGCTTCTTTGCAAAGCATTACTGCTGGTCTTTATTGCTGAGGCATGATTAAGAAGTTCTGCAGTGCCTGATGGAAGCTGTAAAAGGGTTATCCTCCTACTTTACTATTTAAAAGCCAACAATATTACTGGCATTGTGCAGGGCACRAAAATCAAGATACTCTCTGCAGTGGAGAGCTTACAAGCTAAAACTATGAAGCACAAATAGGTACTTATTTTCAATGAAAGRAAAAGAGCCTGTGTGAAAACCTTAYGTGCCAACAAGCTTAACAACTTCATGTTAAAGCATACACCACAAATAAGGATTCATGGCCCAGTCTGAAGAGGCTTTGAGCAACCACAGTTCATAATGACATCGCTTGGAGCTGCAGGGCTAGAGCACCTATTCAGAGCAGGCCATTAGCTTAAATGACAGTAAAATCAGCAGAGGTTATRAAGTGCTTTACTGTTATCTGTCTGACAGGTGGTGCCACTGAAATGGTGGAATTAGGGTACTGCAGAGAAAACACAGCTCAGCCAAATAACTGCAGCTGTTCTGTACTGGGTTTTTTTATATATATTTTTTGCATACAACAAATTATTTGGGAACAAGACATATGGAACTCATGCTATTCAAATATATGTTGTTATGGACCAAGGAGGTAATATTTGTCACTATCCACAGTTCTGTAACTAGTCAAGAGTCTGTGGTATGAATACTATGGCAATGATTATCATGAACATGCACAATAATGACAGTTTGCCCTTATAAAAGCTTTCCCCCAAATAGAACAAATTCTCCTTTTTCCTCTTTGTTTTGACAAACGTTGCAAAGGACCAAACTAATCTCATCACCCTGCAAGTCAGAGCAAATCCACTAGACTTGGTTTTGGGGTAATGCCCAATGTACTATGCTCTGTGGAGGAATCAGTCTTTAGTCTGTACCATAGTATTCCATGTAGTAGTATTCTATTCATAGTATATATGTATATATAGTAGAGGAATCAGCACACAGAGCCTGATCTTTATTGAGGATGGTTGCTAACAAGTTCTGTGTATAGAATTTACATTGGCTTCTGTAATAGCAGCAAGACACAGCACGAACACTGGGTGCAATTTATGTCCCCATTTAGAAGCTTTGTGTATTCTGCCAGAATTATATGAACAACATTCTAGTCTCATTTCTAAAGGACAGCTATATATTAGTAACACTATACCGGACACCCAAGCTGTTTTCCACTGAAATGCTTTAAAGGGAGGTTTACAGGTCAGCTGATAAGGCCTCACAATTTCTGGTATTACATTATAAGAAAAGCAAAGGAGATAAAAATTTAGATATGTACCGTATCCATCAGCTCACTGCTACATGAGGTTCTCTCTGTCTTGCACGGAAAAGACTGCTGCGTGTGTGATACTACGGAACACGTGATGAACACATAACATTGAAGGAAGCTTAAAGCTGTAATTTTTCTGTTGCATGTACCTAGCAGTCAGTACAGTCACCTTTCTTAAAGACTGCATCCCCCAGGAATAGGTGGAATCTATAGTTACAAACATGGAACAACCTTGCACTGCATTACTCATTTCTGAGGTTTGGATAAGTTTTGAGTAAAAATTTGCACATTTTTAAGTAGCTGCTGATACATGCCTTTGGAGTCCAAAGCAGTAACTTGCCTAGCACCTTGAGAGTAGAGGCATGTGCAAGGGTGTGTAACAGGGCAATTATATATATGTTGAGAAAACATTTGTTGATATGAACACCATAATGATAGTATGAATTCTATTTACTTGCTGCAGTGAATTGTAGTACACAAGTTGCTGAGACATCTGTCTTTCTCGTCCACTTCTATTTACTTTACTTCTGTCCTTCTCTCCCATCAGATTCCCTTCAGCCTACTTTGATTATTTTAAATTTGTGAGCTTCTCAAAGCACACCTCCCCAGCTAAAAACTGGCACGTAATCAATCAAAGAAACAGCACTCTGCAGAAAGGAATTCTCAAACAGCTACTGATGCCTGCCTGTATTGTCTACAGCTGTAGTATTGCCTACAGTCTGAAACCACCCACACACTCAAAATAATGTGTAACAAGCAGCTGTACATAGAGAATAAATTGCTGGGCAGAATCATAAAGTCAGTATGAAAAAATAAGGATGAAAATAAGGATGCCTAAAAAATATTACCAGGGTAAAATCCTGTATCTGTCTCTCTTTCCAAAAACAAATAAAACCCCCACATTATATTGTGTTCTCCAGAGCCGTGAGTGGCACTACTCCATCTGAGATCATGACAGCTCTAATGAAGTTTAGTACTGCTGAACCAAATGTGGCTCACAACAACAGGGTGCTCCTTCATCCACAAAAAAGCGTGTTACTTTGCAGAAAAGGAGTGTAATTGCACACATGGTTTCCCACGGGGTGTTGCTAAATTGGTCTCTGCTATGCTCCACCTTCTGGTACCTGTTTTGCTACCACGGGCAAGACAATCTCAAGAGACTTATTTTAATCCAGTAGGGATGTCTTTCCTTCTTTCTCATTTTCCTTCTTTCTTTCTTTCTTTCTCTCTTGCTCTTTCTCTCTCTTTTCTCTCTCTTCCTTCCTTCCTCTCTTTCTCCCTCTCCCCCTTTCTTTCTCTCTTTCTCCCCCCCCCCCCTTTTTCTTTCTTTCCTTTCTTTCTCTCTCTCTCATTTATTTCTCTCTCTCTTCCTTTCCCTCCCTCCCTCTCACCCCCCCTCCCTCTCCCCCGCCTTCCTTTCTTTCTCTGTCTCCTCCTCTCCCCCTCAACTAGAGACAGCAAATCTCCTTTTTCTGGTCCCTGGAGCAGGAATACAAAGACACTTTTGGGGACAGGGAAGAAATACAGCAAAAATTAGTACCCTGTTCAGACTGTCTTTTCTGCACCATGAGGGAATGGAAAATGAATGGAGCTTCACAGTGAGCAGACAATGACAGTGGCACAACAGCTCACAACTGACCAGTTTTGGGAAGAACAAGCCTGAGAATTAAGGGCTGGTTTTGTTAGCAGTTCCACTGTGGTTTGAGCCTCCTGTTGAGCTAGGACTGCATCACGGTCTGTCTGATCATGCCCTAGCACAGTGTGTGTCTTCCCTCCATAATTTCATCCTGTATATGTATTACTGTTATTCACCTGCAGATCTTTTTAATGTCTACTTTGATGGTGAAAACTTCTCATGGGGAAGCAAAAAATAGCTCTTGGCATATGGAGATTGCAGGAAGATTTAATAAAAAGCAAAAATTAGGCTTCTAAAACATTGAAATACTACAATTTTATATGTGAAGTTGTCTTCAACATCTAGACATAATTTTATTTTTAAAAGGCATATTAATTTTATGATAGTATATTTAAAAACTATTAGTAATATTATCTCTAGAAGAATGAATAGAAAGTACTTTCAGTGTTTTCAGTGTTTTGTCTTGTCTTTCCTTTTTCGTTCTTTTCCTTTCACATGACATTTTTTGCTACATAAGTTAATGCAATATACACAGAGAAATAAAGAATACAGTCCTTGTGCTTACACTATTTTCATTCGTATAGTACCACATAAATGAATTGCACTTTTTAGATAAATTAAATTACAGTTTCCTTCTTCAGAGTTTTTCGTYTCAATATAATAGCAAATGCCACTGGCCTTGCTCATGAAACTAGTAGCAGTGGATCAGCCTGCATGACTGAAGCCATCGCACTTTGGTATTGTTTAATAATAAAAAATAAGGACAACCCATAGCGTGACCTGTTTTGCCGAGACTGACACAGGAATAAAACATCAGTACAAATTATAACACAATTTCTCCTAGTTTTCAACTTCAAGAAGAGGTGCCTCAACCAGTGGAAGTTTGTGTTAATATTACTTCAGCACAGTTTTAGACAACCCCTTCACCACCCTCTACCTTGCCAACCTTCCCTCTGAGCTCACCGAAGACATCAGATATTCTTCACATATATGATGAGAAAAATAACATATTAATCTCTCCCAACTTCAGTCATCTGAAAATTTAACAGTACTGCAAGACACAGTTGTCTAGAGGCTTTCTCTATAGTCAAAGGAGAGAGAGGCATCTCTTGACGCCCTGTGCCTATGTTAAATAACCCATTTTGACATGGTTTCTAGAGTATGCTTCCTGAAGTCCAAGGTTGTTTCTTGACAGAAATTCCCACACATTTCAGTATAAGATTTGTCTCTTTTCAGGGGTTTAATTAAGGGTGAGGAACACTAGATTTTTACACAGTTTTACTTCTTTTTCTTTTAATCTGATCATATCTTTATGATAGCGATACTGAAGGTCTACATTTCTATTAAAGAACTTATCAGAGATGCTCCTTTAATATCTGAATCAGATAGTGCTAACTGTTGTCCTATTTGTTTTCAGCTATGAACTACAAGGTCCAAATTGAAATACTGTGTTACCTGTGGCAGATGATTCTGGAAAGAAAAGTATTTTCTGTAAGTTTCTTGAAACTTTTTTCTGTTGCCACATTCTCTTCAGAGTATCAGGAATGGTACACTCCACTTTAAAAATAAACTGGTGATTCATTTTAAGTACAACAGAAGGTGAGGCTACCAGAGATTTTATTTGATTACCTAACCCTGAATCCTACCAATCTGGATGAGTCACTCTTTCCTTTCGCTCCTCTCCTACTCTTTTCATAACACAAGTGTGGGCATCAGGACATTGTATGAGAAACCATCTTCTGTGGGCTGCTCATTTCAATGAGCTTTTTTTGTTGTTTTCAAGATGTCCCGAATATCATGTTTTAAGTGTAAGGACTCATGAAGGGCCAGAAGTTCACTTTTTCCCCCCCTCAGCTCTTGTATGCAGAAGACAAACAAAAGTTCTTCTTTAAAGTAGCTCTCATTTCTGGTTCAGCCTCTATACATCTTTTAGGATGTAACTTGAAAAGGCATTTTTAGGCAAACAAGTACTTAACTATGTGTTCCACTAATGAAAATCAAACATGCCCTTAAAGTTAACCACAAACCACAATTTTCTGAATCAGGTTGGACATGAGCATTTCCTGAAAGAGGGTTTTTTATTGTTAACTCAGCAGAACTTTCTTCTCTTGCCCATCTTACCTGTTTCTTAGTAGCTCTTACATTAAAGACCATGAGTGAATTGAGAATTATTCCCACTGCATTTGGTTTGTGTSTTTACTGTTATCCTTGTTGCATATGACTAAAAAAAACTTATTTGCCCCAAATCTCATACTTTTCTTTTCCACATAAATCAGTCCAATAAAACATGTATTCCCTTCCCCTGTAAACCTTGCCTCACTTGTATCTTTAGACTATCACAGCAACAACGCTGCTTAAGATGTAGACGGTTTTTAGCACTTTTATTTTAGATCAGTGTTTTGAGATAAAATTTCAACATGTCATTTGCAACTTTTTGTGTGTTTGCAAATTCCATACAATTCTAAAACTGAAACGTGATCCAGGCTCCATCATGCTCAGTGATACAAATGGGGTAGGGTTTTTTTTGTACATAATATTAGAATGCTTTTTGACATGRCACTTACAAAACAATTATTGTCAGAAAAATGTAATATTCAGCCCAGGTTTTTCCTTCCTGTTCTTCTCCCTCCTTCTTCCAAATGTTTTTTTTTTCTATAATGGCTCTGAAATCTCACAGAAATTAACGCTTATTATATATAATCAAAACAGGCAGGAAAATACACAGTCACCCCTAGGTACTGCAAATCGCACAATAATAGAATAAAGAGAGAGAGGGCACGAGGGAAAGATGTGACTGTTTGTACTCTTGATCCTTTAACAAAGAAGCAGAAACAAAGTTGTCATGATATTGCCACATCTTATTTTCAGAAAAGCAGGACTAATGCGCAYGTTTGTTCTCCACTGGGTAACTTCCAAAAGAGACTAATAATAGAAACCACAGCAAACACGTTAATCAAACTAACACCAGCATTTTGGGATTCGGTCCTCTCTCTGTCTCCCCTACACATACACACACAAAGTAACCTGTTCATTCACTTCTTGTTTCCTCAAGCATGAACAAGGCAGAAAAAAATCAAAAATCAGAATATGTAGTATTTMAAAACAGCATGCCTGCAATTAGCCTAACAGGTATGTCAAGAATTTTCTTAGGTTAGAGAAGTCAGGCAGACAGGATTTTGCCATGCCACTCCTCGTGCAGCCATTGCCCATTCTGTCATTTTGGAGAAGACACTTGGATTTGCAGCATAAAAAAGTGGTATAGTTAGACAGACTTGACTTACAGAGGTGCTTCGAGGCTTTTTTAATTGTCTGTGAAGTTCCTTTGATTCCAGCATAAAAGACGTCACCTACATGTCTTTTCTGTTAGTCAGCGCTTCTCTGCTTGCAGCTGCCTTGCCTCTGGGTTTTCCTGGCCAGGTCTTCTGGTCACTGTAGCCCATTTCTCTGGGCTTTGCTTATACCCACCTGTACTATGTCTCTGCTTGCTTAATACATCCAAGAGTTCAAATCAAAATTTCTGGTCACTCATAGTAAGTCACCAAACTGGGAATAATTTACTGGCCAAAAAGAACACTCAAGATTCAATAATACCAGTTTATTACTCTTAAAATTAGAAAAAAGATAGAAAGAACAGTATTTTCTGCAAGGCTCYAAAGTGCTTCCTTTTAAGGAGAGTCTGGAGAGAACTGTTTTATGCCATCAATTCCTGGTTTAACACAAAAATATGTAATCTTTACAAATTAGAGTTCATACTTATACATGAGGTAGTGGAGCTAAGAATTCATTTAAAACATGCAATATTGTGAGAAATTTTGAAAGAATTTTAATGAATTTGCAATCTATTTTTCAATTGTGACTGCTGATTACGTCAAAACAAGCATAYAACTCAATGCATGCCAGGAATATTCCAAGTAACGACCTTCCCAACTCATATATATACCAGGTATCCTAGAAGCAAACTCTGCATTAACAAATACAGCTTGAACTCCAAATCCTTGAGGAAAGCCAGTATATTTTCACAGTTATTTACATTTTGGGCTGGCAGTAGAAGCACTTCCTTAAAGATTTATGGTACCTACCCTATACTTCTGCACGCTATTCTTACTGATGAAAGCAGTGAGTTAGGTATCTAACTCTTTTCCACTGCCTGACACATCATAGGAATTTAAGGTAGAACCTCCAGTTGTATTCCTCAATAAGGCTTTAATAATAAAAGAATCAGCTGGCAGACTGGAAGACTTGAGTGCAGGAGAGCACAATAAGAAACTGAAACAGGTGCCAAGTGAATTTTTGGTGATGCATGACCCATTAGCTCCGAGAGATCAGGAGTACAACTTACCTGTAAAGCAGAGCTTTATTTAACAGATCATCTGAGAGATCTGAGCAATCAATACTTGAATTACTGAAACAACTACCTAACGGATTAGCAGTTCTATAGATCTGATGGTTTTTCTGTCCGTAAGTGATCAAGATCACTTTCTTGTACACTGTCCTCTTTCATATATGGCAAATAAAAATTCTGTCTTGTGCTTTCTCATTGTAACATTTCTGTATATACATGTGGTAATACCGCTTCCCATCTAGTTTTGGCCTCCTTTGCTAATTTTGCTAAATTTATGATTAAGCAAAAGTAGCAATCAAATCACTAAACTCAGCAATGCAGAAAAGAAACAAACATTGTCCACCTTCTTCATGCACATAGGTAATATAACAATTATGCAACTTTCTCATTGAATCATTTAGGTGTTTTTGTATACTCTGCAAATGTTTTCTCTATCAGTTTTAATTATATAGACACAAGTATTTATGCCTGCAAAACACAGAAATTGATAATCAGGATTGCATAACCATGAAGACAATTTGGACCAGTCTCAGACAGTGGTTAATACCACATAATGAAAGAATCACCTTCATAACTTTGTGTCATCACAAAATTTGCTATCTCATTCCTGGCTGACCTTTGCAGATCAATAAATGTATCAAACACAAGACCTAGCAAGGAATTCTGAAGCATTTTGTTGTTAACCTTTAGACATGATGAAAATTGACCTTTTAATCCAGCTCTCTGTTTTCTGTATTTTAGTCTGTGACCCAGGATATTTTTTCCTTCTCACATCACAGAAACCTAATAGCTTGTGATTAATTTCAGGGAGAGGAAATTTTTAAAGTTTTATAAGCTCATCAACTAAATACTGCCAAAGTAAATAGTTTCTAAGAGATCAATAAAAGATAATTTTCTTTTTAAGAAGTCATGCTGCTTAATTCTTGCAATTTCCTGATTTTCTATTTCAGTGATTTTAAATATCTTTTCATCCGGACTGCTCAGTGTATCTATGTCTTACTGTGTTGTAATTATTTGAACCAGCTACTAA
Source organism: Oceanodroma leucorhoa (assembly GCA_030449065.1). Taxonomy (NCBI): domain Eukaryota; kingdom Metazoa; phylum Chordata; class Aves; order Procellariiformes; genus Oceanodroma; species Oceanodroma leucorhoa. The sequence continues at coordinate 318,369 of JASVER010000126.1, read as the reverse complement.
GCATTTTATAATTTAAATATGCAGAAAATATCTGAAATTTTTACTTACTTTCAGGTCCTCAGAACAATGGTTGTTTTAAAAAATTACTAGGTATATTTTCATATTTTTGGACATAACATGCTTCTATTCTGTGATTCTATGAGTATCATCTGAATTAACCCCACTGTCTTGCTCAAGACTAACTTGAGAACAGCCTCCCTTTTTGGTCAGYTCCTGTAAGAGTTTCTTAAAGTGCCATGACATAATTTTATCCAAGATTTTCTACATCATCAAATAWTTGTAAAGTGAAGAACATCACAGTGCCAGATTTTATGGCTTTTCCACTTTTTCTGTGTCAGCTCTCACWATTCATTTTTTCCTACCCAGCCAATAAAGGCAAAACAATATTTTTTGCACAGTAGGCTGTGATTTGTATTCAGATGAATCATCACAGATAAAGACTTCTCTTCAGAATTTTATCTTTCTACATATTAGCAGATGTTCTTAATTTTCGTTGAATAACAAATAAAAATATATACTAGTAACACAGGTGGAACAGATATTAAAATAATGATGGACTGGTCAGAAGAGCTTTATTAGGCATAATACAGAAGTACAGAACTTGACATCAGATCTGAGGAAGTAAATCCCAATGAAAGGTAAAGGTTCAGGTTTACAATATTCATTTCAGATCTAGTACTTTGTTGTATATTATCTTCATAGATACTTGATGATTTACAACAGATTGATTTAAATTGCCAGAAGGAAAAAGTAGGAAATTCCAACTGCAGAAATCAAGCACATCTGAAGTGAGACTTGGCAAACAAAAAATACTCCAGACCAGTCTTACTTCACGCAGCCCACGCTCAGGCAAAGCATCCAGTGATTTAACCAGGAGTTTTGTAGTAAGAACTTTCATATTTGCATGTTTGAAGCTATCCTACGACTTCTCACAGTTTCTGATTACATTGCTCCTTGATCTTCTGCATTATTAAACATATCTGAGTACTGGATGAGTATAGTTAAGATATATAGAAAGAACCTCATCTACTACAAGAAGATTAAAAAAAAGGAAATTATTATTGATAAATTTACATACCATAGCACTAATTGTAAAAGTTGAAGTGGAGCTATATCTGAATATTATATTTTAATGGGATAGTCTTCAACTGTTACAAAAATTAAGTTTAAGACYTACTTTATTTCATGGGATCAGGACTGATTTTTATGTATAAATATAGAGACACACATTCACAAAAAATACATACATGTTCCAATTGTTTATAGCAGTAATATAATAACGGACTTGGTAATGGAACAACTATGTAGGAATTTGATAATTACACTACCATTACAGAACTAAAAATGTACACTTTTAAATTATCTAGTTATAAAGGTGTCCTAGAATCCAGAAGTTTTGAATGTTTAAAACCAGTATTTTCTACAAATAGATGAAACAAGACTACTATAATTTTAAAACATTTTATATCTATATATTTATGTAAGATGTCCTAGGCTTCAGTACACACTTAAATTAACATCTGTGAACAACTGGTGTATGAACTTTAACTCTATTATGCTATCATGATACACATATGGATCGGTCTCTTTACATTAACTGGAAAGTAAAAAGGGGAATAATAGCTGTCTGCAATCCTAAAACCACCAGAATTTAAAGTGCCAGACGTTTGATAGATGAGAAGCTGACTATGTCTCTGTCACTGTTTCTAGTCTGACTAACGTGTCCATTTGTGGTGGTGTTGGGGACAAGGAGTAAAGAGAATGGAGACAGAAGCCAAAAGGACACAAACTACCAGCTCATTTTGAAAGATCACTCTCTACAAAGGATAATTTTGTTCTGCAAAATATAGTCTATAGATAGCCACTGTTCAGAAGAAAACAGCTGGGAATCTCGAAGACTTGCCTTGACATACACACTTTGCACTTCCAACTACCCAGTCACATTAAAAGAAGCAAAGAATGTAAGTATTTTTACGAATATAAATTTAAAGCTATCACTGTTTTTATACTGTATATTCATAAATATATGAAGGAAAGTGGTAGTCTTTGTTAAGGTGAATGGAAAAGGCAATTTTGAATTAAGTGCAAATTCAGAGGGACAATACTTTTCTGTTAAGAAATATAAATTCAGGTAAATGCTGAGACTGATTTCTACTGTATACAGGAACCTGAAACGTCAAGCAAGATGGYAATGCAATGGCAGGTTCTCCATAAAATGAAATTCCATGATAGCAGCTATAGGTCGCAGTTTCATAACACAAAGTTTGCACAGTCTATGATGAATATTAAAGTTCTTGACTTTTTCCTAATTCTTTTTGGAAACAAAAGCTACTTACTTTAGGAGTAACTATCCTCCCACAGAGCAGTCTTCACCAGAGTTTGCTTCCCAGTTTTGTGTTTGTTGTATTGAATACTGATGRTGACGGTGTCCCCACAGTGAGATTTCTGAGTACTACTGTAATGCTAGCAACCTTGGCAAGCTAAAAGCAACATTTTTAGAATTTYAAAACAGATGGATTAGTCTTTATAAGCAGAAAGCTAGAAAGGACAGATGCCTTATGCAAAATCTCACAGAAGAGAGATCTAGCCAACCCTGTTATTTTCACGTGACCCATAGACATCTGTGATGTTCAAAGACGCACAGAAGTCAGACGCACCATGCCCGTTGGAATTCAGTGGAAATTGGGTGCTCAACCTTTGCTTATACCTTTGGAATTTCTCTTTGGACTATCACTTCTTTTCGTTCCATGGTACCCTTTTTCTTTTAAATCTAGCTCAGAGTATTTTATTTTTCCTTTATTAATTTCAATAGGTGAATCACCTGACTATGCAGACACAGAATAAAGACACCCCGAGAGCTGGCAGACAGTACAGTGATGCTTGCTATGATACTGATATGCTCTATTATTTCTGAATGGCTTGAAACTAGACGGGCTTGAAGTTTCTGCCTGTTATGTGGAAAACAGAAAACCTATTATTTTCAGCTTAAAGAGAAGAGACTACAATAGCCAGTCAGTCTCTTCTTAAAGGCAGCTGCTTGCCAATATCAATAGATTACCTCTTCACAATCAGTTGTGAAAGATAATTAGGTCTTAATCCCGCAGTGTTTTATGAGTCTGCAGATGTGAGGCCCAGGGGCAGATATCATCTGGGAATCAACTACGGAGGCCTTTGAATTGTGTTTCCTTAGCAATCACAACTTTAGCAATATCATCAAGAATATCAAAGCTGCAAGTCAGAGAACTGGAAGATAAATCAAATAATGATTATTTACATTATGAATGCTTTTTTTCTCCTTTTAAGAAAATCTTTGTTCTAYTGTATTCTTATGCTGGTCTGTAAAATAGAAGAGAAAGAGCAGTACTACAGATGAAGTTTTGCATATCTAGCATGCAGCAACCATTTAAAAGAGACACTATTTCGACTCCTGCTATTATAAAACTGTTTTCCACCCTTTAATCTCTGTGCTAGGRAAAGTATTGTTTCTACATTAATGTATGCCCTGAACAAATAATCTGATAGAATGTGTGTATCAGATACCACTTCTGTCAGCTCAGTGCAAATTGAAATGGACTTCCTGGATTGGAGGTATTGATTTTAAAATTCTGATTCTGCCCATTTCTGACTGAAAAGGGAAAAGCTACTGCATTATTCCCTATTTGCTACCATGCCCCACTGCTATTACAGGAGTAAATTGCTAGCAATGCAATAGGAGAACCTTGATGCAGATACTACCTGCACTCTCCTTTGGGCCTTCCAGTTTTTCAGTTGACAACTTTTCTATCCTGTATCTACCATTTTGTACGAAACAAGTAGGAAAAACACCAGGGTCTAGAAAATTTTTCCAGCTGGGAGAAAAACTAATGATGGAATACAGGTATTCTTTACATATATAGAATTTGTCTTCTGTTTTCTAAAGAAACTCTTGATTGTCAGCATCAGTCTTTAGTATGACATCTATGTATGAATTCAGTTTCCTTTCTATTGGTACAAACTCCTTCTTCCTTGAACATGTGGCCAAGGTAAAAACCATCTCACATTACTTTGTGTCAATTGTATGTATATTGGAAGATCTCATTTTACCATAAGCCATTTCTGGAGTAATTATTTTTCTTCCCATTTTAGTATGCACTGTTGTATAATTTATGTTTAACAGAATGGCTAAAGGACATACGTAATGTTACAGATTTCAAGGTATYATCTGATTACCACTATTGATAGTAAACCTTGGTAAGAACTTTATTTTCTTGCCATTACAGAATCTGCTGCTGTCAGCTTTGGTTTTTTTTCCTTCAAAGACAATGGGCTGGTTGAAGGCTTAAGCATAACATCCTGAAATATTTCCCATTTTGTCTTCCTATTTTCCTCAATCACTTTATTTGGGTATCAGCCCTGTATTGGACTTGCCAGCTCAACCTACAGAAACATCAGATTCTTAACCAGAAAGCTTTCTAGGCTGTTCCTGCCAGACTGCACAGAAATGTGAAGTACTGCTGTGAAACAAAGATTAGAACATCACGATCATACTCTTCATGCTTTTTTCTGCTCAAGCTTCTACTAAATCTACAGGTTTGTATTTTGCAGCTGTTGCACATTTTCATTCTGACGGTGGGATGAAGGTGGTCTGATGTTGGACATCTATAATGGACGCATCTTTCAGACTCCCTTAACAGCCAATAGAAAGGAAAAAGTTGTCTGGAACGTGATCCACCTGACCTCTTTCAGACACCTGCATTACAGTGAAATGAATCGTGTTCAAAAGGATCTAAGTGACCATAAGTGGAGCGTATGTAATTAGATGTAAGCGCACACGCTGGAAATGCAAAATGAATTTCACCAGATGATTGAGGAAATAAACAGTATCTGATGTTTGTTCATGCCCTTAACACCTTTTGTAAATAAAATTTAGCCCATGACACCAGATTTCAAGATATATTTTCTAAGTTTCTGCTGGAAAGCAGGGATGACCAATACCGCTTACAACAATTGACCTCAGAGAACAAATTCTTCACTGAGAACATCGCTGACAATCACTTTTTTTCCCCACCTTTTTTTTCCATCTATAAAAATAATTTCCATGCTCTGAATTTATAAGGCTTTTTCTAGCATGGCTTACAGATGATTAGCCATACATAAATGCAAGACATTTATTTACCTTATTCACCATTTCAGCTGTCCAAACGTCTTGCTCTAATTTTAAAAGTGCAATTTCAAGCTCAATTTTCCCATCCTTTTAATTGGGACCTCAACCACTACCTGTAATTAAGTGGTTTATTTTTGACTCATAATCCTTAGCATCAAATCTGATGAATCAATGCAACTGTCTGAGTTATGGTTTATTATTTGTATGCAATTCACAGACCCTGTTACCGGTTGGAAGGCCAAACTGTGAAGTTTCACTCTAAACAAAGATTCAGTGCTGACCTACATATCAATAAGCTTTGTCATTTAATGTGGTGCTTCTCACTCCCAGAATGTGGAACTCCATTTTCACCTTCTTACACAAACAAAAGCCCACATATATACACAACACACATACAGAGAGACCTTCTTAGAAAGTACAGGCAACCCCCTGCCTGTATTTCCTAGTCTAACCACTGCTTTTATTTTAGGTTATAAGGCTTTGTTCAGAAAGCCAAGCTGAAGGGGAGTTTGTTGCATGCTGAAGTTCTTACAGTTTAATCCAATCTGTAATACTTAATGCGCCATTCTCTTTCCTCTCTACTAATGCATCTGCAGTCTGAACTCAGCTTCCCTACTCTAGTCCTCAGTATTTTGAGGGACTGGTGTTTTCCCACAGCAATATAAATTTTAATTAAAACTGGTAAGACAAGCTTCCCTTATTTATACTCAGTTCTTCTTATGGTGACACATGGATAGGATTAAATGGTGCTGTCAAACAGAGATGCTGGTATTTGATGGCTTTTAATATTGCTGCCCATACCAAGACAATAAATAAATGCCATCAATATTACCTGTTCTTACTTCTTTAGTAATTATTTCWTTAGAGTCATATTTATGCTGTCAAGTATCAGCAAGATCTGCTGGTACCAACTAGTAAGCCTATTTGGCGGTATTAAACTATGCTCAAGGATAGTTTTGAAAGGAATATTAGCAGTAACAGCAACAGTAACTCAATACATATTTTATAAAACCTTTCAATGTATGAAAATAATAAACTCAAAGATTAAAGAGAAGTATAAGGAAGCAGCAACTCAGACCACAGGTCTACATTTACTCGGCAAAGATCAGCAATCCAGGTAAGCAGCAAATACCTTCCCTATCCTCAGAATGCCTGCAAAACAGTGGGTTTACATAATTGCCAAAACATAACTTCTTCCAAGGATGACAAGGCAACTTCTAATATGCCCTGTTTCTCAACACTATCAACAGTCAAGGAACGATGACAACTTAAACACAATGCCTAAGGCACGCTGGCAAAAATGCAAATAAATTARCTTCCAAACCCTCTTCCTCTTCCCAACACTGCACTGCAAATCTCGTTACAGAGACTGCTTCTGATCTCATTTACTCTAGGCTGACAGTAGTGTACGTACAATCCCATTGCCTTTGACAGCAGCATTCCTGCTTTACATTAGTGAAAAGGAATAAGAATAAAGCCTCTCTCTTCATTCTTGAATTCAGAGTGTAGACTGCTGAGAATAGATATGCTGTGTCTTCTACTCAGGCTAATTAACAAAGGTGTTACAGGTGACATTATAAACTTTATCAACACATAACTTTTTTTAAGCAATCATCAGCTCAGAATGCTGACTAAATTTTCTCCCGATTGCATACAATATTTATGAAGACCAAYTAAAAGCATCAACAGCAAGGCTATCAGAACTATATCTATCATGTTGTTATAGATTTTCCCTCAGTATGACAGCAGTGTCCCTCCTTGTCTCTAAGGAGACTTTTTCTGTAAACTAAGATTTACTTAGTTCTGTTGCACTGAAAACTAAAGCTGGGAGGTGAAATCAGCTGGAAGGGGACACCTTTCCAAATCTTCTCCAGTTGGAAAGGAAATGTTCGTCTCCTCTTGATACAGCAGACTACAGATGCTCTCTCCAAAGATACTCCTTCCCCTCAACCTCAGAAAAGACCCACAGATTGACCCGCATTTTCCTCCATTATTTCCAGGACTGTTAGCAAACTACTGATGCACTCCATGTTGCTCTCTCTTTACTGATGTCAAATCTAATTCTTGGTAGAAGCTCRTGTTTTATTTTTAATAGTGATCCACGGGCTAGAGTATAAACACAGAGGCATACGTTTCTCATCCTACACTGAAACTCCCTGTTATGTCAGCATAAAGATCAAGGCAAAATAAACCCTTTGTATTTTAAGTATGCTTTCTGGTTATCATTTATTAACTATCACATTGTCTCCTTCACTCTTGTTCAGCTAGGAAACATGTTCCCCTTACAAGTTATCACAATTTCTCYTTCTTCTCCCTTTGTGTTATTCTCTTATATGCACTGCTTTTCTTTCCCTGATTTTAATTTTTTTTATTTTTGTTCCTCTGTAGCTCTTTCATGACATTCCAACATGTCCCACCACTAAGGTTTTGCCCTATTCTGTCCACTGAAATGTAATCAGTGATGCAATTAATGCTAGCATTTTACATGCCATCAGAGAATTCTGGAAGCAAAATCCAAGCTAATGACACTGGATATTCTTTCCCGGTAAGGCTCTTCCAGGCTTTCTTTCAGGCTGTGCCACAAAGAAAATGTATTTGTTAGTTAACTTTTACTTCCTCTTGGAAAGTTCAGCACCTGACAGCTAGAAACCTTCTGTTTGTTAATGTACATTTAGATTCTGAAAAACGTGATGACCACGTAAACACATTAAAACAGCTCAATCAGGCCTTGCAACTGGAAAGATGACATCACTGAACCACGCAATTCTGAGACACCGCCTCACTTTAAAAGCAAATGCATGCTATATTGTATTTCTAAATTTGTTGTTTCCTGTCCCTTGGATGACACTGCTTCACGTGTACACAGCAATGCTCCTATCTTCAGGACTACACAAAATATTTATCTCAAAATCCTGAGAGCTTTTCAGAGTTTCAACTTTGAATCAAGTTAAAGTCTGAAAGCCATATTGCACTGGTTGCACCAGAGCAAAATGATCTACCTTCCCYTCAGGAAAACGAATACAAAGTGTAATTACATGCACTTCAGGGGAATGCATGCAGTGGAAGAGAGACTCGATGGGATATTCCTTTACCTTTGTGCTATTTCCCAAAGGTTAGGATGGTACCAATGGGCTGCTATTTTTAAAAAGGGTAGAATCATAGAATCATAGAATCATTAAGGTTGGAAAAGACCTCTAAGATCATCAAGTCCAACCGTTGACCCAACACCACCATGCCCACTAAACCATGTCCCCAAGCGCCAGATCCACACGTTTTTTGAATACCTCCAGAGATGGTGACACCACCACTTCCCTGGGCAGCCTGTTCCAATGCTTGACTACCCTTTCGGTGAAGAAATTTTTCCTAATATCCAATCTAAACCTCCCCTGGTGCAACTTGAGGCCATTTCCTCTCGTCCTATCCCTAGTTACTTGGGAGAAGAGACCAACACCCACCTCAATACAACCTCCTTTCAGGTAGTTGTAGAGAGCGATAAGGTCTCCCCTCAGCCTCCTTTTCTCCAGGCTAAACAACCCCAGCTCCCTCAGCTGCTCCTCATAAGACTTGTGCTCCAGATCCTTCACCAGCTTCATTGCCCTTCTCTAGACACTCTCCAGCACTTCAATGTCCTTCTTGTAGTGAGGGGCCCAAAACTGAACACAGTATTTGAGGTGCGGCCTCACCAGTGCCGAGTACAGGGGCACGATCACCTCCCTACTCCTGCTGGCCACACTATTGCTGATACAGGCCAGGATGCTGTTGGCCTTCTTGGCTACCTGGGCACACTGCTGGCTCATGTTCAGCCAGCTGTCGGCCAGGACCCTCAGGTCCTTTTCTGCCGAGCAGCTTTCCAGCCACTCTTCCCCAAACCTGTAGCGTTGCCCAGAGTTGTTGGTACTACCAACCTGACAGTCTCACYTCTGTGCCTGGGAAGATCATGGAACAGATCCTCCTGGAAGCTATGCTAAGGCACATGGAGGACAAGGAGGTGATTCAAGACAGCCAGCATYGCTTCACCAAGGGCAAGTCCTGCCTGAYCAACCTAGTGGCGTTCTATAATGAAGTGACTACATCAGTGGACAAGGCAAGTCCATCTCTCTGGACTTCTGTAAGGCCTTTGCCGTGGACCCCCACAACACCCTTCTCTCTAAACTGGAGAGATATGGATTTGACGGATGGACTATTTGATTGATAAGGAATTGGCTGGATGGTCGCATCCAGAGAGTAGTGGTCAATGGTTCAATGTCCAGATAGAGATCAGTGACGAGTGATGTCCCTCAGGGGTCTGCACTGGGAYCAGTACTGTTTACTGTCTTCACCAATGACATCGATAGTGGGATCAAGAAAGCTTGCAAAGTGGGCCCGTGTGAACCTCATGAAGTTCAACAAGGCCAAGTGCAAGGTCCTGCACCTGGGTCAGGACAASCCCCAGTATCAACACAGGCTGGGGGATGAAGGGATTGAGAGCAGCCCTGCTGAGRAGGACTTGGGGGTACTGGTGGATGAAAAGCTGGACATGAGCCAGCAATGTGCACTCGCAGCCCAGAAGGCCAACCGTATCCTGGGCTGCATCAAAAGAAGTGTGGCCAGCAGGTCGAGGGAGGTGATTCTACCCCTCTGCTCTGCTCTGGTGAAACCCCACCTGCAGTACTGCATCCAGCTCYGGAGCCCTCAGCACAAGAAAGACATGGACCTGTTGGAGCAGGTCCAGAGGAGGGCCACAAAAATGATCAGAGGGATGGAACACCTCTCCTATGGGGAAAGGTTGAAACAGTTGGGGTTGTTCAGCCTGGAGAAGAGAAGGCTTCAGGGAGACTTTACTGAAACCTTTCAATATTTAAAGGGGGCTTATAAGAAAGATGGGGACAGAYTTTTTAGTAGGGCCTGATGTGAAAGAAAAAGGGGAATGGTTTTAAACTAAAAGAGGATAGATTCAGACTAGCTATAAGGAAGAAATTATTTACGATGAGGGTGGTGAAACACTGGGACAGGTTGCCCAGAGAGGTGGTAGATGCCCCATCCCTGGAAACATTCAAGGTCAGGTTGGACAGGGCTCCAGGCAACCTGATCTAGTTGAAGATGTCGCTGCTCATTGCAGGTGAGTTGGACTAGATGACCTTTAAAGGTCCCTTCCAACCCAATTCTATGATTCTAAGAGCAGAAAAGAAGTACAAAAATTAAACTAAACTCAGTTTGGGCATAAGTTTTTGTATGACCTCCTTTAAGAACCACAGAGAATAAGAAACCTTCGTATCCATACAAACTGCAGAGCTGCTTGAATTCCTTTCACTTCAAAAATATGAATTCAGTGTCCCAAAGTGTAAAAGAAATCGTGGGCACCAACAGTCTTTATTCTCCTTGTGAGGTGTTTCTCTAGAGTCTTTTCCCAGGCAGGTTGGATAGGGTGCAAAATCAATGGCAGCTGATGGTTCACAAGCATTGACACTTTCTCTTCTCATCTACAGAGTCTTCATACCATTAAATAAAAACAGGGCTTTAATTAATAGGAATGGAAATAATATTTAACCCTATTATATTGTTGCTGTTTAAAATATTGTGTTCTTCACAGGTGTTCTGTGAGCAGAAAATCATTGCAGACTGGATAACTACTCACAACTTCTCTGGTTACTTCCCCCTTTTCACTTCCCCTCTTCACACTGTCTAGTGYGATCCTATCTCACAACCAAAGTTTGTCTATGCTGATCTATCGTCTTTCCCCAATCACTACTTGCTGTCATTACCTTTAACCCAAGAATATCAAATTGGCGTTTCAACATCATCCGAGGAATCTGAAATTCAGTAAATTCCCTTCTGATATGTGAGTATGATTTTTATAGGAACACAGACCATCAATCTTTACGCTTATATGCTATATGGTTATGCATATAATTGTCAGAGTACAATAAAGGCACACGAAAAACTAAAATAGATGAATAAACAAAATTGAGAGCCATAATACAACATTCACTGGAAGATTCAAACMGTCAACCTCAAATCAAAGTTGAAGGTGCTGTTAACGATGACTGTAATCTAACTTACTGGTCATCAAAAGCTCAAGCCCTATGTTATGCTAGGCACTGTTTCTCAGGAGTGCGAAGCTTTGGTCCACTTCCACACAGACTGAAGAGTCKCAGCAATCTACTGGATTCGGCCTAAAGGTCAATGTAAAGTTTTATGGATATCTTGGCAGTGGATACACCTATGGATTTCCAAAGCAGCAACATTAAGAAGTGACTAATAAACAAGCGTTAACATGTTTCTTTCAATGCAAAAGCAGTTTAGTCACATATTACATGGAATTACTATAATGCCCTAGCCAATCTCTCCTTGAAAGCTGGCTTACTACAGGAAATACTTGCTGTAAGTTCATTTTTGCTGATCAGCAGTCATGGCAAAAGTACAGTAATACTAAGATTAATTCTGAAGTGATTTTTCTAAACTTTTTAAGTAAACAATCATCATTTAGAGCTGGAAAGGTTCTGAAAATAATTATTACAATTACTACTATGCGTTGTTCGTTGAACTTCAAATACATAATCCATACTCAAAAGTTTCAGCTGGTAATTAACAGAACATTTGATCATAAAGCAAAGCATGGTCCCCATCACAAACAGTTTACAACCTGAAGTGCAAAAAATACACAATCATGGTAATCCCAACAGGAGTACTTAACTGTGCAGATGCCTATATGCATGGTTACGTGAAGGATAGCCAAAGTGAATTGATCAGAATTTCAGAATATTAATGGATTTCACCACCCACTGTGAAACGCCATCGATAGATTGCTCACGTCCTATTTCTCCTCTTCYTCTGGAAATCATTGATGAGCATCTTTATACCACATGATCTTGTTACTTTAAGCCAAATCACCTATGAGCTGTCAGAACTATTCACATACGAACTATGCATCCTTGTAGCCTGCATTTCTTGCTCCTTAAATCCCAACAACCTAGCAACACTAGCATAGAGCGAGCAACAATTATACGACCAGGTCTTCGTTTGGCAAGCACTTCTGAGCTGACGTTAACTTTCCCCTGTGCTACAGCCACCGCTTTTAGCTAATGATAACGAGGCCCACAGGAACACTAGAGGACTGCACAACCACACCAGTTGTCAGACAGGCGATGGGGGTGACGGGGGGACTGGGGTATTCTGAGAGGGGACCGCCTAGCGCCCCAAGCCTTTCGTCTCCTCACATGGTTGGAAAACAGGGTGGAGAAGAACAAGTTATGACCCGAAAGAAGCTGACAGGTTTCTGGGCTTAGGCCTCAGCGCCCTGCCCGCCAGCTGCGCTGAGAGCATCCAAGCACCCTGCCCGGGACTCCGCAGCCGAGCCCCACGCCCGAAGTGGCACCACCCCCAAAATGGCGCCGCCAGGCCGCGCCGGCTGTTCCACCCCGACCCCCGCCACCGGCGGCCGAAGCCCCGCCCCTCTGCTTGCATACGGAGGCGCCGGCGCCGCACACCTCTCGCGGCGGCGGCGGCGACGGCGGCGGCGGCGGCGGGGCGTGTAGGCGGGCTGCAGGAACGGCACGGATGAGGCGCATGCGCGGTGGGGGCGGGCGCTGGGGCTGTACCGGCTCGGCGTGGAGAGGCCGGGCGGGGCCCGCCGCCCCCGGTAGCGGCCGCTGCGGCGGGGCGGGCGAGTTCGTCGGGCCGGGCGGCGGACAAGAGGGCTGGCGCGGGCAGTCGCAGGGCTCGTTGCAGCAGCTGGCGGAGCGGTACGCGGACCTGGCGGCCAGCCACAGCGAGGCGCTGCGGCAGCGGGAGGAGCGGGAGAGGCACAACGCGCGGCTGCGCCAAGAGAACGCGCGGCTGCGGCTGGAGAACCGCCGCCTGCGCCGCGAGAACCGCAGCCTCTTCCGCCAGGCCCTGCTGGGTCACGGCACCAGCGGCCCGGACAACCCCACCGCCGCGGACCCGGGCGAGGAGGCGGAGGCCCTGCGCGCCCAGCTGGGGCGGTTGCAAGAGAAGCACCGCCGGGCCTTGCAGCACTTGCGGCGCTGCCGGGCCGCCGGCGGGCCGGAGGCCTCGGAGCTGGACGAGCTGCTGGAGGAGGACGAGCTGGAGAAGAGGAGCTTGGTGCCGCCCGTGTAGACGGCCGCAGGGGAAGGCGCGGCCGGGTGGGCTGCTGCGGGCCTCCCTGCGTGCCCGCCGTCGCCGCCTCCGCGGGCCGCGCTGGACCTCGGGGCGGGTGAGAGGCGGCTTGCCCCTTCCTGCCTCCCTTCGCTGCCCGCGGTGAAGCACGGGGCTGACCCCCACCCTTTCAATCGAAACAGGCGCTTCCCAAAGAAAGGCTGGGGGAGGAGTTGTTTGGTTTTCCTAATCCCCTTCCCAGATGTATGACRAGGAAGCATGGACAGTGATCAAGGAGAAACAAGTTCAGCTGGAAAACTGATGCTTGGAAGAGGCTAGTGTTTTAGTCTCGGAATGCCTCAAAGCAGCTGTTGTCATGGAGAAAGGAACCACGGTGAAAAGAACAAGTGGTCTCRTGTCACCTCATGGCATTGGAACTGTGCTTCCTTTGGGGACCAGCTGTGGATCACATTTTTTATCTCTGAGTTAGCGACTGTCATGTAGACCTCAGCAGGCATGGAGACTATCAAAAGATGGCTCTGACTAGTTCTCAGTAGTCTGTGTATGTCTGTTAAGGAGTGGAGGAAGCTTGCCAGTTTCTTCGTCAGCGTTCCAGTAAAAGTTGGTCATCGTTTGAACCCRTCTGAATTGTCTGGACATTTACTGCAAAACAGTATTTGTATCTTTAATGATGGACTTAGGTCACTGTCACATGAATATAACTTTGAATTTCGCACTTACACATAACACTGCATCTGATAAGAAATAAAAACATGGCACACCAAATGACTGTCTTAAGTGTAATTTTTAACAGGTTGTTATTCTGAAATTGTAGCTGAGACATCCTTCAGACCTCTGTAATGCAGTTCCTCAAAGCCGAAGGAATTGGTTATTTTTTGGACCTTTCTTCCTTAAAATACTATTTGAATTAGTTATTTTTCAGACCTGTCTTCCTTTAGAAAATCTACTATTTGAAGGCCGGCCTTGTAAAGAACTGAGACATCAGTTGGTTTCGTAATGTTCCCTCATTTAGTTGTCTCTGGAAAGCTGTCTGGTGCCTTCAGGTTTGGGAYTGGTTCCTTAAACCTTTAATAGCCAAGGTCTGTTTCAGATCATAGTTAAATTAGCATGAAAGGGGGAAAATCCATCCTTTCTAAGTATCTTTGATAATGTAAATTCTGAAAAGAGTAGTTGTTACTCCTTCATACAATGTCAGCATAAGTCTCTAACCATAAAATGGCTGTAGGGCTTGTTAAGTCTCTTTGGATCTGCAGCCTCAAGTGAGGGCCTTCTCAAAATGGAAGAACAATTCGGCACAGTGCAGTTAATCTCTCCTTAAGGAGAAGTTGTGGATGTTGTCCTTGATGAGAAGCYGTGGGTGTTGATGTCTGGATGTGGTCTTTGATGGTTTCATAAATGAAGTATTCTCAGAAATGCTTAAATTGATAAATGCTCAAGAATTACGGTACCTACAACAAGTGTACCAGCAGGATGGTCTTATTTTAATAGCAGTTTCCAGTAAAGTATGAATACCCAAGCAACACAAAGAATCTGTCAAAATATTACAACGTAGGGCTGGGTTAAGGTACAATGCTAGAAATGTGTAGCTGTGCCAGGCATCCTTTTTAAAAGTTAAAGTATTGGCATGTACAAAAGAGAAGAGATTCTGGACTTTTCTGTTACAGTATGCAAAATTTTTTAATTAAACTTCTGGGCACTCCCAATAAATGGAGTTTTAATGCAAGAGTACCAAGTTCTATGCAAGTTTATATAAAGGATTCTTTTCTTTTTAATGTTTTTCTATATCTTGATAGAGATTATAAAACAACTCTGCAGATTACAAAAGTCAGAGAAAAAAAAAGGAGTATTTTGGTAAGATTCAAATTAATGTCAAGAGTGCCAAAGAAGAGATTTTAAGTATTTCCTGAAGTTGGTGCTTCCAGATGAACTGCAGTAAATTATCACTTAATTCMGTCAAGTTGCAGAAGTTTTGTTTAACCAATCATCTGATCTGGTTGTTGTGAGTTTGTTTTTGAGAGCAAAAGACAAGAAAATACAAGTTTTAGGAAAAGTCTTTATTAAGATGGTGCAAAAGTAGTACTTCACTACAGTGTCTCCCAATTAATGGTTTACAGATGGTGGGTTTCCTTTATGACACGCATGATCCTTGGCTACAGGGAACTACAAATACTAAGACTYACAGGAAAAGCAAATGTACAGATATACCCAGAAGGGTATAACTGTTCAAGCCTTAATGCTTGTAGTCTGGATTTGTCTATACGACTAGTTCTAACAGCTAGTAGCTTGATACCGTAGGCAGAAACTCATATTTGGCCCTAAAACTGCAGTTCAGCCAAAAGCCCTTGTGTTAGTGGTTGGCAAAAAGCACAGAGTATCTTTGGAATTGCCTGACACATCACAGCATTTATGCGTCTGAAGTGATGGGAGAAGTGTTACTATAGTTGTATGAAGAGCTTAAACATTCGTCTACTTTTGGTTAAGGTTTGTTCTGATTTCCTATTGTTCTGCTTTCTGTCCAATAAACAGTAAAATCTTGAAGTTCCAGTCTTTGCTTCTTACTCCCAAATGTTCTCTTTAATTCTCTTTATTGCGTTCTGGACTATGACAAGTATTTGTCCTTTTTTGTTCTAGTTGTTGTGGTAGCGTCTCTGTTCAGTGTCTTGCTGTGTCGAGCCTTTCTTCTCCTGGCCTGACTGAATGCTTCTTCCCTGGATTTGAAAGAGAGTGCATTGCAGAGCAAAATTGCTACAGTATACTCAGCAAACAGAACTATGCTGCCCTGTTGTCCTTCTTTTCATAACTTCACTTTTTTTGATTCAAAATCATTTCAGTTGTATACTGATTGTTTTCTGTCCTGGTTTCGGCTGGGATAGAGTTAAATTTCTTTCTAGTACTGTGTTTTGGATTTAGTGTAAGAAGAATGTTGATAGATAACACACTGATGTTTTTGGTTGTTGCTAGGTAGTCTACTTCTCAAGGACTTTTCAGCATCCCATGCTCTGCCAGGTGCACAAGAGGCTGGGAGGGAGCATAGCCAGGACAGCTAGCCCAGCTGGCCAATGGGGTATTCCATACCATATGACATCATGCTCAGCATATAAGGCTGGGGGAAGAAGAAGGAAGGGGGGGACGTTTGGAGTGATGGTGTTTTGTCTTCCCAAGTAACCSTTACGCGTGATGGCGCCCTGCTTTCCTGGAGATGGCTCAACACCTGCCTGMYSATGSKWAGTAGTGAAGGAATTCCTTGTTTTGCTTTGCTTGCRTGCGCAGCTTTGCTTTACCTATTAAACTGTCTTTATCTCAACCCATGAGTTTTCTTACTTTTACCCTTCCGATTCTCTCCCCCATCCCACCGGTGGGGGAGAGTGAGCGAGCGGCTGTGTGGTGCTTGGTTGCCGGCTGGGGTTAAACCACGACAGTCCTTTTTGGCACCCAATGTGGGGCTCAAAGGATTTGAGATAACAACAGGTTTGATAGGAGTGTGGTAGGTGGAATTTATAGCTGTTATTGCTGTTTAGCTATTAATTGGCAGGCTCCTGTGCTTGCTATGGGGCTTGCTTGCCTTACTGTATATTAGAGTCTAGTGCTCGTTAGTGGCTGCTTTTTGCTTTCGCTGCTTGCTGTRCTGCTGCACTGCTTATCGTCTTACTGTGCTGTGCCTGGGAACATTTTGATAACAGCCATGGCCTTGCGCTTGGGCTGGCAGATGGCCAGGGCATCGCTGCTGCTTCTGTGCTGCTGCACTGGACAGGCTGGAACTCCAGTGTGAACTGGAGTCAAAGGGACTGTGATCTGTGGATGAGTCCACGTGGGAGCAGGACTCCCCAAGATGTCTGTGGCCGTGAATAAGCCCATGCCTGAGCAGGTACACCTCAAAGCGTCTGTGGCTGTGATTATGTCCGTGCTGCAGCAGGTATACCTCTGAAGGGATTGTGGCCTAAGGATAAGTCCACGCTGGAGAAGGTACACCTCGAAGCATCTGTGGCTGTGGATAAGTCCAAGCTGCAGCAGGTACACCTTGAAGCGTTAGTGGCTGTGCATSAGGTCATGCTGGAGCACCTCAAAGCATRTRGCCATGGATGAGCCCTCGACAGAGCAGGTACACCCCTGGAGGGATTGCAGCCATGCGTAAGGCCATGTTGGAGCAGGTTTACTYCTGAAGACACTGTGGCTGTGKGTGAGGTCACGCTGGAGCCGGTGCACCTCGAAGTGACTGTGGCTGTGGATAATTCTATGCCGCAGCAGGTACACCCCTGGAGAGACTGTGGCTCATAGATAAGGCTCCAAATGTTCATTGCAATGTTAAAGTCTATAACCTGTCCCAAAAGGACCAGGGGTGGAGATTGTAATGGAAATACCTTTAAGTTGTTGTAACCCATGATTTGAGTTGCATGTTATAGAAATTACTATAGCAGGAACCACTGGAACCAGTGGAGGAGAAGCCTTACAAGAAGCAGGGCAAGTGCAGCAGTGACCTGATCTGAGCTGGCTTTGGTGCCCACTAACTCCATGCAACACACCACCTCTCCTGACCTGAGTGACCACCCTAACAGATGGAGCCCAAAATCATGGACTAAATTAATTTAATAGACATTTTGTGGACATTTATGGATATTTTACAGACATTTCACAGGGGTGGTCCATAGACTAAAGGAGTGATATCTGTGTATTATATCAAAGGATGGAAAGGGGGGTGGTGGATAATTAGGATGTATTGATTAGTGTGGGACCTGAGTATGCGTAAATGTATGGAATAAGGGGTGGATACTGTCCTGGTTTCGGCTGGCATAGAGTTAAATTTCTTTCTAGTACTATGTTTTGGATTTAGTATAAGAAGAAGGTTGATAACACAGTGATGTTTTTAGTTGTTGCTAGGTAGTCTACTTCCCAAGGACTTTTCAGCATCCCATACTCTGCCAGGCGCACAAGAAGCTGGGAGGGAGCATAGCCGGGACAGCTAGGCCAGCTGGCCAATGGGGTATTCCATACCGTATGATGTCATGTTCAGCATATAAGGCTGGGGGAAGGAGAAGAAGGAAGTGGGGGACRTTTGGAGTGATGGTGTTTTGTCTTCCCAAGTAACCATTACGCGTGATGGAGCCCAGCTTTCCTGGAGATGGCTCAACACCTGCCTGCCCATGGGAAGTAGTGGATGAATTCCTTGTTTTGCTTTGCTTGCTGTGCGCGGCTTTACTGTACCTATTAAACTGTCTTTATTTCAACCCATGAGTTTTCTTACTTTTACCCTCCCGATTCTTTCCCCCTTCCCACCAGGGGAGAGTGAGYGASTAGCTGTGTGGTGCTTGGTTGCCGGCTGAGGTTAAACCATGAATTTCAAAACCATATGTTTTTTCATGTTTTTAATTCTAGGTTTGAAGTACCTATTTCCTTGTAATAGTTACTGGAAGAAAAAAAATCACTTTTTTTGGTTTTGCTAAGGCCAAATTTTTGAAGACTGGTGGATTATTTTCCTATTTAAAAATTATTTTGCTTGTAATTATGTTTTACTGCATAATATTTTGTACTACAGTGCATCAGAGTGCTATATGAAAGTGAGTTTGTTTGCAGGTAAGTTTTTTATTAGAGAATGGATTGAATCCAAGTTTGGATTTGGGGTGTTGGGTGTTTTGTTTAGTTTTGGTTTGTTTTTTCCCCACATAAATACACAGAAATATAACAGAATGTGTAAAACATTTGGCAATAATACCTTCCTGATCACCTTGTTATTACAGTGTTTATAATATGAGTACATATTCTCTTAACTTGTTTTGACATATATATATATGTAAATTTATAAAGGCAAACAGAACCAAAAATCCTGTAGCCTTTCACTTCATTACTAAGATGACAAAATTATTTTCTTTTGTTTCTTAAGGAAGTGTTCAGTCTTAGCTGCAGACTTTTTCTTACCCTTCTGCCCTGTACCTCATGTTAACAAAATATTATGAAATGTATGTTAAAATGGAAGCTATATGCATGGCTATATTAAAGCTGTATTAAAATCTTCTGGGGCTCTGTGTGAATTTGATGGCAATTACTTTAAAACACATGCGTGTGAACAGAATGGCTCAGTGCTGGTGCCATATTTAATATACACTCTATTGCTCTTTTGAGACCTAATTTAAGTTTCATTAAATATTGCACTGTGAAGGAGTCTTTGTCCGCTGTGCTCATCTCCTTGAATATGTTAGGGCCTTGGGGTGGTTTAGCTGCCCATGGAGAATAATGAAATAAATTAAATGTCTTTGTWTGATAAACTAATGCCATTCAGGTTAGTTTCATTCAGCTACTTTCCTACCAAAGCAGTCATCTGTTATCCTTCCCTTTCTGTCTATTCACTGTGTTCTGTATCCCCTTTTGGTTTTGTTCAATTCAGCAAAGACATTTGCAAGATGTACAGAAAGCCTCTTTTCCAAACTTGCAAATGATTTAAACTAGTGGTTTAAAGCTGAATTTTTAATGGTCACAAATTAACAAGGTCTTTCCTGTACATTTTAAGTGGTATCTGGTATCTGTATTATCATACTGGGAAGTTTAGGTGTAACTTCCTGGGAACAGTCATCGTTCTRTACTATATCCGGATTGAATTTACTGCCACATCCCTTCCAAAATAAAGCCCAGTATCATTCAGAGAATAATAGCAGCACATGATTATAAAGCTCTTTTTAAAAGAGCTTGCTACCAGTATTATTTCATGACTTTCAAGGCCATTTGCTTCCCCCTTTGTGCTGCCAAGGGTCTTTGTGCAGTCAGAATGTAGTTGTAGCAGCAGAGAAGATAAAAGAYATTACATTTTAGAGGGCATAAAGAGGCTGCTTTGGATCTAGCTCTATAGAAGGAAGTGGTATAAGGCTGGGAAGACAGCAAATTGGTTGGATAATCCAGAGAAAGAGAACATTTTGTGAGAAAATTATTGTGGAAAGATGTGACCATCAAACAAAAGCTAATGGAATTATTATATTCATATATAAGTGTATTTTTAATTAATAAAAATATTGAATGCAACGTTTGAATAAACAAAAATATTAGCACTGAGGAAAAATGCAACCGTGTCATACACTGGCATGTCTTTGAAGTGAGGGCAAGATTTGGAGAGCCTGAGATTATTAGCAGTGGTGCTCATTAAGGTTAATCTATTTCACGTGAAAATTTGTGAGGGCCAGAAGATTGAGCATGTCCATTTTATAAGTGCTGCAGGATTTTCAATGACTTCAAGTGCTTTACACAGTTGTTTGCAATTTAGCACCTAGACTAGTACAACCCAACCCCCTGGTGGAGTACTGGTTCAATGATAGAGGAATGCACTGCAATCAGCCAGCAGCTTCCGAGGGCTGTGCTTTCACAAACTCCCTTCCAAGTGCCTGACCCAGCCTGATGCTGATTAGTGTGTGAGAGCTCAGGGCATACCCAGAGGTGAGGTGGTTGCAAAGCATGTGAATACAGTAGGTCTAATATGTGGTTGCAAAGCATGTGAATACAGTAGGTCTAATATGTTAGTGGTCATGACTTCTGTTATAATGACTGCCTACAAAAATTATGTGGGCTACTGAAATAACAGCTGGTGTGTTTGTGCATTAATTGCAAATAATTAGCTGCACCTGTGTTTCTTCTTATTAAGTATGAAAKAGTGTTGTCTATTCCTTGGTCAGAACCATGACTCTGTGGGCATTTGGTAATTCTTGCTTCATGATGAAGATGAACAAATCGTTCTACCTGGCTATTAGAAAGCCTCGTTCCCAGCTGAGGCTTCTTTGACTTATAATTTTAAATTTTGTTATTACTTTTCATTGAGAAGTGATGGATTTTTTAAAAATTTATCAAAAATCTTACCTTGCTTTTACAGTTTGGGGGAGTTTTGCTGTGCTGCACTGGTGGGGAAGAAAAGTTTCAGGGTRGATACTGTAAAATCACTTAAAATCAGGGCAGTGTACTTGACACGTTTTCCCAAGGACTTTAACAGTCCAAAAGTAAGATGCGAAAAAGCAGAAGTTTTCAAAGAAATCCTATGGAAGATTTTGTTTTTCCTCTGGTTTTAGTTTTTTTAGTGATGTAGCTTTAGCGACAGTTAAATATTTCATTACTCTGCACTGTAAATATGAGTGACTGGATCTACTGAAAGACTCAGGCACATAAAATAAGGCACTAAAAGCACCAGAGATGCTCAGAAATCTAAATAGAAGGTCTTTACTACCAAAAGCAGGCCCAGAAGGCTCTCTTACGTTCACAGAGGAAGGTTGTGCCTATTTTACTTTTGAAACCTCTGTTTATTGTGAAAGAAGCAGCTGTGAAACTAGTGTAAAAGTCAAATTTGACGCTATGTGCTTGAGACTTGTATGGCAGTGCTGAAAAAAGCACTAGCAATTGCAGGAGTGTGCATGAAAAGCCGCTCATTTCCTGGGTATGAGTAGATGCTCTTGGCTAAATTTGAAGTCTCTGGCTTGGAGGACATCTGGAGAGGGGACAAAGGAGGGGGCTTCAGGTGTCAGTCAACTTGGTTACTAGCCTTCTCTTGGTACCAGAGCAACTTTTGTTTGTATTCTGCCAGGAAGTCTTTCATTTCAGCTTTTAGCTAAAGAAGCTTTTGTTCCCTCAGTGGGCATTTCTTCACCTCCTCAGTGGCTGCTGAGCAGGGCAAAACTCAGAAGCTTGCAAGATCTCCTGTTGGCCAATTAAGAGGCCGAAAGAGTGGCTAGAAAAAGACTGAAAATATCTGGTTAAAGAACAGATGGGAGGATTTCTGAYCATATGGGTAAGAAGCCCTTGTTGCGTTGAAGATTTCCATGTAAAAGATGCTAAGAAAAATTATAGACTCCAGCAAGCTGGTGTAGGAAATACTGTTGCAGTGGTGTAGCAAAACTGAATGCAAGCTCTTACAGGAAAGGAAGATGTGGTTATTTCTAAAAATTAAAGCAAAACTAACTTTACTTTTTCAGATTCATGCTTTCATAAGGAAAAACTCATAAACACTGAGGTGCTTGTGACTGGCAGTCCAGCCCTAAAACACGTGTACTCTGGTGATCCCCAGGCAGTCCTTCCACGACTCCTTGGGTGAGATGTGGGACCATTTTATAAAGGATACCATTTTACAAGTCTGCCTCTCCTAAGTTTTTGGGTTGGTTACCATATGCTGCCTTTGTATATAGTTTTCTGTGCCCTTCGTGAGCTGGCTGTAAGGAATCTCTCCATCCCACCCCAGTAAATTATCAGGGTTTGCACACTGTCCCTTTGTCTCCTGGCCTGAGCGTCCTGAGAAGCTGCACACAGATGTATGGTGGGGTCTTTGCGACCCGGTAACGTAGGTGCCATTCTTACTGTGCTTCTGAAATTTGCTCCCTTTACCRGTTTCACACCCTGACCTTTTCCCCCCTGCACTACACACATCAGTCTTGACTTCTCTGTTACAGATCTCTAGAACAGATTCTGGTGTGCTCCAAGAATACTCTTCTTTGGAGTCAACCAGCACAATGAGTACTTTTCAACTGCATTCAGAACTGCATTTGGAGCTAAATTAGTGCCTAATCTAAAATGCAGGGAAAGAATGAGTGTACCTAACTCTCAAACTGCAATCACCTGAGTTTCATTTCTGTACTTTGTACATTAAACTTCACCAGGAGCTTAAAGTTTTCCCTTTCTGTATGCCAAGCAGCACTGTAATCTCAGAAAAGCTGAGGGTATCATTGTGTTAACCCATGCCTACTGCCAAGTAGGATTTGAAGTCTTTATGTTCCCCTACGTGTTAAGCCGTTCTGAGCAGCTCGTACAGTACCAGTCCTCAGGCGTTAGATGCAATGCAAAATATAGGAATGCTGCTGTTTTCTTAAGAAAACACAGCTGAAGGTGGGACTCTCACACAACAACTTAAAGCTTAGAGAACTTATTCAAGATGTGGCTTCCGTCTTTGGCATAAAGAAATTCAAACTCATCCTCTCATTTTCTAAGAGCTTGCTTGGCTTTACCAGTGGGGAACTGTGTTGTTGTCTTACTGAGACACTTCTACACTGCAGAAAAATCGCATGCAATGCATATGAAACAGAAAGGAGGCATTTTGCTGATCTAGATAAGTAATTAACTTGCTGTATGATAGAAGCCTCAGTTCAGTGGGAATAAGGCTGCTGGGTTCTCAGACTTTCCTTCAGAGAACTACTGTACAGTGATTTATAATAGTGGTACCTGTTAATYGATACATTCATTTCTTTATTTTCTTTTTTTCCCCTTCATATTTCCTACCTTTAATTCCCTTTTAATAACCCTATTTTAAAGTATCCTGAGGTTCATCCATCATKTGTAATCTTAGGGAATTTTTAATTTGTTTCTCTCTTTAGAACTCCTGAGATAAGAGGTTCACAACAGGGATAGGTTCAGTAGGGAATCTCCTCTTTCTTTGAAAGTTTTCCACATATTATGGGGGTATCCTGAATAAAGATAGTTTTTATGATAACAGAGCTGTTACCCTGAGGGTGTTGACTTATAAAGCCAACACACTGGTATTCTTAACATTATTGATAAATAAAGTCCTTACTATCACTACTGCTGCTTCAGGAAGAAAAGGAGAAAGGTGTGTTTTTATGTTTTTATTTCCTGTGGAAATTGAAAATGTGTAATTCTGCCCATAAAGGGACAACTAGCCAAAATACTTGTCATTGACCACTCGTCTTTGCAGCAAAACRAGGTACAAAATAGACCAGGAAAGCTTCCAGTTTTGCTGTGTAAAACCTTGTGGTTTTATGTGTATGCATAGCTTTAACATAACATAAAAGTGTCATCTTGAGTGTCTGCAGTCAGTTGTTGAATTTAGCTGATTTTTTTCCTTTTTAAACACAGATATGAAAACTTACTTTATCCTTTTCATGCTAAGTCTTTTCACTGACATGATTGTTCAGTACATTTGTGCGGTCTCAGACTTTTACACCAATTCCTTTCTTTTCAAAGCAGGTATTTTGATAACTCGGATAGCAGCTGTCCAACTAAGAAATTTCTTTTCAGCTAGTAGCATAAATTTTGTTAAAAGAAATTCAGGTGAATATGCAGCTCATTAGGAATCTGGTTTAGCTGAATCTGTGAGGCTGTTCCTAGATCGTATAGTTGCAAAGTTATGTTAACTGCAAACTTCAGTGCTGCTGGCTCACTAGAAAATTTGTCGTACTTTATTGTGTATTTATAATAATTTTCTAYGGAATGTTAAGTACATTCTATGGAATGTTAAGTACATTCTACAGTGCCTTTTTGATTGAAATGGCTCATGGACTCTCTGGAATACAGAAAGTATTACAGGACATTGTTTGTACGTTTGAATTTTTGGGAAAATAGTGTGCTGTTATACTAATATGCAAGATAGTGAAATAGTGTGGTTCAGTATAACTTCATTGATTTAGCTGAGCCATAACAATTAAAAGCAAATGTGAGCTGGGTTCAGCACATCAGTTAAATACATTGAACTAACGTTGCACAGCAGTGGATGTTTGTCCTCAGCTGCCTCATTCTTTCTTCTGAGTAACCCTTAGTTGTTTGAAGGAAAAAAAGATTAATGCCATATAGTAGAGCTATGCACCACTGCAGAGTTGCCATTTTTATAAGGTCTGTAGGAAGCAGCTTTTCTCCTGCAAGTTCAGAGCTTGGTGACTTTTACCAGATGATAACTGAGTAGGAGTACCTATCAGTTATAATAATCTAAGGAAAAAGGGTGGAGGGAATTAGAGGGTGGGTAAGGACTCCGTAGTTTCGTATCTTTGCACTGGTGATAGGAGTACAAGTGTGTGTGTATGTACATATGTATGTAAATGTAGCCTTTATAGAATACTGTAGTCTTTATAGAATTTTGTACAAGACTTTTTCTGAATACACACCAAATACACACCAAGGTACAAGATCAAAATATTCTCTCTGCATGTCTGTCCTCTAGGCTGTGCTGATTCCACTTCTACTGAGGCACTCTCCAGCTTGCAGGAACAGGTCTGTCTGAGGCTGCACCCGCTGGTGCTTTCTGCTGGACCTGTCTGGCTAGGGAGGAGGAGCAGGGGCAGGTAAGTTTACTTGTATACAGATTTCTGTGGAGGTTATGATGGCAAAATGGATTGTGTGGGTCTGTCCTTGCTCTCATCCCCACTGGTTATCCCAGTACTTGAAACAACCATCCAAAGACAACCAGAGGCAACAGTGGGGTCCAGGCAAAAGATTTCATAGATAAGTATTCCTTTCCTCTATTCTTCACACCTGGAGATTCACTGAATTCCTATTTTCTTTGCCTCCAAGGAYGCTGGAGATGACATATTCTCATTTCAGTGTGTTTTGATTAATTTTCTAGTGATTAAATTGTGTTTGAGGCTTTATATCTGTAATTATACTCGGCTGCAGCTTGATTTTTTTTGCTTTTGTTTTCTTTTTTTCCCCTCTTGCTATGCACCTGTCATTGAACATTGGTTCTTTTAGATACTGCTAATGTTTTGCTAGATGTAGGGCAAAAATACTCACTTATTCACACAGTAGTCTTTTGGAAGCCAGTGGAAGTAATCATGTGAGAAAAGCCAACAAAATTTGACCCTTCTGAAGTGACGGTGTTATACTGGTATTTTGTGTTTGTTGCAAAACAATGATCACTAAAATGAATTCTGCCTGCCCTAAAGCGGGGAAAGAAAACTGAGAAAGCTGTGTGTGCTGCACTTGTCTTAAATGTCTCATAAAGCTGGGAACTATAAAGAATGCRGTTTCTTAGTGTCTGGGTAAGTCTTTCTGTGCTACAGCAGAAAAATGAAGATCAGGGCACCCCAATAACATGGTGTCAGTAACCCATTTTTGTGCTAGGTTTCAACTTTTAGTTAACCATTAAAAATTATGAAATAAAATATGCAAACCCCTTTACAAATATTGCAGAAGGATGTTTTTATATTTCCTGCACTTGTAATCTGTAATCAGCTATAAAATTGATGTGCATGGCTACCAATCCATTCCAGATGGGCATTCCTCAGTCTTTACTGATTCCATTGATTACTGAAAAATAACCCTTAAATATTCCTAAAGTGAAGGTTTATTGCCATCATAGAAACAGGGTATTCCTTTTGCAGGTCTGGTCTTATCTTAGCAATTGAAACCTACACATCCGTGRTCTTGGGGAAAAATTATAAAAGATGGTCAACTCTAACATGGTAGATCTCCCATGATACTTGTTCAACTAATAGCTATCAGTGTTTCAAAGATTTYTTTAGGTGGTTGTAGGGTAGGGGGAAAATGGTATTGAAGGGAGGAAGAGAGAACAGTGCAGAAAAAAATGAAGACATGGAGGAAACAAGATAAAAGTAAGTTGTAACTTGTAGAATCATTTACAGGACAAACTGGAAAAGGGCTAGTGAAATGATAGACTAGGATTTGGGGAGGACGTTCATGGGTGAGGAAAGAGAAGGAACAATGAGCACAAAGGAGTGGGTAAATTCACAAATGCTGGTTGTATAATGCAAGCAATACAAAAATGTGAAATTTTAAAAGTGATGAAAACAAATTGTGGAGCAGGGTAACATCTTGAAAAAAATCAGTGGAAAAWCTGCAAGATCTATGAATTGTTCTTTCTTCTTCAGAGTATTAAGTAAATGAAAGTGCTGGAAGATGGTATAGATAAAATTGGTAAGTGTGTAAAATGACCCATTTGATGGAGACAATGTGGTGATACCATCTTATAGGTTCTGCAAGGCTGTTAAGGGTACTCTTTGTGACAAAAGCTGGAGACAGAGTATGCTAAAATCTGAATGTGTAAGCTGATAACCTTATTAAATAACTTCTACCAGGAATAGTCCTACAGAAGTCAACAGAGATAACTGTGGAATGAAGCTTTATTCTGTGTGAGTAAGGGTAATGCAGTCTGATTTATTAATCTGAAAAACTTCTGGTGACAGGAAGAGAACAGCCAAATCAATATGGAAGGGAAGATTATTCCCCAATAAATGCGGTTATTGTAGGTGATGAAGTAGCTAATCTRGATAGTTACTGTGAACATGACAACTGTGGTAAGAAATGATTGAATAATTGCTGAACTCTTGTTTATAATGAGGAATCATGTTTTACAAACCTAGAAATCTCCTCCCTATAAACCCTGAAGATTTGTTCCTTCACCTGGATAARGGTATATGTGTGAAAGGAGAGGACTGAGCGCTGCACCTAATAAAAGGTAGTAGTGACTATTTGCTTGCCTCAGCAGGCTGAGGATGGCTACACCATAGTACAGACATCACCTTACCAGAGCCTGGACCTCACTTCCCAGGGGACCACCAGCAAGGGACCAAGCTGCCTGTCATGGGAGGGACACACTGCTACCGAGTGAGAGGGGCATGGAGCATGCCATGCTGTCGCGGGCACCATGCACACGGCCAGGAGGAGCCGGTGGGAATCAGAGCAGGTGCCAAGGGCTGTCTGCAGTTTCGGGCATTCAGCCAGCTCCGTGTTGGCCCATTGCCTTTTGGGCAATGGATATTCCCAGGTAACCATGAGCGTTTTTGGTGGAAATGGGCCAGCAATTAGAGCGGTACATTATTGCTGAGAAACTTAAAAGGTGAGGAATTTTGCAAGGAAGGGCGTTAATGGAGGAGGTCCATCCCCAGGCCAAGTCTGATATGCGGGGCATTTCCATGGTGTACGAGAGATCCCCACATCAGGGAGCAGGCAGAGCTGCCATTGGTTCTCCTGTGCACAGAGCAAATACGTTTAATGTCAAGCGAGCTGCAAAGATACRTGCTTTGCCACCCTGGTGGGGCATGTATCAGCCAGGCTGTCATGGGCATCTGTTCAGGGTCTCTGTTTGTGTAGGGACACAGATGTGACAGTATGTTAGTGTTTGGGAAATGTAGACTAATAAATTCTGATACATTTTAATATGTTCAATTTTAATACATTTTTATGTGCTTATGAGCTTGAGAGCATCAAAGGTAAAATTACATGGGAACAAAAACACCTACTGAAGACCTTCAGGCCTCAATGTCTGAATCTGATCTGGCCTTTTTTTAAGGTGGAAAGGAAAGCATTTCAGAACATGCATGATGAAACATTTTTAAGAAAAAGACTATTTTGATAAATAGAGGTGGCAATGATTATTTTTTTTGTGTTAAACAATGGCTATTTCCCATTCCCACACTTTTTTCCCTTCAGATGCAAAAGGTACTGACATGGTAGAGCTGGAATTTTTAAATGAACAGCACAGAACAATTAAAATTAGGTGCTTGTACTGATGGAAAATTACCATTTTCGTTGGTGTTGAGGTAAAGTAGATTGCAGAGCTGTTTCACAGGAGGTCTTTTGAGTACCATCACATTGTTTATCCTCCACAATTTGGCATATATTTTTGCTAACTCATTTGTTTGAAAGAAGTATTTGATGAGTCCCAAAATTTCAAAGGTAGAACAGAAGATAATAACTGAAGGAAGATCCTTTTTTTTTCTTCTTCTTCATAGTAGAAAGTGAAATTGGGAGCAATGGCAGGGCTGGAAAGGGTACGTTGTTTCTAGCTTGGTTTCCTACAAAGACAGGGTGCAAATTATCACTTGTCTGTGTGTGTGCCTATATCCTCCTATGTTCTTCCTGATTTTACCCACTTTGAGACAGGCTATTTTGCCTTTTTTTAACCTAGGGGCAATTTCAGTCACCTGGCTTTCAAAAGCAACCTTTCAAAAAGCCTCTTTGGAAGTGAGCTACAACACTGAGGCTGGAACAATTGACCAGGGACAGATAAAGGGACAGAAACCTTTTAACCTGGCACTGATGACAGGGGAAAATGTATTGTCATTGGGAATATATCCAAGTCCAGAATATCAGGGGCAGGTTCAGTAAGGACCATAGATCAGTCCAGTGTGGTGGGTGAATATATATGACTGTGCAGTCATATACATCTGCACAGTCATATATATTCATCCACCAGACTGGGCTGATCTATGTATATACGTATGTATATAAATTTAATTGTTAAGCAAACATCCGGAAGCTAACTCATCTACTTTCTTTAAACTGTACAAATCTACTGCRTCTGATAGCCCCACTGAGCCTTTAGAAAGTGGTTGAGAAGACAAAAAGGGAGGGAAAARTCTTTCATGACAGCTGATGTTAGGGATTTTTTCCTTAACTTCTAATTGAATGTGTAATAACGGGAAGATTCAGTCTGAAAATATATACTAGATGCTTCTGTGATCCCTTAGTTCAACTTTAAACTATGCAATAATATTCCCAGCTCAGCTGCTCGCAGCCAAAAATGATTTTATTATTTCTTCTAAGAAAAAAGAGAAAAACCTTTTTTTCCCCTCCCTTTGTACTTTCATGATTTAGAGACCTGTATGTTAACCAGAATGCAGTAACTCAAATTAAGTCATCATGAAAAAAGCAGTTAAAGGAGTCTTTCCTTGACTTGAGAATCCATCTGGAAGATTATTCTCTTCCCCCAAATCCTCATATGCCAGCTACTGGTCTTCTCAATCAAGTAAAAGTGTAATTGCTTTAATGCCCTCRGTATCTCTTCTGTATAGCACTGAGCAAAGGAGCAACATTGCGTTTCCTGATTAAGGGATGGATTTATTAGCTTCTTCTTGGCCTATATGTACACCAGGGAAGACAGGTTTTAGCTCTTTAGCTCAGATTCCTTTGCTGAGTCAGAGTGAACTTCAAAGTTACAGAGACATGTTAGATCAGTGAGGGAGCGGGGGGCAATATTTCATTTCAGGATGTGTTAATGTGTTTAATATTGTATTTTTGAAACTGAAACAAAACATTTTGACATCTCGGAAACATGACAGTGATCCCCAGACAGAATTCTTTGATTTTTTTTTTTCCTTAAAAAAATATTGCTCTGAATCAGARCAAAAATGTTTGATTTTGTTTTGCTTTGCAAGATTTCTCATGAACTGACAGTTTACAGCTGAGTTCTATCACATGCACATCTAAGTGCATGGTTCTTTTATGCTTTATGTAAATCTTACAAGTACTGTTTAGATCAAAATCTGGCTTTAGATTAACAGCCTGTGTTTTATTTTCTTCATATAAACTTCGACATGAAACTATACAGTGAAACTCATCTGAATRTAAAGTTGTGTGAGAAAAAATATTACTGTGCTTTGTATTTCACTGTATACTAAGCCCAATTTTAAATGTTGTTGATATATCTCTGTTCCCATAAAATTCAAAAATAGTAATGTTAGAAAACTGGATGTCAAAATACTCTTGGTTGTAGGATCTATCAGTTTACCATGCATCTTCTCTAAATCTGTTTCTTTTGAGAAATGCAAAGGATAAGTCTTTCAACTGTATACTGTGTTCATTTTCATCTGTTTTTAGAAAGTCTTTCTCCTGCTAACTGGGCTTTTTGTCTAGCACAACATTTTACACTTTAGCTGGTTTTGAGGGGCAGCTCTACTTTGAAATAGGTATCTACTAAAAAATACCTAATTCTGCTGGAAGATGTGAACCTGCTCAAAATGATCTGAAGAGGACTTTTTTAAGTCTCAGAACCTTAGCTGGATTGCCAAGGGGCTTTGTGTTTGTAGAGGGAGAACTCTCTGTGCCTAGGTTCTTACGTGGAGAAAACTGTGTGTGTTCTGTTTTACTGTTGTAGCTGCTTCATCTGAAAATTGTGATGGGAGGCTGGTGTGATCATCAGCGGTACTGGTGATGGGCCTGCAGACCAGAATAAATTCTTTGTAAGAAACTGTAAGAAACTTAATAAAAGCAATCTATACTTTTCAGGTAATACTCCTCACATGAAACAAACCCAGTGAAAGCAGTGACTTCATGCAGGTGGGCTTCACTGRATCAGTTAAAAATATTTACTAAAATATTTTTTTTATCACAAGTATTAATAGAATCCAACTTTTTTTTCTCCATTAAGTGTTTGCAGCAGCTTTGCAGCRTCAGGAGGAAAAGAAATCTTTTTCATTACATTTACAATAAATTATCTGAAACTTTTGATTGAGAAGGTACCTAATGACTACTCAAGACTAACATCTGCGGTGAACAGTCCTCTGACTAAACAAAAACAGTGCGAGTGGAGAAAAAAGTTAAACTTCATATAATTAAATCCAGGCAGTATGGACTTTAAAGGGAGACTGAAGGTGTACTTTCATGATCATCTAGTTGCATTGTATGCAATTTAAACAGCTCTGTCTTCAGGAGGTCTTAAAAAACCATCATCCAGGGTTTAGTAAGGGATCAAATGCAACAGTATGGCTTCAGAGAGGGAAAAAGTAGATTGTGAAGTCCTTGCTCAAACAAAACACTCAGTGGTTTCGGTCTGAGCTTTCTTTCAGTAAAGATGTGTTCCCACATGCTGAAACTTGATAACTTAGCTTTGCTTAAAATATGTTTTAAACCAAACCAGCTAGGAAAAGAAAACAATAGTGATTCAGTATGGTCAACAGAAAGCCTGCTAATTACTACTATTGGGGAAAGAACTCTGCTAGATATTCTTTGTTCCTCTTAAAAGGAGGGTTTTGTTTTGTCCAGTTTGATGATATAATTTTTATGAAAGGTCATTTTCATTAACCCTAGATGTGCACCACCCTGTCTCATTGCCCATAGGCATACTGTTATTTACAATTTTCCTTCCTCCTGTGTAAAATTAAACAACAGTGAATATGAAGTTAATGTATGTTAAGTGCCTTAGGCACATTCCAGTGAAGTATTAACATAGATTGGAGCATTTCCAAAACATTTAGGGAATATCACTCTCAGTCATTTTCATTTTAAATTAATAGCAAAAGTTTCTTTAAAAAGAAATATACTCTCAACTGAGGGACTAATCAAGGAACTTCAGGACACACGTATAGCAAGCATTTGAATAAAAACAAAATTGGGTTATGTTCCAACCCGTAGACATCGTACTTGGTATGTGCACGTGTCTCTGCAAAGGTTAGGGTAAGACTTTATGTACATTGTCTATATCATGGCCTGACTTTGTGAAACAGCGAACACATGAAAAACAGAAGGATTTTAAGAAGTCTTGGCACTCTTATTTGTTGCTTCTGGACCATGGATATTAAGGATGCACTGATAGCAGGTGTCGAAGGGATCAAGGGAAGGTATGTAACAGAGGTAGGAGATGAGGCAGARGAAATTTTGAAATAAATGTTATCTATTTCAAGGAGGAGGAATTATGTCTCAGGGTATGTCTCAGGAAGAATTTGTGTTAAAAAAAGCGCAGTGATATTAACACTTAAAAAAAATCTGTGAGGAAGACAATAAATAAGCATATTAGTGGCTCTGGTTTATTGTGTTATCATGTGTAGTGTGAATGCATTATGTTTACCTTCTTCCCAAATTAGATGCTCAAAGGCTAAAACTTTCTGTTGTGTGCAGGGCTTGGCAAGACCCACACTCTATTTAAAACTCGCTTTTGTTTCAAATTGAGATCGTAAGTCTGCATAAGCATTTGGCAGACYGTATTTATGGAGGTGAAAGAAGTCAATGAAAAAATAAGAGCATGATCTTCYTAAGTGTCTAAATGCCTTTCACCCTCACTGCCAACAGGATAACAAGTCTCTTACCTTCTTTTGAAAATCTTGCTCAGAGATTCTGCTACTTGCAATCATGTCTTCTGACGATAAACAGGAAAAGTTAAGGGAAAAGTACTGCTAAAAAGCCAGAGAACAAAGTACAGAATCAGCTATAACACAGAACCAAACTATAAGCATAAATATGTTTTTTTAAATGCTTTTTCTAATTTGTGAGCAGCAGCTAACTGGTTACTTTATTCTTAGTCATAGCTGTGTATGACTGGTTCTATGGTAGACTAGCTACGTAGAGTCTATGGACTGTATCGGGGTTTGTGTTCAGTAAAGATTAATGTATCATTGCTAATGAGGAGTACTCAGATGACATGTTCTGTTGAAAGCTGCAAACATTCGCAAGATCTAAGTGTGAAAATTTAACAGTCCATCCAAAATATTGTAGAGTTCTGTAGAAGCCTTTGTGTTGTCTTTAGATCTGGTATTTGATTGTA
Organism: Oceanodroma leucorhoa; assembly: GCA_030449065.1. Classification (NCBI taxonomy): domain Eukaryota; kingdom Metazoa; phylum Chordata; class Aves; order Procellariiformes; genus Oceanodroma; species Oceanodroma leucorhoa. Next base: position 285,175 of record JASVER010000126.1, on the reverse strand, counting down.
AAAATGGTTTATAATATTTTCAGCAAGACCTCCATGACACAAAATATTGCATCTAGAAGATCCCTGACTACATGGTTGAGAATGTTTTCCATACATATATTAAACCTCTGTAAGATTTCAATGGCTTGTATACTCTCCACCATTAAGGGTTCACAATGAGCTTTGTTGCCCTCCTGAATACGTGTTGCTCAGAATGTTGAATTTAATGATAATGGGTTGATTTTTGAACACTTAGTCTATAACCCAATTTATTTGAATGAACATTTTTTCATGTGTTAAAAATTAAAGTCTAACACTAGTTTAATTTTAAAAAGTTTACTTTTCAATACTGGCATCCTATTTATGGTTAAAAGTTCAGTAAGTTGAAATATCACATCATGATCACTTGGAGAGAGTGTTTTATTTTGGTAGCACACTGAATTTTTGAAGCAAGCAATGTCACTGAACATGGCTAATTACTGCCAGTATCCAGTAGTTAGTCTGTCATGGTAAAGGGGAAGAAAAGCAAATAATACAACTCACAGTTAAGAACCAGTATTTACACTGTTACTGTACCAAAACCAAATTTTTGTTTAATTATGTATTATAAATAAGGCATTAATTAGTAATGTAATTCATAATACCACCAATAGGTTCTTTTTAAAGTTACAGCACTCAGTAAACATAGATGGGCAACCACCACGTAAAATTTTTTTATTCCTTTCTCTTCTTGATTGAAAGGATTTCCTCTCCAGGTGGAATGAGAAAAGCAGTATATATTACCCTGCTGAGAATACCAGTAAATATGATAAATGCAATAAAGATTTGTGGCATGAATTCTCATTTGCTGTTATGTAGACTAACACAGCAACACTTCGCATAGATTATATCCTGCTTTTTATAATTCATCATTACCAAGAATGGATAAGGGGAAGTAAGAATTTATCCAGTTTGTCCCACTGAAAATTCCACTCATAAAGATCTTAAGACTGAGCTTGTCTTTATAAGCATCTGAACTCTGCGTGCAAATAGCTTTTAAATATATGGAATAGATATTTCAATGTTTTRAGTTTCATTTACTGATGTTGGAAGACATGGTCAGCTTGTTTCTTTCTGCACTCCAGCATGTGTGCCTTCATTTCTCTATCAAAATATATGCTTTCTGAAAAAATTGTTGCTACTAACCATGTTCCTGAAGCACTTGAGCACAAGGTACTTGCACATGAAACAAGCACTGTGCTACAGATTATGGGGATCTGTGGCTTGTAATTTAGGAAGCTGCTTATCCATGTTAATCTTCCAACTACTGATGAGTACCRTAAGAAATGCTGACATGTCTTGTTTTGTGAGGCTCACATTTATATGGTGTTTAGAATACCCTAAAATACAATGACTCCCGTATATGCAAAAAATCAAGTGGTGGAATTAGGATGGGCATAGTTTTTTAAAAGTATGATTGAAGATCTCCCTTTGTATTTCAGACATGCTTAGAACCACATACCATTTTTTTAGTGAGGTCATGCTCTGCTGTGCGCATGACTCAGGACCAGTTCATGTTATATATTAATGCCTTAGGTTAGATTGGTTTTAAATTATTGTGCAAAAGCAGAGAAAAACCAGGWACTAAGAGAGGGAAAAAAGGATAAGAAAGAAAAAAAGGTAGAGAAGACATATACTAAAGATATTTGAATATATTCAGTTGATGTCAAAAGTGCAGAGCTGTGAAACCAGTAAGTAGGCTGGCCCTAGTAGCTCTGGTTGCGTCACACTTATGTATTTGTCACGGAAATAACAGCAGTACAGTTTAGAGGAGGTCAGAGCAGGAGCAGTTTATTCCTACAGCTAGGAGAGATCACAGAGCAGCAGCAAAACAGCCTCTGCTGATGTGAGCTCTGCCCAAATTGGGCAGTTATGGGGTTTATATACCAGCAGGGTAAACAGCCTGTTCTTCACCAAGCCTGTCAGATAAGCAGGAGATGGTAAATAACAGCGATTGAAATCCTTCAGATAAGGAAGCTCCAGACAGTACATCCTTTTACAAATAATCCACTCCTTTGTTAATTAAATGGTGCTGACTGGCAAGGCCATTAGCTGCAAATGTTTCGTAACTAATGAGGACTGCAAAGGCCTATGAGACATTAACTATTTTGCTTCCATATTTCCCCTTTTGAGGCTTACAATCTAACACCATTTTTCTCCTGAATATCTAGAGTACAGTAGAAGRGCCGTGGATGCCTTGCTCATGTCTTCTGGGAGACCACGACCAATGACTGCGTGGGCTGTGCTGTTCCATCATCCATTCTTGCCTCTAGGTTTTATAAGCCCAAATGGAAAGAAATCCCAGAGCGAACAAAGCTACAATTTCCAGAAACAATTTATAGGTTCAGGTGATAACAATGGAGTCACCAAAGCCTATTTGCAGGGTTGTAGTTTGCACTTCTGTTGTTGACATTTGATCAAAGGAAGTTCATCTGGATCATCCACCTGTGCTGTGATAGATGAGACACTCTGCCTTGTGTCTGACAGTGGTGTGACCCTTCCACACTGGGAAGCAGAGATCCGGTTGGGAAAGCCCCCTTATACTTCACCACAGTATTGGTAATTACCGGTACCGGTACCTGATAAGGTCCCCTCCAGTGCCTCTGAAGGGTGTGTTTTCACCGGTGTACACTAAAATGTTCCATTGCTCTCATCCAATTCCAAAATAATGTTGAGAATAGACAAATAACTGGAAAATATGCGCACAAGAAAAACTTGGAGCAAACCAATCCTGTCATATAGCTGCAGCCATTCGCCCTTTGTTGGTGTGGGTCCACTGAATGACCCACACAAGCAAGGGCAGGTATATCTGTTTTTCTTCTTGCTGCAGTCCCAAAGCCATTTTGCCAGTAGTTTGCAGGGAGTTGAAAATCACTCCTTCCASGTTCACTGCAGGGACGTTCCTGCCTCCTGGGTAGTTGTATTACAATTAGTGTGAAGTAATCAAGTGAACTGTAGCTTGAAACCAGAGTGGGTCTCTGTGGCYGTGATTATGTCTGTGTTGCAGCAGGTATACCTCTGAAGGGATTGTGGCCTAAGGATAAGTCCACGCTGGAGAAGGTACACCTCGAAGCATCTGTGGCTGTGGATAAGTCCAAGCTGCAGCAGGTACACCTTGAAGCGTTAGTGGCTGTGCATSAGGTCATGCTGGAGCACCTCAAAGCATRTRGCCATGGATGAGCCCTCGACAGAGCAGGTACACCCCTGGAGGGATTGCAGCCATGCGTAAGGCCATGTTGGAGCAGGTTTACTYCTGAAGACACTGTGGCTGTGKRTGAGGTCACGCTGGAGCCGGTGCACCTCGAAGTGACTGTGGCTGTGGATAATTCTATGCCGCAGCAGGTACACCCCTGGAGAGACTGTGGCTCATAGATAAGGCTCCAAATGTTCATTGCAATGTTAAAGTCTATAACCTGTCCCAAAAGGACCAGGGGTGGAGATTGTAATGGAAATACCTTTAAGTTGTTGTAACCCATGATTTGAGTTGCATGTTATAGAAATTACTATAGCAGGAACCACTGGAACCAGTGGAGGAGAAGCCTTACAAGAAGCAGGGCAAGTGCAGCAGTGACCTGATCTGAGCTGGCTTTGCTGCCCACTAACTCCATGCAACACACCACCTCTCCTGACCTGAGTGACCACCATAACAGGTGGAGCCCAAAGTCATGGACTAAATGAACTCAGTGGACTTTTTGTGGACATTTATGGATATTTTACAGACATTTCACAGGGGTGGTCCATAGRCTAAGGGAATGATATCTCTGTATTATATCAAAGGATGGAAAGGGGGGTGATGGATAATTAGGATGTATTGATTAGTGTGGGACCTGAGTATGCGTAAATGTATGGAATAAGGGGTGGATACTGTCCTGGTTTTGGCTGGGATAGAACTAATTTTCTTTCTAGTAGTTGCTATAGTGCTATGTTTTGGATTTAGTATAAGAAGAATGTTGATAACACACTAATGTTTTTAGTTGTTGCTAGGCAATGTACTAGTCAAGGACTTTTCAGCTTTCCAGGCTCTGCCAGGYGCACAAGAAGCTGGGAGGGAGCATAGCCAGGACAGCTAGCCCAGCTGGCCAATGGGGTATTCCATACCATATGACRTCATGCTCAGCATATAAGGCTGGGGGAAGAAGAAGGAAGGGGGGACGTTTGGAGTGATGGTGTTTGTCTTCCCARGTCACTGTTACGCGTGATGGAGCCCTGCTTTCCTGGAGATGGCTCAACACCTGCCTGCTGATGGTTAGTAGTGAAGGAATTCCTTGTTTTGGTTTACTTGCGTGTGCAGCTTTTGCTTTCCCTATTAAACTGTCTTTATCTCAACCCATGAGTTTTCTCACTTTTACCCTTCCGATTCTCTCCCCCATCCCACCGGGGGAGAGTGAGCGAGCGGCTGTGTGGKGCTTRGTTGCTGGCTGGGGTTAAACCATGACAGCGTTTGTCTAACAGGTGCCACAAGAGAGTTCCTTTTCCACTAGGCACGTTATTTAAGTGATATTTGTTCCCCTGTAATTCACTGATTTCCTCTTAATGCTCAGTTTTAGTCTTCTCCATCGGGTTTAAATCTGTTTAAGCTGAGGCTCTTCCTTTGCATATRAGCATTTACCTTTTCTACCTGATTCATTACAAATTTGAACATTCAAATTGTAGAGAGCTCAGCCTTAGCCTGATTCTCTCAAGTTTCCTCCTGTTTTGTGTCCAGTACCCTTATCGGTTCGATTTGTGGAAGTGGTCTGTTACTAACAGGAGGTCTAATACATACTCTTGAATGCCTCTTTCTATCCCCCAAATCACAAATCCCAGTTACTAGGCCTGCAGTTTGAGTCATTTACACCTCTTCCTGTCCTCCTAATCTTCTGTAAACATCTTTCCAATCCACTTATTCCTGTTAATGCAAGATTTTACTAGCACAGGTTCTGTTTGGRTGCTCGCATAACGTTTTAGAAGTTTGGTTACAAATTTATCACTATAGGCACATTAGCAAAGGATCAGTCTCCACATCACATAAAGTTTATATACATGTAATCTTGGGAATACTCACAACTCGACCAGATCCTGCCAACTATGCCAGGTGATAAGGGATGTTAGGAGCATGGCCGTCTGCTCCAGCCCCTCCGGCCTGGGGCTCGGAGCCCCTGCCTGGGCTGCGGGACGTGGCTGCTGCTTTCCCAGGTGCAGGTTCAACCAGTCTCAAAGCTGCACACGTAGCCCAGAGACATGCACAGGGGACACTGACACGGCCGGTCACAGGCCAACACGGACAGGGCACTGCCTCCAGCAGCACCTACCTATAGGACACGTGTGTTAACATAAATACAGACAGCCCAGTCCCTTTCCTCCTCCACGGCTGGTGGAGGCAGCAGGTGACTAGTGCAGGCACACACACATCCCTCGAAACCAGCACRGCCCCTCTGGAGACCCCTGCCTGCATCCCGCCCCTGCCTCCGCCTGCCTCACGGGTTCTTCATTCGCCGGCTGGCCCGGCATGATGCACCAAACAGGCACGGACTCACACACTCGCCCCGTGGGCACTTCACACTCGAGTCATTCTCTGGTTTAAGGGACGTTTGTAAGATTTCACCTTTTCAGGCAAAAGGAAAGCCACACTGTTTCGGCAGCCACTGGATGTTTTTTTTTGTTTGTTTGGCTTGGAGTTTTTTGTTTGTGTTTTTTTTTGGGTGGGTGGGGATGTTGGTTTTTTGTTTGTTTTTAACTCTCCCTTAAGATGCTTTACTTGATCTTTCATTTTTTCCTGAGAATCTCTCTAACCTCTGGTTTGGGATCCCATTTTTCTTTTGGAGGCCTCCTCATGCCAATAAATACATCCCACTGAAACTGGGGTACCTTAGGTCTTCTGGACTCCAAGGCACTTCCTAAATGCACTAAGTTAGGGTACCTTCCATAGGAAACTTACCTACCTGATAGCTTTAGGAGAGCAACACATACACATAAAACATCCTGGAGTCCCTTTTGGRGTACCGGGACTTCCCTTGGTTGTCAGGTCCCTGTTTTCACACATTTCAATGAGGTGATACCCGCATGCCACCTGGGTATCAGTTCGCAGCCTCTGCTGCTGAGGTGTCTCTCCAGGCCGACAGACACCAGAGACTTGAAGGAAAAGAGACAAGACCCACGGGAGGGTCCTGCTGGTCACAATGTCTAGCCCAAGCCCACCATGCCAGTCAGGTCGGGCTGATAGCATGGGCACCCGAGGGGGCTCATACTGGAAGCTGGCATTGGGCTCCAGACCGACCTGTATTAAAAGCTGTGGTGCAGCCGCCCCCCACCCCACGGGAGCAGCAGTAGCCTCAGGAGGGCTTTCAGGAGGTCCCGTACCTCTGCCAGGGGGGACGGGGGTTCAGCGGGGAGCAGCCTGCTGTCCTCCCCARACAAGCAGGAGGTGCGAGTCTTTTGCCCTGAAACAACGGGAATTCATTTAGATGAGGTCAGAGCAGGAGCAGTTTATAGCTATAGGAAAGACCACGGAGCAGAAGCACGACAGCCTCTGCTGATGTGGACTCTGTCCAAATGGGGCAGTTATGGGGTTTATACACCTGTAGGGTGTACAACCTGTTCTTCACCAAACCCTATCAGATAAGCAGGAGGTGGTAAATAACAACAGCTACTGAAATCCTTCAGACAAGGAGGCTCCAGACACTTCATCCTTTTGCAAATAATCCATTCCTTTGCTAATTAAATGGTGCTGACTGGCAAGACCATTAGCTGCAAATGTTTCTTAACTAGGGAGTCCTGCAAAGACCTGTGAGACATTAACTATTTTGCTTCCACATATTCCTATTGCTGTTCAACAAGGAGAAGTAATCTTGCCAATATACAGGTTTTGCCAATTTTTTATTTATAAAATAGTAAGTGACACAATGCCAAAACTCAACTGATCTAAATCTTACAGTTCTGCTGAAGTGAGTGGACCTGCACGGACTCACAAGGCAAACAGATTTTCAGCCACTTCATGTAACTTATGTTTTAAAAGCAGCTGCCTTTGTAATTCCATTTTCAGAAGTAGAAATAAAAGTGTCATTGCTGCCTCCTTGAAGGAAGGCGTTTAGTAAAGCATTAGACATCTAGAGTTCTTGTCTTTGGCAGTAAATGGAATGATAATATTGCAACTGAATTCATATCTATCTATATATACATATCAGTTGGGCAGTTAGAGAGATTTCTGTGACGGAGTGTTTAAAAGACCGATGAATCAGGCCGGTTTTAAACTCTAAAAAAAGGTTTGCTGAATTAATCCATTACCAACACGACCCTTAGTAACAACCAGTTCTTACACAGTATTAATCATCGTAACTACACATACAAAGATGTAAGTCTTCCACACTAATGTCCTGAGTGAGCTATGAGGATGCAAAACCTAGGGACTGATGCCATATAGCTAGGGCTGATGGCTGGGGTACGTGGTGGCACTTGGTCATGGGGGTCACAATGATCAGGCCTGAGAGCTGTTGAACAGGAAAAGCTAGAGCCAGAGTGGGTTTGTCCTCGTTTTTTCTCTAGCTTTCCTTGCTGAGGCCTGACGGTTTTAGGCTATTTCCCCTTGCATGAAAGAAGGTCTCTGCTTCCTTACTGATTATCTTGGTTTCTTTTGTCTTGCTAGTAATCCTTGTCTATTCAGAAGGATGTCCTGCCTGTTCGCAGTCCCCTGTGCTTGTGTTGTCCTTTGGCAATTTTTGTTCCTGGATGTCTCTTCTGGGCAACTGCACCCATATTTCTCCCTTTGATGATCACCTTGCTCATATAGTTATGTAAAATTTTGTTTGGCTATGCCATTGCTATGTCAGAAAATGTAATACGTACACACTATTGTCAGTTTGACTATTTTAGCACCTTTATACTGAGATTCAAGGTTAATTACATCCTTTTGGGTACATTTATAATTTACAGGTGTCTCAGACCTCTGTTTTGCTACAGTAACTTTTATTTTTCTCTGGATAGTATGATATCATCTCTCCTGCCACACAGTACTTGCAAGTAGCCACAGCTGCACACACTGTGTTAAGATGATGCACAGCCCAGTAAAATAAGTTTTGCTCCCATAGGAAATTTATGATCATTGCTACAGGAAGCTCTTGCCTTCACCTATCATTTCTACCCGCATGGTCTATGCAGCCAGCCATCGCGGAGCCCATGTTCTCCTGAGAGTTGCAGGAGGAAAGAAATCCTTCATGGATACCACGGCAGGTGGAAATAGCTATGCTTTAGATATTTCTCTCACTGCTGCTTTGTCTCTTCCGTGACTGCCACAAAGAAAACCAGAAAGGGATAAGATAACTTTCCATTTAAAGAGCCACAGCTGTAGTACTTGCTAATGAGTTATCTCATTACTACCACATTTACTAGATTGTTCACTGAATCAGAGTTCATTTCTTCTATTTTTTYCCCCCAAACATTGTTTTGATGTTAGTTTTTTGGGAGTGTAGCTTGATAGTGCTCTGTAAAGGCCAGCAATTTTACTAATAGCAAATAGATAGAAAATATGCCTTTTGAAGAAGGCATAGAGGAGTTATCAACAGTTATCAACAATGGAATTATAGCAAAGCCAGGACAAACACCTGATTAATAAAATGGGTCACCTGTAAATCAGTCAACTCCTTGAATAGGCCGGAGGACTTACTCTTATGAAAGAAAGGCAATAAAGATGCATTTACAACTGAAATGGCACTGGAAGTAGCTAAAAAAATCTTTTAAAACATAGAGGTAAATGAAGAAGTTGAGTAAGAGGAGAGTCAATAGGAAAAAGTAGGCTGTACACTGCTATGTTGTCCAAGCTTACATTGTTTTTTTTTTAAATGAAAGCATTAGGTAGAAACCATTATGGTACTTGGAAATCCAAACATTAGTGTCAAAGAGAAGACAATGTAATGATGCTGGTAGTTCAAAAAGCCACACAGGCTTATTTAGTATTAAAAGAGTAAGGTCATACTGAAGGAATGAAAAGACTGTACAGAAAGTTTTGGGTGTTTTATTATTTAGTCAAAATCGATTTAACAGGCCATTTTATTTGTTTATGAAGACCTACAGTCAGCTTGAAGAAAGAGAAAAAGGCTTCCTCCCACTCTATGAACAGAAAAAGAAAATCAAAATTAAATTAATGAAAAAAGCATGAAGAATCCTGCTATCAGTTCCTTTTTTCTTGGAGATTTTTTAGAGTTATTTAATAGCAATAATGGGATCAAGGTTGATCTGACACGGAGTACTTTTGAAGTGCTGCAAGCACTTACTAGCAGGGATGCTGAGCACTCCCTCCATGTATTCCCAGATTATTCTTACTGCAAATATTGTTAATACAAGGTAGCCCAGATAATTTTGTAAGCAAAATACAAAGTAATGAATTATAGGTAGAACAGAAGATTCTTTTTACCAGACTATCAGAGCTTCATCAGAACTAGAGTCAAAACTCTATCACTAATGCAAAATTGTATGGTATCTCAAGTATTTGTTGCTGAAGCCAGACTCACTAAACCAACAGGGTTGTAAAACAAAGGTGGACTTGCATTATGCTTGAAAAGCAACATATGCATGCATTTTATTTTACCTTCTAGTAGGCAATATCCATAGGAAAGTGCTTTTGCAGATAGTCATTGGTCTAACAAGAAAAACCTGCTAGAAGTATCCAAGCTTTGAGGCTTTTGTCTTTCCACTGCACATTATGTGCACAGAAAGCTTCACCCTAGGAGCTCAGTATTGCTGATGGAGATTTCTGTTTCAAGGTTTCTGGTTACTATTTGAGCTAGTATATTGCTCCTTTTGCCCTCAAATTCCACTGTTATTAATTTTTCTTATCATCTGCTACTCTACATACTTTTTTTTTTTTTTGATACAAACAAGATWATGGTGCTGAGAACTTCCCTTTCTTGAGGTAAAACAAGCTGATGTAAAAATATTCCAGTGTAATTAACTATGGAGAGTTAGCAATGAAACTCAAGTTCTTTCTTATGTTGGCTTTACTATGCGGGTGAATTCATGCCAAAYGACAGTAGAAGCAACTCCTTTATTACCTTTGCTAGCTTCAGCCAAGACTTGGAAAGGTCTTCAGACTGCTACCACCCCTCAGGTGTGTGCTGCAGAGAACTGAAACACCTTGTTGTGCAGGCACTTGCAAGATGCATAACAGTTCAGTTAAACACCACTGTATCCAACAGCAGGAAGCAATCAGGGAGGCCTTTTTAAGTCCCTTGCGATGCAGCGCAGCAGGTAAGTGCATTTGAATGAAAAGGAGAGAAAGAATTAAAAAAAACCCACTGTCTGTACTGTGTTTTCTCCTCATCTCTCTTGAGCTTGCCTGACTRAAAGACAGCACACAGAATATATTGACTCCAGTGATTACTGTGGTAATTTAAAAATGGTGAGTCTTGATCTGTCACTCTTGTAGAGTCTTTTAATCATAATTCCATGGAACTATCATGGGAACACTCTTTTTACATCACAGGAAGTATGGTTTCATAGCCTGTATTTAGCTATTTTTAAAAGATAGTATCAGAGCAGGACTTCTTAAACATTCAGTTTTGCTCTGATGTGAAAACGTAAAAGCCAGTGTGAGCAGGGAAAGGGAAAGATGGAGAAAGCCCAGTAGGAGACACCAGCTGATGAGTGCTTCATATTGCTGGCGAATGGAAATAGGTTCTGTTTTGTTCCATCTGTTGTAATGAGAAAGTCTAATTTCTGGTGAAATAGGCAATGATACATGTACTCTTAAAACTTTTTAGTCTTGATTAATTTCTTTGTCTACTAATTAAAGTTACTAGTTTTGAGAAGATCATGAGGCATTATATGCTATTATTATAGCCCTCCTGCCTATGACCTGTTGTGTTAGATTAAAGGGGAAAATATTATCTTGAAAAACCAAGGTGCCTTCAAGAAGTGTTCAGATTTGTCCCTTCTCTGCAAGAAGGCTTTGATCTCTGAAGATGTAGAGTCTGCTACACTGGTGGGAGTTAAAAGGAGCAGAAAGCACTGTGCAAAACTGAGTTTCACATTCAAGTCAGTTGTTTTGCCTTGGAGTCATCCAGACAGCAAAGGAGAATATAGGCTTTGCTTTTTCTAGAATGCAATCACTTTTTTGGTTAGAATAAATGAATGGTGTCATGGGATTGTTCATAATGGAGAGGGAATTAGGGGTGAAAATTCCCAGAGTGGTGAGTGATAAACAAGATAGTTTCTGCCACAACTCAACATTTTCAGTAGTGTAAGTTTTGTAACTTGACTTTAAACTCAAACATAAATAGTACAGTACCTGAAAATATAATGCAAAAATCCACAACAATGATATTAAGCATAATGAGAGAATGAGTTACACCACCTGGAGTATTAGCAGAATTGTGACCTTACACAAGCTGACTGGCATTAGGCTGATATTGTCCCTCCTGCAATTAAGAGAAGCTCTAATTAGTGCCTGAAAATGGTAAGTGAGACACACTTCAGCCTTTGAATATCTCAATGAACAAGAAATGAAATGACAAGCAACAGCCCAAAGCCTCGGTGACATGCAGTTAGAAAGCAGAATATTTTTTACTTTAACTTGGGTAACAGTCGGAAATAACAATTAAAAAAAAAGTCATTTTTGAATTTATGGGTCAATTTCAAACTGGTGAGCTAAATTTCAGTCTTCCTTCTTCATTTTCTTTTCATAACAAAATTCACCTCGTTTTAGCAAGGCAAGTGACTTTTGCTGGTACATTGCCTATGTAAAATCCTTAACTGTGTTGCATTTCTGATCTAAGCTTCTTCTGCTGTGCATATTCTGCAATACTGATCTGCTGGTCACAATTCTGCCAATATAGCAGAATTTTGTTTTGTATGTCAGATAAGTATTAGCTCAACTCTTTATTATTGTACTCTTTAAGCTGGGTAAGATGCAAAAATGCCACTGGCTTTTATTGAATCGTCTACACCATATAACTCGATGCTGTGTTAACTATATCTCAGCTATTTTCCAGACCAGTGAGGGTGATAAAGTGCGATGAGTACCTGTAGAGAGACTCAAATGCAAGCTCCGATAGGTGTTTTGGTTCATGGTTTGAGCAGGGCTGAACAGTTGTGGTCTGCTGCAAGCCTGGTTGCCCTGTACAGTGACTGCATGTTGTAACTATGCTGCTTCTGTTTCTAGAGCTAATTCATTTAGTACCAGCTGAGGCACTGCTGCTTGATCATGCATTATGCCATGCAGACATGCCATTGAGCTGCTAAATTACTTTTAAAATTGAGGCAGTGGCTCTCCAGTGCCACACGTTATTTGAAACATTCTGAGGACGATACCGTGCAAGATATCCTTTCTTCCTTCTGTGGCTATTCACCATTTGTATTTAGTCCTAAAGCCTCCTGATTTAAATTGGAGCAAATTCAAAAGAATTGTATAGACATGCCCTGAATGCCAGGGCACCATAGGAGCTGGGGCATGCTGGGGGCATGTATCTAAAGAAAAGAGTCTTTGGAATACCAGGGTTGAAGGGTCACCCTAGTCTACCCTCTAGTGTGCTGAGGCTGAGGATGGCACAGCTTTGCATCTGGAGGTGCTTCAGTGAAGTAAGCTTTCCATGACCTCCCTGACAGTCACTGCTGAAATATTCAGGACACAGTGCTTAGGTAGGCTGGCAGAGGGAATGGGTAAAGCTGAAACTTGGAGTGGTGACAAGAGCAGCAGTGACACCAGGGATGTCTGCCCCTTTCGGGGAAAAGGTAAAAAACAGCAACTTGAACCAAGACAACATGAAGAGTGCAATATAATAGAAAGAGAATGGTAAGGAACAGATGCTTTGTAAGTTGCATAGAGGTGTGAGAGGAAAGCTGAGTTCAGGAGTAATATAAAACCCCGTTGATTTTGATTTACCCTTTTCTTAGGTTTTCTCTTGAGGATTTCTCTCTCTCTTCTCTCTCCTTTCCTTTAGTTGGGAGTGGATATACTGTTCATCCTGGTGCACAGAGGTGGCTTCCAATGTCTTGATGAAGTAATCTACTTCCACCAAGCCATGACCACTCAATAAGCACACATCTGTCCCAAGGTTAACGTAAGACCTAAGGGGAAAAGGTTAAAAGGTTTTATTAAATTAAATTTTTGCCTTCTGTTTCTCATGGATGAAGAGGATGAAAGCCAGAAGTAAAATGCATTTACTTTACTATCGTTCATTAAAGGTTATACTTTTGACGGAGAGCACACGTGTCTTTGTCACTGTGCTTTGGCTTATGTCTAGTATCTTGTCTGTGAACCTGACCGCTATGGACATCCAAGAAATGTAATTAGAAGCTTCAAGCAAAAAGGTTTCCTTTTCTTTTCTCTCGATAAATAATTGGACCCCATTTTTTTTTAATATCAGCAACATCTGATTTGATAAAATTATTATCAAAATAAATGGGCTTAATGTTGCAAATCCTGAATGGAATGTTGACTGAACAAATGGGGCAGGAGAAACTGGCAAGCTGCAAAGAGCAGAAGATGGGTGTGGAGGGATCCCGGTCTCCTTAGTGCTGACATATGTTTGCCTCGTGAAAATGAAGGAGAAATGTATGCCGTGTACAGCGGTGACTGGTGGAGTCTTTGGGCTGTATCTTCTCACTGACGTCTATTTTCTATTGCAATGACCACATAGGTATTGTGGAACTTAGTTCTAATTTTCACAGACATAACTGAGAGGAGAAGCAAGTTCTCGGGCTTGTTTTTTCCCCACTCTGTTTGAAATATTGGCTAAAGCATAATGCAAGCTTCCTGTCTGGCCACACAGGTGTCTTTTCTCTTCAAAGCCCATTCTCCGTGTGAGACAGTTCTTGTTCAGTGAGTACAGAGGCAGCAGACTAAATGATTCTGTATGTGTGATGAACTAGAGATAAAATACAAGATTAATCCAAGAGCATGAAAAATTATCAATTAAGAAATCTCATTAGCTATATTTGGTGCCTTAATTGGCCTTTTTGACTGCGTAATCTCAAGTGATAATTATTTGTGGCACTGGTCCATTCCTCTGTGAATATTATCTTTTAATTAATTCCAGAAACTGATTTCACTCCTTTTATCCCTTCTTTCATCCCTCCTTTCTACATAGCAGTTCTTTCTTGKTTTTTTTTAGTGTGAACAGCATACCTCGAGTTTATTTTAAAACTGTCAGTAAATAAAGACTAGTTTTATCAGTGACCAAAGATAAAGGAAAATCCTGACAGGTCATGTCGTACCATTTGAATCCTGTATTGTGTGATCATGTCTGAGGATGGGGGTTGTAAGTGAAATCCTGCTTTTACAGAAGTCTGTGAGATTTAAGACTTTGCTCTCTGTAGAAACAACATTTCTTTGCAAGTGTGTTATATAGTTTTCAGTAAAGTGCATATTAATCAAATAAAGTAAAGCAAACAGAACATGGAAGATTATCTTTAAGATTCTACATCACCATACATAACCTGATCTGTGGCTGAGTGATGTGAAGAATAACTCTCCTATTAAAATAGACAATAAATGTCTGAATCTTCTATACAATTTCAAAATGTATTTGGAAAATTATTGATTGACAACTGCGTATGTGCAGTTCTAGGGTGCTTAGATAGTGTTTGTGCTATAGCACTGTTACAGTCAAATTATTTTATTAGTATGTTCAGAAAGAACAAATGAATTAACTTTCTTGATACTAAAACTTGCTCAAGCCTCCCCTCTAGATTGGAATCCAATAGCTTCTGAGGTACAAAACAGTTTATTGTGATTTTTTTTTTTTTACATTTATGTTTTATTTTTTACCTTCTTTATAATTCCATCCCAGGAGGAAGCAGAAGTACCCAACTTCATCAGAAATTCTGTTGTCATTATTTCTAACGTAAACCAATATGTTCGAAAGCTTACAGTAATAAGAAACTATTCTCACAAGATTTCCAGCCAGTCTGAGAGGCTGCTACTGCAGTGTGGTACTCAGTAAATTTTATTATTTGGGGGTGTGCAGATCATTCCTCATGCCTCAGATCTCTGTGCGTTCACTTCTTTCCTTTGGAATCTGCGCTAACATCAAACTTCGGTATAAAACTCAGTCGTAGCCACCACTCTTAATTGTTACATCCACGTGCATGCGAAACTGAACTGACTTGTCCTTCAGAATAAACCTCTCACATCACAAGTTTACCAAACACCACTTGCGTTATTCCTGGGTCCTCAACATGGCAAATACAAGCAGCCTTGTGATTATGACAGGGTGCTAAATGTATATAGGGGATTCTCACATATATGAATATGTCCTGGGCTGTTCAAATAAAGATATATAAATATGCAGAAAATACAAAGTCAGGGTAAATTCTGTTCCTTGTAATGATATTTTCTTTCCATGTCATATGTGATTGGTAATTCACATCCAGTGGACTGAGATAGTTTCTAAAGGGGGTAATATTGGCGGAGGAAGGAAAGCTGTTACCTTTCTGAACAATCTGAAAGGATGGGTTTGCAGGGCTTATATGGAAAGCTGACTGACTTAGGCAAAATGTGTAATAATGGATGGAAATGTCACTTTCCTCTCTTAAGTGAAGTGTTCTTGTTAGTATAAAGAGATGCTCTCTCTCCATTTGAATTCCCAGTGTATTATTTTTTTGTTGGGTAAAAGAGATTTTATTTCTGCAAATGTTACAGAGTTCAGGTCTTGGGACCCCACAAATCCTTCACCTAYTTGAGGTTTTGAAGGCCTAAGCTTTTTTTTTTCTTGACAATTTTGACTTCTTTCAATTCTTCTGCCAGGAACTCATTTAAACCTGTTTGCAGATTGCAGATGAACATCACGATTGCTTAATCTTAATTTCATAATGACCCTCTGCCCACCTGTCATTCTTTTAAGAGAAGAGACATGGCTTTCCACAGCAGCTTGCCTTTGTAGAATGGTCTTTTGAAATTAGCTTGGCCACACCACTCACATACTTAAAAATAATTGAATTAGCTGCACTCTGGCAAAGAGGTGAGATCAATATTATAACTAAAACTGCATTCCTTTATAATTGGATCTTAAAAATGAAAACTCTAAAAGGTGGAAAACCTTTTGTGCTTCTTAGAATTAATTACGATTTGTATTAAATTCTATATTTTAACAATAATCCAGAAAAAAATTACTGTTTTCTTTTGTGTTAGTATGATTAGCTATTTTTGTACAGATCTTCAACAAAGTTATTCACTGTAACCTTTTGAATACATAGGACTTTGCAAGGTTCTGTGATGATAGATAATGAGGCCCAGATCCTACAGTCAATGTAAAATGCAACCATTAGTTCTCAACAGCTTAACAGCTGGTTTGATCTGCTGGGGACACTGGGCCATCGCTTTTGGTGAAAGCATTTAATTCCTCACTTGGCTGTATGAGCTGCAGTACTTGCAAAGAAAAAAGACTAATTTTATGGCAAATTCTCTGACAGCTGTATTTGTGATAGATATCCATCCATCCATTCATCTCTCTATTTATGTATAAAGGTTTGCTCTGTACTGACCAGGGAAAATGGATCTTTGATCATATGAGATTAGACTGCGGTAATATTTCCACTTCACTTCTTAAGTTTCCAAAGCAAATTGAAGCAAAAATGATGACAAAAAACATAGACTGAAAAGTTTTCTTTTTAGAGCAACCAAAAATATTTTGTTTTCACCAAAAAAAAAAAAAGCCCTACTTAGGTTCAAAGTCACATTTTGTGTTCCAACATTCAATGCAGAACTCAAAATATTTCAAAATAAAATATCAAAATGTTTTGCCTGAAAGGGTCAAAGCAAAATGCTTTGGCATGTCAGAACTCTTTCCTCTGTTCTCTTCCAGGTTTTTATTTCTAAATGATGAGTATAATTTCAGCTAGGTATCTCTTACAGACTTTGAACTGGCCACTTGGGATTTCAGTTTTGAGTTGTGTGAAATAACATTCCACAAGTGGTTCTTCGATGGCAGAAATTGTAACTCAGAGGACATTCAAAGCCCAATCCTCTTTGCAGGTAAAATTTGGTTTGCTTTAATAAGAGGTCAAAGTCTTGAT
This sequence comes from Oceanodroma leucorhoa, assembly GCA_030449065.1. Classification (NCBI taxonomy): domain Eukaryota; kingdom Metazoa; phylum Chordata; class Aves; order Procellariiformes; genus Oceanodroma; species Oceanodroma leucorhoa. The sequence continues at coordinate 268,174 of JASVER010000126.1, read as the reverse complement.
GTTGGCAGTTAATTGCAATTTCTTTCCTCCATTTGTCTGGTGGTAGGAAATCCAGTTCCAGGCCACAGTTTCGTGTTGCTTTGATTTTTGATTTTTTTTTGGTCTGACTTTTTTGCAGTACTGCTTTTCACATGGACACCACTCTTTTTTGAGTAATACCTTATCAGTGTGTCCCACTGTGATCCATTACATCAATACATTGTCGGAGTGACAGCTGGCTCTGGTGATGCATGATCTAATACATCATGAGAACAACATCTCATTTGGATTAAACATTACATAAGATTAATAGATAATCTCCCTCCCCTTTTTCTTAGTTGTAGACAGGACTGTAACTAAGGGCTGCAATGGCATTAGAATTAAAGTGAGATGGTCTTTCTAGTTTTACCTTCCATTTTCACTCTTGAACGTGGAATGGAGCAATGTATGCCAGAATAATTTTAACTGTGTGAGAAACTCAACGGAAGCCTGTCCTCAACTCAGTCCATAGTTTCCACATACAGAAAAAGGAAGGCAGATGTTAGACAAAATGCAATGCTTCCCAGTATTATTCAGTACAAAGTTTCTCAAAATAATCATGTTCCCTTTTGCAAAGCGAGGCTATTTCCACCGGCAGCCTATTTAAAGCTACGAGAAGCTAGTGGAAAGCATTGCATGGACCTCAGTGCGCTTCATGTCAGTCAYGGAACAGGAGAGCAGAGTAAGGTCTGAGAACCACACTGCAAGGTCTCTAAGAAATCATCTCCAGATGTTTTTCAAATTTGGAAGATGGTGGACACCTGGTAGAATAAGCACATGCATTAGTTCACTGCTGCTGACTGACTCAGATTTACAAATATTTAATAAAACCACAGGGAAAAAGCATGCAGAAGAAAACTGTTTTCTTTAAAACTAGCTGAACGGATGATGTCTCTTGATTTTTTAGTCTCTCTAACACAGGAAATGAGGAGCTAATGCAGTCACACTGGAGAGATTTTTAAAAAAAGATTCTAGCTAGAAGAAAAATACACATAATTTAAAGTTTATTTGGAAATTTCTTACCTCTCTTAACTATAGATAGGAATCTGCAGGTATGTTTACATTGTCGTGTAAGACAAAACCCAAAAGATTATTAGAATAAATGGAGAGGCCTGCGATGACTAAATTTGTTAAGTTCACCTGTGGAGAACCCTCTATTGTAACCACAGTAACTAAACTGCTTCTTGAAAACAAAAGGGACTGATTTGATAGGGTCTTCAAAATACACAGTAGTAAGTAGGCTTTTCTTCCCTATTTCTTCCTAGTCTTCCATTCAAGTAGAAAACCATTGCAGAGCATATCCTACTGCTTCATGAAAAGTGAGAATGAGAACTCTTTTTTTCCATGTGAAGCTCAGAGGTCCTTCCAGCTTTCCCCAGTGGCAGCAGAAGCGTTTCAAATGAAACATGTGAGTTATCGCTAGCTGATTTAATCTGAAAAACTACATTTTACTCCTTTCATCAGTTTTGGATAGCTGTGGTGACAACCACATTTGCTACCAACCAATCAGCCTCACACAGAAAGAGGGAGTACTAGGAGCCAGAGAGTCTGGCTTTGCCTCTCTTGTGGGGGGAAAAAAAAAAGAAAGAAAAAAAGAGGGGGAAAAAAGAGCAAGAAAAAGAAAGGAATACTCAAAAAGCTGCATAACCATTAAACCTTAAAATGGGCTGGCTGGAACATAATTTCCACTAACCTCTGTTGAAGTTACTGGAACCTGTCACCCTACTTCCTTGCTCAGGATCCTTCACAACAGAAGATCTGCAGTAACACATGCAGCTGAGAAAATTAATGATAAAAAGTCATTGAACTGACTCCCCTTGATTTCTGTGACCCTTTGCATTGACTGTGCACAAGCTTGTAACTCTGCATTTGTTTTAAATATTTCAGCCTTTGTGGAACCGAAGAAGACATCAGCTTTACACAATAGCAATTTAGGCTTAAAGGTACATTTTTTTTTTGTAAAACACCTCAGAAACTAATGCTTTAATTCCTGAAGAGCTGGGAAAGTACTTAAGCATGTACTTGAAGTCTGACATGAATTTATGGAAGCCTCCTAAGTTAAGGTGTATCCCTGCATTGAAGCATTATGGATTTTTAAGGCTAAACAGGACGTGTCTGATATTCCTGTTTCTTTTCTTCAATTACCCAGCTATAGAATTAATTTTTGTTTACCGGAAAATACGGAGCAATGCATTAGTGGGCCCAGATGTAACTCCAGGCCTCTGGGCAAAATGCATTGCATGATCCTTTCTGGATACCTTTGCAAAACTCTAATGGGAATTCCAAAACCAGAATGAACAGAAATGCAATTACAATCTGTCCTAATTGTAGGGGGAATTCTTCCTTAGTTTCTGGTTAGGTTAAAGAAATCCCTAACCTAAACTTGCCACCAGTAGCTTGCACACTGGTCTGTCTGCCTACAGTAAGTTGTAACTGTTATGTGCTGGTACTGCAAATCCAAAAATGTAGTTTTTAACTCCTTTGAAATAGTGTTTAGTAATACTTCTAGAGCTTTGCTGCCTTGGTTAGAGAAAGGAACAGATTTATGGCAATACACAACTCTCATCTCATGCTAAAAAAAGTATGGCGGGAAGAGGGGTGGCAATATTTTTTGATGTTGAAAAAATCTTCTTTCACCCAAAAAGGTTATCATCTGAACTGTTGACTCATTTCAGTGAAACCTCGTCTCTTTCCTAAAAATTCCAACCTTCATTTCAATTCACTGCAAAATATGGTGGTACTTTAGCTCTGAAATGTGTCTACATTTCACTGACAGGCAGCTTTTAAGAAATCTCCAAACTATCTGAAAACTAACATGTTTTCAATTTAAACAGTTTTTAAGCGAAAACAAAAATTTTTATTTTTGTCAATCCCAAACTGATTTTTTCCTTTGATTTTTGTTCAGCAAACTGAAAAATAATTTACTGTGAAAACATCAGTTCAGCCCAGCAATTAAAAACTGAAGCTAGAAGATTGCAAGTAGAAAATAAGCATGCATTTTCTAACAGCAAGACCGATTAACCCCTGGAAAAAGTTTAGTTAGAGTCATGCCAGGTGGTTCATTAGTTGAATTATTTCAATCAAGACTGGATAGCTTTCTGAAACTGCCATTGTAACTCAGTCTGAATTTGGTGACTTGGTGTTGGGATTAGTGAGGTTGCCTTCTGTGGCTTACTGCAAGTAAGATTACGTGGTTGCTGTAGATTCATACAGCCTTACAAATCCATAAGACTATGCAGCCCACAATAGCGGGGATAGTTAAAGCTCTTTTATTCTTAGGAAAAACCTATTCCCTCAAGTAAGAGGAAGTAGTAGGGCTTCCTTTTCTCTGAGATCCAGTGACAGATACCAGACTAATCTGCAAACCATTTCTCTTAGCTGATCCCATATTGCTTGCGATGTTACTTGGGGTTAGCTTTCAAAATCAAGTGACTCTTCTGCTTCCCCTCGCACACAAGCACCAGATGAAAATAAGTAATTTATTTTTCATTTATATAGCCAAATTAGTTAAAGAAAAGGGCTGTGTATTAAATTCTAAACCCAAAGTCTTCAACCTTGTCCCACTCAGGCAGCCAGGAAGACAGAACTGTGCTTTTAGTAGAGAGACAGAGCATGTGTGAATTGCCATGCAGCAGGATGCTTTAATGCACTTAAGGACTTAAGGTCACCCAACATACAAATGCAGAAGGGCTTTGTTTTCCTTCCCCCTTCCCTTTTCCCCCTTCTCCTTTCTGCCTTCCCCCTTTGTTTCCCCTTTTCCTCCCTCCTTTCCCCTTTCCTTTCTGCTCTCCCTCCTTCCCTCCCTCTTCCCCCTTTCCTCCCTCTCTGAAAGCCTTCTTGGACCTTTTTTCCAAAGGCTGAGATTGGCCAAACATCCATACTGACCCCTTCTTTGCCTTATTTCCTGTTTTAATTGAGTGTCGAAGGTTATACATTGCTATTAGTGCAAGACATGAGTGGCAGCAAGGGTCAGGGACTCTGTGGCTTTCTATTAGAGCCATAAAAACACAATGGAATGATAATTTCACCTGCTCTAACCCCAATTTTTCCAAGATGCGATAGACACTGACCTTAGTGTTTRACTGCTATTGACTATGTAAACTGCAGCCACCCTCATTCTGCTTACTAAACAATAAATGTGCCCTTTATGACCAGGATGGGAAACAAAACAATAAAACATACACACAGAAGATTCAAACAAGCAGACTAATCCAGGTAACATAAAATGATAAAATAATGCCTTACTGGAGAGGTCAGACCCTTTTTAACTGGTGTGCCCCTACAGTTATTTTTTTACCAATTTTCAATTTCTTCTTTTTGGCAGAACATCCTATATCCATCTCCAAGTGTTGGGACACAGGCAATGAATCTTAACTTCTAGAGAAGTCCCATCTATGCCACTTGAAAAGTTTGTGGATCTCAGGGGGAGTGGATTGTTTTATTTTGTGTGCATGTATTTTGGAGAAAGTGGGGAAAGAGTGTTTCATTTTTTTTAAGGAAACTTTTTATGAAATACAGGAATATTCCTAAAAACCTTCCTGGTAAAATAATAAAATGAATAAAATAAAGGCTATATAACACCAAAAGTCATTGCTTGATACTAGGATGTTAAAATATTAGTATCCATTTATCATGAATAAGTTGGGGTTTGCAGCCAGATCCACATCCCGGTCAGATCAGCTGAGGTACTTTCTTTTACCTGGTTTTTGATCAAGGTCCACATTAAGGAAATTCCAAAATGTAGTTCTTTGCTAGTTTACTACTTGAGAATTACTTTTAACCATATGGGATAGCTGGTATAAAATGACAAAATTTAATTCCAAATTCATWAATAACTACTAAGGTGCTGAGGTTCATTCTCTTTTGAACTTCTACTTCTGGCTTTGACAGAGACCTGTGAGAAAGATATTTAGTAGAATAATCCATTTGTTTTACAAGTTATCCTAAAGTTTGAGAAGCTTCTAAGACCATCATCAATCACAAATTTTCACTTGTTCTATTCAGAAGTATTTATCCATCCCTACAAAATACTTTTGCCCGGACTGTAGATTTTAAATCAGGTTATGCAAAATAATACCAGCGACATCTGTAAGCTTTGCCATAGCAACAGTGAGGAACTCCAGTGGGTCAGAAAGGAGGACAGCCCTCTTTCATTTCCTATTGATGTCAGTATCCATGGAAACCCCTTTTAATAGTATCTGCATCAGGCTGAGAAAACAGGTAAGCTCTCTTCTAAAAGAGAGTGCATTAAAAGAACACAATCCTTTGCAAGGTCAGCTCTTGAAAGCCTTGAAGAACCCCTTAGCTGAGAAAGCTGGAGGACTGTAAATCCTCAGTTTCTTTGCTAAGAAGTTCAGCTACAGAGAATCACATTAGCACTCTCTAACATGGACAGAGGAAAGTAAAGCCTTTGTTCCCTGCCTAAGATGTTGCACCCCTGAGAACTCACTTCCTTCACTAGGGGAATATACAGAAGAGGTGATTACGTGAACTGAGAGATTAATTATGAGCAGAATTCAATGGGGGGAGACTGACACAAGCACATGCACTGTATGTTTAAAAAAAAAGAAAAAAGACTGAATTGCAGGAACACCATATGGCAAGTGCCCGTAAACTAAGAATATGTGCACAGGAATATTATTCACATGATAACATTTTAAAATATCTGTAAACTCAGCATTTTATGGATAAGTGGTTTGGAGGAAATTGTGCTACCTCCCTCTCCCATCGGGGCTATTTGAGTGAGAAAGAAAAGTTATCACATTTTTAAATCATCATGGTGGCCAGCCATCCCTGTCTCCCACTTTTGATTTCCACAACTGAATAATCATGGACACGATTTTGAGTAGCAAAAGGCTACAACTTTATCACTTTTTGATTCATTTACAAACAAGAAGAGTCACACACTAGGGTTCAGTTAGGAAGCAGTTTCTGATGATTTTAAAGCCCAAAGTATTATCTAAAGTTTGAAAAAATACAGGAAAAATGAACTAGAAAAAATCAAGACTGTGTTAAATTTGAATGCGTCTGTTCCATTAAATTCACTAGATTTGGGACTACATCCCATAGAGTAAATTTTTATTATATTACAATAAGAAGAGTAATCTTCCATATCAGATACTACATTTTAGTTAATTGCATAATGTGGCTATGAATGTGACATTGTGACAAACCTTTCCCTTTTTTTTCAGACACACTTGCATGTCACTGATTGATCTCCTAATCTCTCCTTCCTCACTGAAAGAAAAAAAAAAWTTGAGTTCTCCTAATAAGTCAGTAGTTTGTGGCTAAAGAGAGAATATATGGATTGCACAGTCCATATGACACACACCTTGCCAAGGAAGCAACATGAGGTCTAACTGATGAAGGAATCATATTATTGGAAATTATCTTGTGGTTTAAATTATAAAGAATTTTGTACATATGACTACAAGACAGCTTCACGATACATTCTAAGGAAACTTGACAAGTGCAAATTAGATCTGCCTTGTAAAACCATGAAAACCATGAACCATAATAAAATTTAACAAAAAAGTAAGGGCACGGTAGTGAAACATTTAAATATGCTTTCTGTCTGAATGCATGTAACCCAAATATTTAGAATCTCTGAATCACCTAGAACAATTCAGGGCGGCAGGGACCTCTGGAGGTCACCTAATCCAACCCTCTGCTCAAAGCAGGCCTCGTTAAGGGAAATTTCTGGTTGAGTCTTAAAGACCTCCAGTATGGGACATCCCAAAACCTTTAGGGGCAACTTGCTCCAGTATTTAATTACCCTCATGGTACTTTTTGTTTTCCTTATCAAACTTCCCTATGTTCCAAATTTTGCTTGTTGCTTCTTCCTATCAGCATGCATCTGCAAAAAGACTCTGGCTTTGTCTTTTCCCATCAGGCAGCTTCAGACAGCTCCTCTTCCCCAGGAAGAACCGGCCCAGCACCCTCCACCTCCCCTCATACATCCTAGTCTCCAGCCCTGACCATCGCAGGGACTCACCGCTGGACTTGCTCCTATACATCAGGGTCTGTCCTGCACCAGGAGCCCAGACCTGGTGCAGTCTCACCAGTGCTGGGTAGCAGGGCAGCATCAGTGCCTGGCCCTGCTGCTGCACCGGTGCTGGTGCAGACCTGGGTGCGGGGGCTGCTTTGCTGCCCAGGACCAGTGCTGCCTCCTGGCAATCTGCTGCCACCCAGGGCCCCCGGGCATTTCTGCAGAGCTGCTGTTTGCATCAGTGGCAATAGCTTTCTGAGCCCAGCACTCCAGGCAATTTTCCACTCACTTTACTATCCGCTTATCCATCCCCATATCTTACCAATCTGGTGAGAAGAAAACTGCGAGAGGCTGTGTTAAAGGTTTTGCTCAAATCAACATGTGCAGCACCCACTGCCCTCTCCTTGTCCGTAGTGCTGGTTACCTCACCACAGAAAATAGTCAGGTTGGCTGGGCAGGATTTGCCCTCAGTAAACCCATGCTGGCTCTTCCCAGTTACCTTCTTGTCCTTTGTGTGTTTGGAAATGACTTCTAAGAGGATTTGCTCCTTCCCCTTCCAGGGACTGTGGTGAGGMCAAATGGCCTGTAGGTTGCCCGGATCCATCCTCTCCTCGTCTTTTTTTTAAGATGGGTGCAATGTTTGCCTTTTTCCTCTCTGGTGCCACAGGCTTCTGTATGTTTAACTGGCTTAAGTGCTCCCTATCTCAATCCTCCCTCCTGTGGGTACTGTCGCCCTCCTACAAGCTCCAGTAGAGACATGGGAAACCCTGAAAAGGCCAAAATCAGCAATTCTGAAGTCCAGAGTTGTAATTCTGTTTTGTTGAATTCTCTTAGAATCTTAAACTTCACTGTGTCATGGTCACTGCAGCCAAAGCTGCCCTTGATCTTCACATCTTCCACCACTTCTTTCTTGTTTGTGAGTAGCTGGTCCAACAAAGCATGACCTCTAGTCTGTTGATTGATCACTTGCACCAAGAAATTGACTGGAGTTGCCAGAAAACTGGATTGCTTGTGCCTGGCTGTATTGCTCTTCCATAAGATATGTTAGCATCTGTATCTACTTTTATAGATGGACAGAAATTTCAGATTGGTTGAGCTCACTGTTGATAAACAAAAGAAAGAAAATCTCCACTGGACCTTAAAACAAGTATGAGGAACTGATTTTTCAAAAAACTATGGGAGAATGCAGAAAAAAMCACCCTTATTCTGCTTCATCCTCTTCTTCCCATGCCTAAAACCTGGCTAGTTTGGTAGAATAGGTGTGGGTTACCCACCAGGGCCAGTACCAGCCAATACCAGCTCTGAGCAAGAGTGCAAGTCCTTGAGGGTCACACTTTTGGACCAGCTAGATTGAAGGTTGTTGATAGGGGTCCTGCTTCTTGAGAGAAATTGGCTTTGGGAAATAACCCAGACTTACAGAAAGAAGCACAAGTTTCTTCTCTTACTTTCATACATAAGGGGTGAATAACCAAAATTTTGAGGTCCAATATAGCCAGTTTTTCTTTTTGAAGTTGGGAATCAGTCAGCCTGGAAAGTGTGAATCAATTGACAAACATATATATTCCAGACACAGATATTCTGGAAAGTTCTGTGGGAAATAAACGTGTATGTGAACAGTGCACTTTTATTTACACATAAGAGACGAATAACGAAACACTATTCACATTTCATAGATAACCTGGGCAGGTAGATGATGTTCCTTATTCTTTTTTCTAGCCAGGCAGCTTTTGGAAAATGGCTGAAGTAATATATGAAAGTTTAAGGGTGTGTGTGTGTGTGCACACGCGCGCCTGCATTTCTGTGCTTGGTTGTACTCAAGGTCAGAATAGAAGATCTAAGGTTACCCCTGGCCTTTGAAAAACTTTGTCTGAACCTGCCTTTCTGACCCAGTTCAGGTAAAGAAAGAGACTTATCTCCCTAGGCAAGGAGAACTGCCTGTGTTTATACCCACAGGATGTGGATTTTACTTTATTTTTACTCATTGTACAAGGTCACTTACGAATCTTTTGACTTTTAAAGTGAAAGTACAAGGGCAAAATGACATCACTCACTTCAAGAAGTCGTTTACTAAATTGCAGTGCAAGCCTGCCTTTCAGAGTTCTTTGGACCACACTTTTATTTCTCCAGTGCAAAAGCAGTAGCCTGAGCAGTAGAAGAAATACGTGTTCCTGTGAGTCAGTTTTACTGAAAGAAGAGCCATTGCAGTATTGCAACAAACCTATGTGAAATATTCACTATGAACTGCTTTTGTCTGAACAAATGATCACACTTTTCTATGATTGCTTTGCTAAAGTCTAATTTAATTATCATTACACCATGCACTGCTATTCTGCTAGCCAAAGTCTGAATGTCATGCTAGCAGTCAAAACTCCTGGTTGTTCTTCATTGTGGAGTAGCACTGGAAAAGCTTATACAGGTAGGAGTTTGTCCAGGAGAAGACAACAATTTTAAAAATTGCCAACTCAAAAGTTAAAAAAGTAGATGAAAAACTGTATTCCTTCCTGCCATTGTCCTCTGGAGTAGCTCGATTCAAGGAGCCTTTGTGGAGGAGGTGACATGCTTCTCAGGATCTGCTGTGTTTGCGTGGAACACTATGTTGGACATGAATGTGAGCATGGTGAAAGAAAATATATTTGAAGAAATTATATTTTCATCTATAAAACTTTTAGCCTCAGATAACCACCTCAAAATCAGAGACTTGTGGAAGATCTGTGCAATAAGGGCAAAAAGACRTGACAGGGAAGGGATTTGGGGATCCCTGAAGAAGGCTAAGAAGACAAGAGCTTCTGGGTTTAAGTTATCCACAGATCATCAGCATAGACAGCAACACCTACTACTGCTAAATGGAAAGTAATGTAATTTTTTGTGTATGGAAAATATTTTTTTTGTGTATGAAAATACTGTCTTCATCCCCAAGAAAACTGTTGGAGAAAAGGAACTCATGTTTTTATAAAACTTGTATAAATACACCTTTTGTTCTCATCTTCCAGGCTGCCCCAAAAATCTCTGTCCCAGAATGCTTAAAATATTTTTTTGTTTCCTTTTCCACCTTATAAACATTTCTTTAGTGAAAGTACATGTTGTTGTAACCACAAAAATTGCCCTCAGCTTAACATAAGACATTTCCCTAAGAAGCATGTGTCTGAGAACAAGGACCATATCCATGTTCACGGTTGCTAACTAAGTGCCATTATATGGAGCTGTGAGCTGCAAGAGCATCTGATAAGTGAAATTTTCACATGTAAGAGACCATACTTTTTTATAAGAACCACGGCAGTTTTCCAGTTATCAGTATCAAAGCAGATAATTATGACAATAAATAACCATAACTGTAGATAAAAGATGTTTCRGTGGCACAGTATTAGCCCTACCGCCATGCTATTTGAAGACATCTATGCTGATGGGCAGTGCTCAAGCACCAGTGCAGTCAACTGACCRCAACATCAAGGGCAGGTATAGTGCTGTGTCATCGCATCACACAGCTAATTTCGAAGGAGACAGCGTTTAGAGATGCCTAGTATTGACTGATCAGAATCATTGGCTGACACTCTCAGCAATTGTTAACGTGTTTTTGTAGCTTCTCTGGATTGATGTTGTTCATTCCTATATAATAGGTTTTATTAAACCTGAGGAGCTGTGGCACTTTCACTTTGTAAAACTCCTTGAGGGGGTGTACACTGAACAAATCAGACTTTGTTGTTAGTATTGTGCTAAAAAGGAGGTGGTGGAGAAATGGGTATTATTTTATTCCTATCCCTGTCTCTAGTTAAGAGATGTCCCATCCTTTACAGGAAATCTGTCACAGCTTATGTTAACATTTTGTTTTTCTGTATCCAAAAAGCACAAACACATGCTGCTAAGTGACATCTAAACTGCTTTAGTTCTGACCTGCTTCCTACCAGAATGTCTTTCCTAACCCAGTAATTTGCAATGACTTCTTCAGATTTTTATTCTTGTTCATAAATCCTGCTAACTTAATCCTCTACTCCATTTCCCCATGGAGAGGAACATTTCCCCCAACTTCTGTCTACCCAAGAGATTCTCTACAGGATTTTAGTTGAGCCAGGGCCTGCAACTAGCCTTTATCCATGGCTTAAGCTCCCAGGTAATCCTCCAGTACAAGAGATAAACATGCTGTTCTCCCCTGAGAGGAGATCTCTCCTTGCAGAGCACTGTGTCCATGTTACATACTATAGTCTGGCTGAGCAAAGCTAGGCAAGATTATTTAAACAGGGTTTGGCTGTCTGTACATGTCACCGTAATTTTCATTATAAAGGTACCAGAAACAAACAATGGTGTGTCAGGAAATGTCATCTTAATTCCACTAGGGCTCTGTCTAGCTTCTTCGTGAGCAAAATCAAGAGTGAGCAAGTACACCGAAAAGTGAAGGGGGATAAAGACAGAAGGGGAAGGTGGACAGCTGTGAGGGGAGGGGAGGGGAGGGGAGGGGAGGGAAGGGAAGGGAAGGGAAGGGAAGGGAAGGGAAGGGAAGAAAAAGAGAGAATTTTGCTTGATTTACAGGGGAGGGGGGAAAGCCACCCCAGACAAACAGTAGTATAGTGTAATTTCAGTAGACTGAATGCATGGTACCTTTATAAGGCTGTTTTGCCTTAACACTAGTGATAAGTATTTCTGTTCTAACATCACTGTGTTAAAGGATAAGCATTTTCCCTGTGAATAGATTGAAATACGATTCAGTTGCCCCGTAAAATCCTATCATTTTCAGTACTTCCTGGGAGACTGTATTTGTGCCTTTCATGTGCGGTAGCTTTAAAAAGGCTAAGGTGCTGTTGTGGGATCCTAACGAAAAATTAACTTTTTCACTGAAAAGAGTTAAGAAACCGAAAGAGATTGATAAGTCCATTCACCTTAGATCTATCTTTTATTGAACAGATGAAACCAATGTGTAATAGGTGGTAAAATAGTGGTTCTATTACTTTTAAACAGGACTTGAAGCTCTTTGCCATTAAATTTGTATGTTTAATGAAACTAGTCCATGTACTGAATAATTGTGCTGATTTCTACCAATTTATTTCTAATTTATGGGCATTTTTTAATTACATCCAGAGGCCCTTCTTCTACTGTCTAACATTAAAAAATATTGTTAAAATTAAATGAGCAGCATTTTTATCTGTTCTGTTCAAACCACAGATGCTAGATTTGATTTTATTTCTTACACCGAGATTGAAATTCTATTTTAATATGCAGAACTACAGTCTAGGGAGTCATAAAATGTAGAATGTTTTCATTAGATGATGGCTGTGCACCTCTAGTTAACAGGAAAGCTGATTCATCAAACAGTAGTGATCAAGACACTGGGGTCTAAAAGGGAAATTGACCACAAAAAGGAAAAAATTATGTACCTGTTTTGTAATATGTAGTTGTTTGCTTTTGGGTTAAACTCTAATTCTGACAATAAAACTTTTCTTTAAAAGTACAGCCATTTGTTACAGGTCAAGGCAATGACAAAGTTGAGGCATGTATTATTCTTTCATTTACAGACTATTAGTTATGGAATTTTAAGGGTTGGTTTCTAAGTGGTGACTCAGTCTGGTTTTTCTCTTGATGTCTGCATAATTTATGGGCTAGGTTTGTTTGAACAGTATATTGCTGCTAAAAATGTAGTAAGTGGATTAAAAAAAGATCAAGTTAAGCCTGCAGAAAACTGCAGGTGCAAAATTATTCCTGCATATAGTGGGTAGTATTTTAAGGAAGTATTTTAAATATGAATGTGGTAATTGTCTTATTTTGATTTCACAACTTACATGAGCTAGCCAAGTTAACTGGCTTGGTGAAATGTTTCATTCCTGTACCAGGAGGGACTGACTGGGTTCTTCAGTGTTAGTTATAGTTTGATTGGCATTTCATGGAGTGTGGTGATGCAAAATAATCAATCGGCAGTCTCTGTTTTAGGGTATGAGCTACCATCTTTGTCATGACATACAACGTGCTGCTCCTTGTGGTTTGAAAGTGGGGGCACATTTCTGCTTCCCATAAGAATATCTTAGTATGGCAAATATAGAGAGGGGTCTAAAAGTATGTATGAGAGGATACATCTCACTTGCTGAATAACAAGCAACAACAAAACGAGCAAGAAATCCAAGAGAATAAAAATCTCCCRTGCAAAATTATGTTTCTGCATTACATACCTTCGCATTTAATCTCTGTTAACTCCTAAATATTCCTTGTAAAGTGCTAGATGCTTCTCAATCTCTGGTCTTGGTTCATCCCAGTAGCTATTGCAGAGCCCTGTTTTTCAAACTCTAAAGAGCTGTTCAGAACTACCTTTATGTTTAACAATCCAGCGTGTATTTCCACGAACTGCTTGTGCTTCTGCAAAGGGGTATAAAGAGCTTCAAGACAGAGCTGACACTCATCTGTGATTAATTTTATCCAGAAATAGTTAACAGCCTGTTTTAAGTGGCTGGTTAGGGTATTCAGGCCAGGGAGCACTGCAATATCCAGAAATAATGTCTATGGTAAACTTAGGTCCGTCAGTGAGGAACCTTATTTCATATGCACAGTCCACAGTGCAACCAAGTGCTCTGTTATCCTCTGGGGGTTTTGTTACGTTTATGGGAGGCAAGATCCTTAATTCATGCACCTGACATGGATGCATAAAAGTAGACAGCATATAAAACCCCATCCTTTTAATGTCCTGTTCAAAGTGACCCTTTCTTTAGTTTTTGCATATGTATTCAGATATACTGAAAATTCACTCTTAAACTTTCCATTTATTTAATCTTTTTGCTCAGTAAATCATATGAGTACATACTGCATCATGAAATGAGGCTATGCATGTCCAGACTTGCAACTTCCCTGCAGCAATTTATCAGCAATGATATTTTAATTGATCCCTGCAGTATAAGCTAATTTAGGAAAATATCAGCTAGGCAAGAGCATTTGGAAATCCTTTGAAGTAAAGACATGTGTGTTCATATTCTCCCCTTCTGCATGTATCTGTTTTTAAATGAAAAGAGGTACTCTCTCTCCCACTCCCTCCCCACATGGCCATGCATTCCCTTGATTTTTTCAGCTGTTTCAAAATTATAAGTTAAATGATAATTCTAACCAATTACAGTTCTTTTTTAAAAAGGAAGGAAAAAAATCAATCTCCGAGCTGGGGCCTTGAGCCCTCCAGAAAAACTACATAGCTGTTGGCCTGAGAAGAGTTCCATGCTCATGAATCAAAAGAAAAGTGAAGAAAAAATCAAGATACTAAGAACAAAATAATTTTAATTAATCCATTATTCTCTGAAGCAGATATGGTGGTGCCCATTGATTTCTCTGGCTTTGGGTCAAACTCCACGGACATATTTTTAAATCTTTGATTATTTCTTTTTCTTAAAGGAAGGTGGGGGGCGGGGGGAAGGAAAACCAGCCAACCAGCCCAATATTTGTTAGAACTTTCTTTTTAGTTTAAATCTGTTTTCCAGACTAAGATATAAAGCCACACAACCTCCTCCTTGTAATGTATTATTCCTTTTGACCTGAATGGCTTGATAAAACTTTTGAGGAGAAATGGACAATGCAGTCAGGCTGTTTCTTTGATGCAACTCTGTTTAATAAAATCTGCAAAACTTCCATGAAAACCATGAAAAACATTTTGCTTGTTCAGAATTTCAACTGTGTTTGCTGCCACCACATTTCCCAAAAGCTATCTCTCTTGTGAATTCATTCTCCATCGCCCTGTCCCTAGGCTGTCCCTCTCTGTATGCATATTCCTGTTGCCTTTTACTTGCTCACAGGCCAGGTCCCTCCTTCTACCAGAGGATAACACATTTCATCTTTGTGTGTGTATTTCTGTTGTAGTGCTGAGTTAGAAAAGGGGTGCAAAGGCTGACTTAGATCTCTGCAGGTTTCATGCGGATGTTTTTTTTTTTTTGGTTTGGACTTTCGTACAAAATGAAGCAATTACACATGAAAGTATTATAAAGGTTGTGTCCAATTAATAGCTGTTTTGCCTCAGGATCACAATAGGGAAACATCGCCTCCCTTGCATCCTCACATTTCAATCTGTTTACTCTTGCATGTGCAATTTTGCCATCTTTAGACCTTCCCAACAAGCCTGTTCCCTTTCTTCCAGGAGCTCCTCTGCTCAGACTCCCACTTCAATTTCCTTACCTTATTTCATGTGGGATGTCTGAAGAGTTATGTTCAAGAAACAGTCTTTAAGGGATTTTTATTGGAAGAACAGCAATGTATAATATAATATAAAATAAAAATGCTTTGTTTGCAAGATTTTAGAGATTCAGAAATAGGGCTTAGATAATACCAGGGTGAAAACTTGATCCCATGTGACTACAAGAAATAATCACTGACAATAACTCAGAGTTTATTACCAATATTATTACTGCGTATGCTTTTTGCCTATCAAATGGAAATATTTGAGTTGCTGCAAACCAAAATATTTGTCTCAGCAATTAGTCTGCAAGTGTTATAAAACTAACATTTCCTACTAAAATTCTTTTTTTGTGCATTTCAAAGTTTAAAGATAAAATTTATGAGCACAAAATGCAGAAAAACTGAGACTTGGTTTCTTCTTTTTCTGTTGCTCAGCACTGACCTTTAAGAATTTCTCTTGGTGTTACTGTACATTTCAGCCGTATGAATGAATGAAGATAGTTGCTCTGCTTTAGCCAGTAAGTGCTTAGCTCTGAGGGCCTCCCAGCTCTTGGCTGGTCACATCTTCTTTTCAACATACAAATACCAATAGTGGCTTATTGTTGAAAGATGCTTAATCTCTGAAGGGTAACCAACTCAAGATACAGTTAAGAATTACTAAGCATACAGATTCAAGGAAGATTTCCTACTCTAAGCAAAAGTGTTTTGGCAGTTTTGGTATCAGAGCTGTGGTGAGCAGATGGCTTCACCCAACAAATAGTGAAAATGCTGTAAACACCAAAAAATCTCATCTTTTCTTGCAGTAAGTCTTGTGCAGGAAAGTGAGGGATATATTAAGGAGTCAGTGAGCATACGTAAGCAGAGATCAGAGGAGCCTGGTGTCTATTTCTGATAGGGATTACAAGAATGCATTGCATGACAACTCATGCACTAGTGCCTTTCTGCTGTTCCTCTTGTATGCTGCTCAGAACCTTCTCGTGACAAGGTCATCCTTCACAGAAGACTTCTAGGCTTTTGATATCACTGGAGCATAAAACAAGGAGAGGCTTGGTGAAGAATGATTTTTCGCTACTCATACCATTCTGAAAGTCCCCAAAGTTACTTGAGGTCTTTGTATGTCTAAGGAGCAACAAGGGAAATGGGGAAGCTGTACCTCCTGAGCTGTGCATAGGTCCAAAGTTCATCCAGTGTCAGTTCCCAGACTGGAGGCACAGCTGCTGGGCATGACCAGGAGCTGACCACACTGACACAAGGGTTGCCAGCAGTGCGCAGGAGAGCTGATGTGACCGAGGGGCAGCTGAGCCCAACCTTGACAGTTCAGCTTCAGCTGCAATCCCCGGCCCACCTGCTGCACAATGACAGGGGTTACAAAAAGCTATTGTTATCTCCTGCCTTGGGTCCACCTCTAGATTTGGCAATTCCTTGGCTCTCCCAGATGGTGAAACGTGTAACCTGATGTTGGTGGAGCATGTGGGGATGTTGATGGGCAGTTTGCACTGTGGGGTGTGTTGGCCATGACCTGCAGTGATGTTGGGGTCATGGGCAGAGGAGCTCTATCATGTGAGCTGACTTAACTGGAGAAGAAATCTCATGCCCAGGCCAGTGATCAAAAAATTTTATTTACTGTATTTTTTTAATTGTTGAGGCGTTTTTCTAGTTGTGGGTTGTGGTTTTTTTTCCCCCTGATAATTTGTTTTTGTGTTAAAGCACTTGTTTACACAGTGCTATCAGTACCCTTGGTGTCAGATGAAATGGAAATGAAAAGAAAAAATCTTTGCCTTCCATTGGAAACCTAGTAAGGCATCATTAATTCATTCTGATGACTAGGAGATCAATTGCAGAATACTGACTTTTCCAGTCAACAAGCATGGGGACAAACACAATAAAAAAATCAAGGATAATCTATCATTAAAGGTACTTTGTTGGTTTAGTTGACAAATGTAATTTGATTTAAATTATTTATGATAGTATTGCATTTAGCAGTAGACTCATAAATGTTCTGTAGTACAGTTTGTAAAAATAAATCAATACATTACATTTAAAAGCAATTGTACTAAATGTGTGCTTTATGTACGTATAGTGATATACGTGTACTACTAAAGCATATAACAGTGCCTGTAGAATAGTAAGGTTCAATTTTCTGGTTTTTATCTTTCGTGATTTTCACACAGCATTTCTGCTATACTCTAGCATTATTTTTGCTTTCCTTTGTCTGGCCTACCTCAAAACTTGCAGTGAATCAGTAAAAGCTTTATGGGCCTTTTGTGGGTGGGGTTAAGTCACTTTGGAGCATATTTTCCATCTGCTTTTGTGGTTCCTAAGTCACTTAAGAGCCTTCAGTATCTTACCTTTTTCCACCAGGTGCAATGGCAGTAGCAACTAATAAATCTGAATTAAAAATCTGTCAAGTACAATGAATAATATACAGAACTATGTGTGCACAAGCACCAAATATACACGTATATCTGATAATTAAACCGGGAGATGCCAGGGACTTGAAAAAAAAGAAGGTATTTAGGTGTAAGTAAGTTAATATAACTTTGAAAAGCAGGACTCCAATGACCAGTGAGAAACCATGTGCCAGTGCTAATAGACTGGGGAAATACTTCCATTCTAGGAAGCATATTTGTTATGGAGGTTAATGCTCGTAAAAGCACTGCTACACACCATGAAAACTCATAGTTCTTACTGTTTTTTAATCTTCTTGTTCCACTTACCCTGAACCACAGATGTTTCTGTTTTCTTGGGTATAATCTGGGGAGTCCTACATTTTGTTCAGAACTGCTGTTTTAAAAACATAGGAAACATATTAATAACAGTACTTTTTTTTCTTCCCTTTTTATATTGGAAACTTAAACTCTGTAGCATTTTTTTGACATGAGAAGTGGAGATACAAAACTAATTCTAAAGGTTCTAGTTCCACTTCTTTACGAAACAATAGGTGTAGGGAGTAGGGCCTGGAGCAGTGTAGATTTAAGCAACTAGCCATTGAAACACAGGCATGAGGCACTGCAGTGATTTATGATCTGGCAGCTGGGGACTGGAGGGGCCTATTTGTGTGCCTATAGGACCCTAAAATGTAATTGTTACCAAAAGGACACTGTTTACTTTTTTCTGCAGGATTTTTATATTGTCAGTAGTCCTTTCTGGTAAATAAATAACAGGGTAGTTCTTAAAAATTAGTTAAATCCAAATCTCTCATACTAACCTAGGTGAGACTGACCGATAAACAATTACATTTTACACAAATGATGCTGTAGGTGCTGCCTTTCAATGAAGCATCTTATCTTGGCAGATATTTTTACATCTAAAAGTGTGGCTGATTGAGATCTGTAAGACAAAATCTACATGACTTGGAAATCAATAGGAAACATAGGGAGCACAGTGTTTCCATATATTGACCGGATAAAAATAAGTTTTTGTTCAGCTACTCTTTGGACATCTAGGGAAACCAAATATATTTTCAAAATAATGAAAAACAATAGTGCAAGATGATATGTTTAACATGTAAAAATCTACGTTCTAATGCAAATGCACTACAGAAGATTTTTTTTCCCCTGAAGAAACAGAAAAGATGCTCAACAGTGTTTTGATAAAAAGTCCTTATTGTTGAAAAAGCAAAGCACAAGAATGTAGGGACAAAGAATATTGTATAGTGTGATGGATTTATTAAAGAGGAAATCCAGACTAATCTAACTAATTTGTCCCCTTGATCTATATTATCAAAATTTCACAGGTGTTCTCTGCACCACACAGAGCACTGAAATAACTCCCAATGTGCTTTTGTAGTTGCCTCAGAAAAGGGGCACAGCTACCTTTATTGCTACTCAACACATGTAAGACTTGGAAAGAGTAAAGAAAGCAGCAAAATCAAACACTTAGCTGGAGAAGAGGCAAAGAAAGCAAAGAAAAAGAATCCAATTATTTTATGTTTGCTTTGCTAAATGGTTTTCCTGTCAAGAATTGTGGAGAAGAAACCCTTCCTTACTCCCCCTGTCTTTTTAACTTGTTTGTCTCTATTCTATAAGGCTGGGAGCAAACAGTAACATATGAGTAGCTATACATTGCTGCTGAGACTTCTGCCAACACTAATTAACCTCCTCCTACAAATAGCAACAAAGTACAGCCTAGGCTTTGTCTGCATATGATATAAAACAACAACAAGAATAATAAAAAAAACCCAAACCTTTTCCAATCATCTTGCAGTCGGTAATTGTTCAGTTTCTTTCCCTTGAAAATGATCCTCTGGCTGAAGAAATTGTCCCCTCCCTCTGCCTCAAAAATCACAGCTGCAGATGTAGTTCAAAGAGCAAGAGGGCTACAGCCCTCAAGCTTTCTGTGGCTGACGAACCTTGTTGAAATCTTTTGGATCCTGCAAGGTGCTGGGAGCTTAAAACACCCCACCAAACCYCCAAAGGGCACGGAGGATGCTCAACACCTCTCAGTTAGGACTCTGATTACTTCAATATCTCCTCTTTGGACCATCAGTGTACCTTAGGGGAGGCAAAGCATGCTGAGATGCCACGAGTGATAGGCAAAATCCTGTACATGCAAAGGTTTTACTCTTCAGGTTTGTTGCAGTGTGAAATTTAGGAGTTAATGTATGGAAGCAGTAGTCACGCAGGAGTATGGCTAGGATCAAGATTTGGACAATTTGGTTCAGAACATCTTAGCCGAAGGGAGCTGCAATGAGTTTTGGTCAAGGCAGGTGAGCAGCCCGGGGCAGGCAGCACCCGGGCTCTGGAGGCAGGATTGGCAGCACGGACCGTGCCGCTGGAAGCCAAGGTCTGCCGACACCAGCTGTATCGCCAGCGCTGATGGAAACCTCATGGGGAAGACTTCCCCGGTAAATCTGGCCAACACAGAGCTTTTCTTCTGCACTGAGCTCCTCTTTTATTAACCCACTGTTCGGCCTCTGAAAGGATTGACTTATGGTTTTGGGCATCTCTGAAAATGGCCAAATGAGGGAGATGGGGACTTGTGAAAGTGGTTCAGTGTTAAAGATGATAAACAGTAAGGCACTCCTTTCCTTTAAAAATGACTGCTCATTAATATGCAGC
Source organism: Oceanodroma leucorhoa (assembly GCA_030449065.1). Lineage (NCBI taxonomy): Eukaryota > Metazoa > Chordata > Aves > Procellariiformes > Oceanodroma > Oceanodroma leucorhoa. The sequence continues at coordinate 247,984 of JASVER010000126.1, read as the reverse complement.
TATCTTAAGGCATATCTTATCTTAATTATCCCTGAGAAAAATAAAATACAATTTTATCTAAATGATCTAAATATTTTCAGAATTATTTCAGAGGCTGTTAAAGATATGTGCATAAGAAAAAAACAGATCACACATTTCTCTCTATTCTTAGATCTGTACCAAAACCTTTCTTTTGCTGTGTTGGTCCCCCCCTTCCCCCCCCCCCCCCCCCCCCCATCTGTATTTCTCAGCCTCCAAGATATGCAGATATTTCTCAAGAGAGACAGTAAGGAAGATAATCAGTGCAACCTATTGCTTCAGGGCCGTCTTTCCAGAAAGATTGTTTTAGTTACATACTCACATTTAACTTTCTCTTTATGTATATTTTTCCCAAAATGTTTCTTTTAGTCACACCAYACTCTTACCAGAATTTCTTCATCCAGTAACTATGAAGTTACTGGTAGTCGTTAAGACGAATCCAAATTATGGTTTCATCTGCCTCCCCCTAATTTGGAGTTTCTGGTGCCCCTTAAGCATGGCTAGGTGGATTCATCACAGGGTGTAAACAAAAGACACTTATGGCTGTCACAGTGCCTACTAAAATGTGTGTGTTTGTCTATCTTCAGTGTCATTTTTTCCTGCACTAATCATGCATTTCTCAGAAATCTATAGCTTGACAATTGTGCCTTATGTCTCATATGATGCAGATTAACATTATGGTGCATTATGAGCTTGCACTTGACGTTGGAGGCAACAGAGGTTGATTAAAGTGTGGAATCAGACCTTATATTAGGTGCAGCTTGAATGTAGCTTTTCTCTGTGGGTCAGTAACAAATACAGATAAATACGGTAGGGCTTATGCAAACACCATTGAAAAGAAATAACGTTGATGTATATAACATGCATATAACATTATACAACTTCTCCCATCCTAGAGTCAGAGTCAGACTTTGGATACATGGAGCATGTCTTATTGGTTTTACACAGCTCAATTTCAGCAAAACATTAGCTTTATTTCTGGCTATAACTATGTGATTGAGGATATCATCAAAAAGACTGGCCGCGTGCCCAATATTAGATGTTTGCTTAAATACTTTGCTGAATTGGGGAATGAACGTCCCTGAGACATTCTGTGGAGCTTCTGAATCCCAGAATAGCCTTAAATAAATCTACTTAGTTATAGAGACTTTTTTTTAATACCGTACAGCATGCAGCATTAGACTTGACATTTTTATATATGCATTATTGCTGAGATACAGTTGCTGTGGGAGGTGTAATTTAGAATTTTCCAAGCCTTGCACATTTAAAAATTTCCATCACGGCATTACACTAATATGTTTATATTCATATTTCCTTATTTTTTTATCTGAGAGTTGTACTGTGTATCACTTTTATAGAGCTCTACAAAATGTATCTAATTAACCCTATCCATGTTACCCAATTATTTGGGTTTGTGTGGTGAGGAATGAATTTCACCCTTAAGGATCAGATGCCTAATTAAATTGTTTAATTTAAGTTTTATTAATGTTCTTAATTCATTCTCTTCTGAATGAATTCTGAAAAATAAGAAACCAACAATATTTGCTCATAGCAATAGTTCTCAGCAAAATATGAAAGTAGTTAATTTCTTATCAGGATTTCTTTGAATGATTAACTAGGTACTTTCTGTCCCTTTACTCTGCATAGTGAGGCTATGAAGCTGTTCAGATTTAAAAAAAAAAAGTCTGCATCCATCACGTCTTAGAATAACCTTCAGACATATGGCACACCGCATAAATAATTGATGTCATCAAGGCTTATGTCAAGGTACAACACAAACAGTTAAGGTACATTTGACTTGAACTAACAGGTGAACATAAAGACAAATGGTATTAAATAAAGGTGCATTTTTTCATGTCTGCTGTTGGCATCGCCATAGGCTTTCTTATGAGAGAAATTAGATCAATGCAATCAGGGCATTAAATGTTTAATAACAACTTAAAACATTTAAATTTTGCTGCAGACAGACCTCTCTCAAGCAGTGGCTTAATCAGTAGATGAGAACAGAAAACTGACCACCCTGCAGAAATGGTGCTGACTGATGGTCCTAACAGCACCAGATCTTTTGCGAGCTGCCAGCCGGGTTGGTCCGGTGGACTCGTGGCTCACCAGCCTCCTTTGCTTGGGATCTCCCTTGGCACATGCTTGAGAGATGTCCCAAGCATCCTGGTAGCTCTAAGGCTTCTCAGTCTGTCCTTGTGTGCATGTCCCTTCACCACGGCTAAGCTGGGAGGAGTCTGGATGGATGGAGAAACAAGGATGTAGAAGTTGGCAGAGAGGAGAAAACACTCAGGGCAAAAACTGCTGCAGAAATTCTCCCTCTGCTTGTTTGACCTGTGGTCTGAAGCTGAGAGGCTACCTTTCTCTTCTCACTGTCTCCTCCTGTGATTTGTTTTCTCGAAGGCTAGGTGCCTGGGAGTAGGGAGACCCTGGCCCCTTGGTACCTTTTTCACCTGTGATAAGTACCGATGCATTTCATGCATATTGATGCTTCTCCTTGCCTGCTGTCCCTTAATCCCTGCAGCTGAAAGTTGTGATATTTCATTCAAAACAAGTGGCCTGAGAACAAGCACCTAGCTGTGAGTATCCACATGGTGAAAGGCAAGATACTGCCCTTCGTCATAGCAATACAGGGCACTAGGCTGGGTGAGCTGGGAAGGAAAAACTTGCCTTATTCTCACTGAAGGAATCGGTGCAAGGATCACAGTCTAGGTGTCTCACAGTGTGTTGAAATTTAAAAGTCAGAAAAAACAGACATAGAAATACATGTTACTGAATAGGAAAGTTGTGGTAGAGTCCAAACTATACTTACATTCAGCGTAACATAATGAAAACTTTTCAATTTTATTTGTCTCTTTTTTTTTCTCCTTTTTTCCCAAAGAAGACATTTCAAATCATTATAGTTAAAGGAGAAGCTTATTATTTTTGGGCAAAACAGCCTGCTTGATAAATAAGTGACAGACGGACATTTAGCTAGAAATTTCAAATTCCATGAGCAAYTTATTGTGGTTTATTTTAAGTATGATAAATAATCTGCATATAAGATGAAGTTTGTTGCATACAGCTGTTTCTATCATTTACCCCCAAAACATGTCAATAATATATGTTGAAGAAAACAGCATAAATAAATCTCCAAGTTCAGCCTTTCTATATGGAATTGAAATTTTCAAAGTTTACATTTGCAAAAAGGGTTGTGGTTTATAAGAGGCTTTAGAAGAAGACTGGATAGGATTTGAACGACTGTAAATGTTTTTCTTCCCAAAACACTGCATCCAGAAACAGTCCTTAATTTTAGTTTAAAGTATGTACTTATGTCAGGCTTTTTGGTGTTTTGCACATAGTTCGATATAATTTATTTAACATAACAGTAATGAGCAGCCATATGAATTCTCCTTGGTTCTTGGCTTCTAACAACCCTGTGTGAGTTCATCACCAGAGAATGGATATTCTGTAAGGCAGAGGGTCAAATAGCCGGAAATCACACTGCTGTGGAGCCTTTTGTGGAGTCATGCCATGTAGACGGGCAGAGACCTTAGGCCTCATCCCATCGAGGTTTGAACATCTCTGAGAATGGAGACCCTGCAGCCTCTCTAGGGCCTGCCCCAATGCTCTGTCCCCACTGCAGTCCCCCATGAGGGTGCATACAACAGTAACATCCCTGTCATGGTTTAACACCAGCTGGCAGCTAAGCCCCTCTTGTTCACTCTCCGCTGGAGGGGTGGGGGACAGAATCCGAAGGGTAAAAGTGAGAAAACTCATGGGTTGAGATAAAGACAGTTTAACAGGTAAAGCAAAAGCCGCGCATGCAAGCAAAGCAGAACAAGGAATTCATTCACTGCTTCCCATGGGCAGGCAGGTGTTCAGCCATCTCCAGGAAAGCCGGGCTCCATCATGCATAACAGTTACTTGGGAAGACAAATGCCATCACTCCAAATGTGCTCCCTTTTCTTCTTCTTCCCCCAGCTTTATATGCTGAGCATGACGTCATGTAGTATGGAACATCCCTTTGGACAATTGGGGTCAGCTGTCCCAGCTGTGTCCCCTCCCAGCTGCTTGTGCCCCCCAGCCTACTTGCTGGTGGGGTGGGGTAAGGAGCAGAAAAGGCCTTGACTTTGTGTAAGCACTGCTCAGCAATAATGAAAACATCCCTGTGTTACCAACACTGTTTCCAGCACAAATCCAAAACGTAGCTCTATACTAGCTACCATGAAGAAAATTAACTCTGTCCCAGCCAAAACCAGCTCAACTACATAGCAACAGAGCTAGGCATACACTCTTCCCGGAAAAGACCACCCTGGCATCTCAACCAAGAGACATATGGGAAAAAGAAAAAAAAAAAAATTAGATAGGAGAAGAAAAAGTAAACACTCATGCCATTGGAATGCAGATCCAATCAACATATAGAAATTTCCTTCTTCCTCTCATCACAGAAAGCAATCAGCTTGGTCAGACAGAATTTGTCCCTGATAGATCTATGCTAGCTGTTCCCAGTCAACTTCTTGTCTTTCATGTGGAAGAAGGAAGCTTGTTTCATTATTTTATAGTTGAATTAATACCCTGCTGATTGGAAGATGCAATCAGAAGTTTGACAGATGGTTATCCCTCAACTCATTTCCCTGCATTTCAGCAGCTGGGTCCCACTGTGCCTAAGTGTGGAAAATTCTGAACTGTCCCAGATAATAATTATCCTTCAAATAAATTTATAATATACTAAATTCATCTCAACATTTACAGTACACAACTCTTATGTGAGGCTTTACACCAGTGGCAGACCAAGGGAGTTAGGAAACATAGTCTAGTAGTCCATTCTGGCTTTAATTTCTATGAAAAGAAGAGCTGTAAGTTATCCAAATAACTCAGTAAAGGAAGTTATCCAAATATCTCAGTAAGGGATACATAGTCAAACGAAGACATAAATTCGGGTATCCTGGGGCTATAAATCTCATGTAGTCTTAGGGTAGGAGACATCTTACATGTAATGCTAGAGAAGAAGTCTGCATCATAGTTGGTAGAGCGGCTAGAAGACCCTTTTAAGTAACATAGCGAGAAGCACCCAGCAARAAAAGTGAGAATAATATATGCTGTACTGTATATTAAGACAAAAATCAACTCCCAGATCCAGTCCTACAGGATTGCTGAAATAGTCTGGGCAGGCAAATGTTATTACTCTTGTGGTACTGAATGAACAAGGCTGCTTGTGTGTGGTAGACAGCAAGGCTGTTAACAACATCCCTGAGCACTGCATTAGCTTTATCAACCTAAAGGAGAGATGTGAAATGTAGATTCATAACCTGATCTAAAAGAAGACATTTCAGTGGAGACTTGATTCTTCTGCTAAAATCAATGCAGTTGGTAAGTTTCCGTTTACTCCTTTGTGCCTCCTTGCCCTGCCGTATATTTATGGTACGTCATAAGCTGCTAAGAGACCAGTGGAGCTGGGCTGCCCACGTGCACTGGGCATTCATAGACAATATGCTTTATTATGGTGTTCCTAAAAATAAGACTTGTTGCAGGCCATAATATCAGTCTACTGTTGGTGGATTTTTTTTACTCTTTTGTGGGGGTGCATCAAATGAATTTGAGTGTGCAACTTGGAATCCTGCTCACTGCTTTTTGTGTATGCGGCTCTTTAGAAAGCCTCTTCGCGAGAGCAGGCAGGTAAAATATTTGAATATCCTGACTTTATTTAAATGTTATGTGGGAATAGCACTGCACTACTGACTTCATGAACAGGGCAAGCTCAGAAGCAGGAAAAGGTTGTAATAAAACCACAATGAATGCCAAGAATCATAGAATCACAAAATGATATAAGYTTTTTATAATACAAAAAGACGTGGGGGGTTACCTAGTCCTACATCCTGCTCAAAGCAGGGCTAATGAACAGGTTGCTCAGGACTATGTCCAGTGTGGTAGACTTGCAGCAAGGCTGTTAACATCCCTGAGCACTGCATTAGCTTTATCAGCCTAATCAGTTGGAATATCTCTATGAATGGAGACCCCCACAAGCTCTCTGAGCCACATACCATTGTTTGTCCAGTGTCATTGTGAAAAAGCGTTCTTAATGTCAAAACAGAATTTCCTGTGTTCAGGATTGTGCTTGTTGCCTCCTGTCCCTCCACCTTCAACAAGAGTCGGACAGCAGTGAGGTGTCCCCTTCCTCTACTCTTCCCCAGGCTAAACCATCCCAGCAGCCTCTACCTCCCTCATACATCCCGTGCTCTAGCCCTGACTATGATGGGAACCCACCTGTGGGTCTTTAATGTACATCAGGGCCTGTCCTCCACTGGGAGTCCAAATCTGGACTCTGCACTCTCTGTGCAGTTTCACTGGTGCTGAGAATTGGAGCCGTGTGTTGGAATGCCATGAAACACATGGAGTCACCATGAAACGCATCCCTTGCATGCAATTTCCAGTCTTTCAGCCCTTAATCAGACAAATAAGGACTTGGGGAAAGGTTTGTCAACCTGATAAATGAGGCCCCTCTGTGGTCCCTCTTTTCCTTTTGGCAAAGCAGCTATGAATGCCCATTGTCAGACTTCCTCTTGTTAAAACCCTGTTCTGTTATCTTTGTACTACAGATTTGGAATCAGAAGTTCTCTATGCCCAGTATGATGGGAAGGACATACCCTTCAACAAACAGTGTTGTGTCATACGTCTATGAAGTAAGGTTTATTGGGGATTTTATACTTGTGTTCTGTGTTAGAGTTCCTCGTCTTAACCTGCCTCTGAGCTGCGTTATTCTAAATCACAGAGCTGCAATACAGCCTTGAGGTCTGTCAGACCATGAATATGCTTTGGTGTGCTGACTTTTAGTGTTCATGAAACATAAGTTCAGACTGAGAACTGGTGCCTTCAGACCAAAATTCACAGGYATAAAAAGTTGTTTCCTTATATGTAGATGAAAATTTTAATATATTTTAATAAGCTTGCTGGCATCCAGGTGTCACTTTTTCCCCCCTGCTGAATACAAAACTGGCTGATATAGATATTTTAGACTTATGCACTGCAAGCAAAATAATCTGCCCCAACAAGAGCAGGATTCTCAGTTATGATATTTCCACTACAACGTATGCCAAAATGAGTGGACAATATTCGTTTTCTGCAAAAGCCTTGAAATTAAATTAACAGAACATTGCATTTATCTGTAGTCGTATTACCCTCACAGCACATAATTTGTCAACTAATACGCATTAGTAGAACTATATTATCATTTTGTTTCCCAGGCTTCTAACTCAATGTGTGCATTCGTTCAACCAATCCCTTTGTTGCTCACTTATTGAATCTGCTCCACTCATCTCAGCAGCTCGTAGAGGTGGTGGTGGGAGGAAACCTAAACTTGTTTGCGTCTCTTTCTGCAAAAAGTAATGACAGAATAATTGAATCTAAGAAATGTTTACTTTACAGCTAAAAAAAAAAAAGTTTACCAAACTACTTGATTTTGTGAATGATTTCATGTGAGTGTTGGCTCAAACCAAGTCCATTGTTTAACACTGAGGACATGAAGGCATTAGACAAAATGCTTTCTCATTCCAGTCAATTGTCAAGCTTCTCTAGTACTAATAATCTAAAATGATGCCAAAGTTTTTATTGTCCACTCATATCTTCTGCATGTATATATGGGCAGTCCATTACCAGTATATGCATGAATAAACAAACTTATTTTGCTGTTTGCTCTTCTGTGTGCTTTGGATAAATCACGTAAGACCAGGATGTGCCCAGAACACTGCTCCCACTGACCTCAGTGGGCCTAATTTCTTTAGCTGCTTATAAACTGATCCCACACTTCCAGTAAAGAAGTGATAAATCAGGATAAATGGRAACTTGGAGGGACTATCCTACCTTTTCTGGTCTGCAAACAAGAAAAGTAGAATCTGTGGAGTTATTCCACACTTATCAGCTTTAGCAGTGTGTGCAATCTGATGTTTATAGGTATTACCTGTTTGCCTGTTTTTTCACCAGTCACTCTTAGACTCAATTCATGCACTGTGTGTTCCCAGGCGTATGGCAAATCAGATAACCTATTAGGTATTTTCATGGAAAGCTTCATATTCTTTCTACCTTACAATTTGTAAGCTCAAATCGGTTCGAGTGGAGGTTTGTTTGTACTTAGAGAAGTAAGTACACTGAAGATGGACACTTGTCAAGTAATGTTATCTGTCAACAGTATAACAAGGAAGTACTTGACTGTTGCTATATTTAATTAATTCTTAATACTGGCTACTGTTCAGTGTTCAGTGTCCCTGCTGCTTAAAATGTCACAAAAAAATAACCTGTCCTTTACCGAGTAGCTCCAACAGAGCACCTCAGAAATGTGTGCCATTCATGTGTGTCAATATACAAACATGCTGGTGTGGAGACTCCAGCCACAAAGGTGTAATGTTGCCCTGGAGCTCTGTCAGGGTGGTGGGGTTAGGGTGAGGCAGGCTCTGGGCACTTCAGACCAACGTACAAACCCTCTCATGTTGTTCCAGTGACCCTCCCCAAAACTCAATGGTCAAAAAGCGCCAAAGACATTTGTATACTTAGCGCTATATCTGATGTGTGCCTTTTAATCTGTGAATGGCACAGGTTTATATCTTTTTTTTTTTTTTAATATCAGTTTCTTTTAACAGTTAACTTTCTTGTTATATCACTTACTTTTCCCATGTGATGTTAAATATAGCTTTTCTTATTTACTGTGTCCTCTTTTTCTGTCTATTTTTCTGTCTATTTCTGGAGTGTAGATACACTATAATGACTGCAGTGTTTTATATCTCCCTGATGTAAGGGGAGTCATGTTTCATAACTTAATGGATTTTTTAAAGCTAAAATGTAATCTTGTTAACTAGATCATATACTTTTTTCTTTGTAATTTAAGCAAGTAGATGCAGAGTGGTATAATTTGTCAGCAGGAACTTCAGACTTCTTGATAACTTGCTATATATCCTTCACATATAAAATGCAGGAAGATTTGAAAGATATTTTTTCTTCTATTATTTTCCTCATCCGCCTTTTTGGTTTAAAGTGGAAAAAATATTATTCTAATTGATGAAGTGTAAGTCTTACCAAAGGTAAAGAACTGAGTCAGAATAAAGAATTCCTGCTGCTTGATTATACAAAATGAAATACAATTAGATTTGGTTTCTTCCTGGTTTAATTTAGTTTATCCCCTTAGGAGAGATACATTCACCATACTTAATTTAGCTGTAATACACTGTAGTAAATATTTTCCAAAAAGGAAAACTTAATGAGTGGAAGACATGCATCGCAAGCTTCTTATTTTCCACCTTACCTTTTTAAAAGCTTTCTTGTTTTGGTTCCATTAAAACTTTTTAAGGGGAAAATCAGACCTCCAGAAATGTTTTGCGTTTTGCAACCTTAGTGAAGAGCTTGCTTATTTTTGAGGTACAATCTTAATCCTACTGAAATCACAGGACCTTCTCCCCAGAGCTACCCCCAGCCCCACTGGCATCGCTGCCGGGGCTCTGCCTGCCTGGGGCAGGGCTGCACGTTGCTCCTGCCCCAAGGGCATTTGGCCCTCTTGTCTCCCCTCTCCCCCTGCCCTGGTCCCTCTGGGTGGCAGCCCTGCCCTTGTGCACACTGGTTGCAACTCTCAGCAACCTCCAGCTGATATTTCTCCAAGCCTGAGGGAATACAGTTAGGTCTAGGCTGTGGAGAGATGTTCCTGCTGCTCCATGTGCCCAAAATGGGCAAGGAATAGAGGAAAAGTGACTACTGTCTTCACTACCTACATGCAAGAAACCTGTACTGAAAGTCCCACTCCTGACTTCTTCATCTGTGTGACGCAATGCTTGTGTGTCATCACAAGCATTCAGGACCTCCAAAAATGAGACTTGAAAGCTATGAGATTTTAAGAAATAATTTTTTTTCCATTCTGCCTATTAGATTTTGATAAAGATGGCTTATATTTTGAGTTCTTTTCTATATTAATGGGGAATTAGATCACATACTTTCTTTAGAAAGATTCTTATGAAATCATTAAATATTCCAGGATTTCAAGGGGAATAAATGACCTGAAATCACTGCCTGAGACATCAGTCCCAGTGACATTAACAACAGATTTACTACTAACTTATAYGCAGCCAATATTTTTCTCCACTTTGATTCCAGCCTCCATTCTGGCAAAACTGCTGCTGGGGAAACTGATGGGAATTTTGCTGGGAATGGATCATCTACATGATACTTCCATCATGTGCTGAGAGATGCAATTTGCCTCAACAAGCATGGATTAGGTAGAAATACAGACCTCACATTTATATTCCCTGTCAGGTGGGTACTCTTCACATGAAGGTGCAAGAAAGGAACGAAATATCAAACCTGACTTTTATGCACCTCTAAGGTTGCGTTGTTTAATAGTGTAAATCAGAATGCAAAAGCTTAGGAGAGAAATTAACGCAAAATCTTCAGAAATATGCAAATTTTCTTCCTGGAAGCTGAAGAAAATAATACAGTTTATACCTGCCTAAAGATCTGGCCCTTGTTCGCTGCTGCAGTCTTAAATGAACAGCTCTGCATACACACAGGACCTTCTAATCCCGATTTGCTTTATAAATCTGGAGATTGATAATAGCTTGATGAATTACAGCAATGTCAATATCATCCTGAATAAAGGTGTAATAGCGTGCTCTGCTAGATACTGTTTTCTGTAAGCTTAAGGCTCTTATATTTCTTAACGTCTTTCTTTTTAACTGCAGAACCTTTATGTCACGAGGCTGTAGTGATTTTTACATTTTATAACCTTGCATGAGGCTAATGACACAAACGCCTTTGTCAAGGGTAGACACCAGCATTAGTGTATTGGGACCAATGACTCAGCCAGTGCCTTGCTTGAGATGAAGTGTAGCAACCTGCATTTTCATCACAGATCAGCAGGAGAGGCAGCACATTATATAAACTTTAGCACTTAAGCAAAGCTTTAGGTGAGGCCATATGGGCATGAAAGCAGGGAAGAGGGCTGGTGCAAGCCAGGGGTTGTGCTCACTGCAAAGGCGTGCGAAGCCTCCGTGACAGTGTTCACACACCTCTCAATTGTGTAGCAGCTGCACCAGGGGTGAAGACATGCAGGGACAGCATCACTTTGACACACTACCGACCAGGGCAGTTTATCCATCATCACTAAATGAAGCGTGCTGCAGAGCTGCTTCTGGGAGACCGAATAACACTGACGAGCCCTGCAGAGGACACGGGTGTGCAGGGGCCACCGGGGCCAGCTCAGTTCTATTGATCTGAGACATCTAGGGTCAGGTTCTTGGGGGAAAAAAAGTGGCGTAAGCCTGAGGACTGCTAGGGACTGTGTTGATTCCCTTAGCTTCTTTAGGCTCTTGTGTAGCCTTAGTGTAGCTGGCAAGGTAAGTTTTACCATGTGTTAATCAGGTTGCATTGAAACTCAGCCTTTTTGCAGCACGCATTGGTCAGGACAGTCCGGAAGGGCATAGAACAGTGCAGAAGCTGGGTGGGTTGCTGGAGAAGGTCTAAACTACAGCAGTAAGCAGGATCAGGGTGGGTATCCCTGTTCACTTGTCAAATCCGCCTGCCAGATTTAACCTGACCTAACTGGGATTTACTCAAATGCCTATGTATGTGAACTTGCAATGCACTTTCCTGAACATTAAGGCCAAAGAGTGAAAACCACCAAGTACTTGGTGTTTGGGATTATATGTTCCTGAACTTAAGTATTCTTACTTGAATTTACTCAAAACTAAGCCCACCCATTAGCTGAAAATACTGAGAGAACAAACAAACTTAAATACAATATTCTCTTTTGTGGTGTTTCTCAGAATAATGTTTGGGGAGAGTGAAAGAGATTTATATTGTCTTATTTTTAATCTTATTCTTCTAAGAGAGTTGGGAATAGTGGTAGCTAACAGAGTAAAAGAAGAATGGACCTCTTAGCCTGGGAGGTAAACCTTTGTATACAGCAGAAATTTTATAGCAGTTTATCTTTAATTTTGTAAAAAAAATACATTGAGTAAAAGTAGTGCAAATCCTTACAGATTCTTCCTTTAAAATGTTGGGGAAGGGTTGCAGGTTTTTTTGTTTGTTTGTTTTGTTTTGTTTGTTTGTTTGGTTGGTTGGTTTTTGTTTGTGGGTTTTTTTTTTTTTTCATTTAGCTAAAATCAGTAAACCTGGTCTTTTTATTACAGATTTAAGCAAATATGAAATTATTTTTGAAAACCATAAAAGTTGCCACAGCTTGAATCCTGAGAATAAGGGAATTTATAGCCATTTAGAACTGWTTTATATCTGTATAGTTTATGGCCCTTCCTGTACAGGAGTAGCTAAGGCAGGTAAAGCACTTCTGTAGTGGTATAAAGTGTCCACACCTAGACAATAATCCCTTTCTAAAAACACCAGTATCATTAAAGCAGGTCAGTTTTCTGTAACAGACAAAGTCTGAATAATTTATTCAATTTGCAAAAAGTTGTATTCAAAGCAGAAGTGAAACATCCAATGGAAACATTAAAGTGTTACAAACAAGCTTTTATCTACGCCGCAGTGTCTGGGCGCTGCTGCAGATAGAGCTCAGCTGGCCAAACTAGAGGTCAGTGCAAGCTAATTTATCTTCCACTTGGTGTTGGTGCCTCAGCTGTTGTGGGCAGAAAGGTATCACTGCTTGGGATAGGTGTTGTGGGTCTACACTACACCACAGCTCCTCCTTTCTGAAGTTAGACTAGTGCAGTTTTCTCGAAGGGACTTTCCCAATTCTGTTGCTTCCAAAGTAGGAAGTCAAAAGTAAAATACTGTTTACCTGAAAGGTGAAAAGGCAGGTTTTAATTTCTGACTTGGAACATTTMTCTTTTTAAAAAAAAGCCAAATTTCCATTAACACGTGTATAAGTAAATTGCCTGAGGAAGGATGTTCCAGAGCATTTGTCCAGTATAAGCAGTGAGTAAAAAACATCCCAAACCCAAACTAAAACAATGAACTTGAAAAAAATGCCTACAATAGCGAAAGGCTAGTCTTGTTTCTCCAGGTTTTGGAATTTCTTTTTTGGTCCTGGGATGAACGAGAGTTATTTGTGACCTGCTCTGGGGAATCACATCTGGAATATAAAAACAGATGGCTTCAAATCAAAGAACTGCGTTTCACGAAATGCAAAAGTAAAGCATATTTTCCTTGCACTCCTGGCTGCATTCAGCCATAGTTAACATTATTGGAATACGCAAGAAATGCTACACGTGTTTGTGGTAAAAAGGAAATATTTTTGTTAATGTTTCTTGTTTACTGCAGCACCAGTACAGTTTCAGCAATCTGAATTTAGATGTTGCACTTCAGGTCATATCTCCTTGTGCTAAGGGCACAAGGGAGAAGGTGTTTGTTGCGGCAGATACTGTTTTGTAAATAACTACAACACAAAAAAGGAAGGAAAGAGAAGTTTGGGAAGATGAAGGGATTGTCCAAGAATCACACAGTAAATCATTGCAGAGCTAGGATAAAACCTAGATTTCTCAGTTCTGACTCAGTAATCCCAGCTATTGAGTATGCAGATTCACAGTGCATAACATGAACATGCAGTACTTTGTAAAGAAACATGCACTAGACCTTTTGGTTTTATTGACTTATTTATTCACAATAACTAAATCCAAGGAGCATTTAAATCTGCAGAAACAGGACTTTTGAAAAGAATGCCTAGTAAGAATCCTGACAGGGTAGTTAGACTTTCAGGTGCTTAAGCACAGAAAACTTACTGAAAATATCCCTCTCACTAAAGCAGGTTGTGCTTTCTGACAGGAATTTCATAATAAATACTCTCCTTGCAGTATCTRCAGACGCAAAAGCTGCAATGGGGGAATTTGGAAATGTCTTTCCTGTACCATGTGGTTTTAAACACCAATAAACAAACAAAAGCAATAGTATGTTTTTCATAATTACTGATGCCTAGTGTCAGGGGCTGCAGAGGTGACAGATTTAGAGATTAGAAAATGAAACACACAGAATATTTTATGCAGAGCAGAGGACTGCCTTTACTCAGCAGGGAAAAGGCAAAGTCTCTCAGTATCACAGAGGACATCTATATTTACATTTGCCTCTTCAGGGACTGCAGGAAGTTCAGTGTGCTCATGACACCTGGCAAATCATGGCCGTGTTGTCTTTTAGGATGTCAGACTCAGCCTCAGGACAGCCTGCCAGCATTATCTGCCCACCCATGTGGCACACGGTGTTCCTCTTTCCAGGGAAACCTTTATACCCTCGTGTCTGCCTTGCACTGGCAACAGGACAACTCCTGGACAGGTGTGCAGGAGACCATCACGCAGCTGTGCTGTGTGAGATCGAGCCACCCCATGCACACTTTCGGGTGTATCCTGATAAGCAGGATGTGTCCAAGAATTCCTTTATGGGGTAACCATCGGGGTTGCCCTGGATCTGCTTCCCAGTTGTTCCTGCTGTTACATAGGCAGGAACCAAATTCAGCTCTAGCATCATGGCGGCTCCAGCACAGCGGTGCCTATGGATACGTGAGAAGAAAAATGATTGAATGCTTTTGAAAGTCTGGCTCCTTTATTTAAGAGCCTATGTGGAAGCTAAGTCCCTCTGAAAATAAGTTCCCTGAACAGATGGAGACTTATCTCAACACAATTTCCCAATCTTTTGAGGTTCATCCATTAGGGTAAGAATACAGTTAAGCACATGGGAAAATACACCTTGCTGTGGTCTGTTGCAGTCTTTTGTAAAGGCAACATACTCGTATCTCAGCTTCGCAGAAGAGTCAGAGATAAAGACAACCACAGCAAACAATATTAAAATCATCCTTAACTATTATCTTTCCCTGACCAAGATTTCCAGGGTAGCCAGTGATTTTGAGTATCACTGCATCTTGTGTGGCACCTGATTTGAAACCTATAAAAGTGACTTGGATTTCAGAAAGAAAGAAAAATTGCTCAGGACTTTCTGTTGTCCAGTCACAGATTTTTCTGAACGTCTTTGCTGGAAGAGACTTCTGCAGAACACCTCTTTTGAGAAAAAGGTTTTGGGGCTAGTGGCTCTCATCTTGGTTGAAAAAAATACGAGATGAGCCTTTCAGTATATCCAAATTACAGCTGTCTAGTCATTTAGATTAATATACTAACTTCACTTGCACACATATTCCTAATTTGCTTTTTGATTTTAATGACTAAAGAAGAAGTTTGTACCATCTGGAAACTCTCACTTTATTTTTCCCCATGTTTTCTGAGGTAACGTATATAATTACTTGGCAAACGGTCTACCTAATGCCACTACATCTTGTCAATAATTTGTATGCAAAAGATGAACTCTTGTGTGGGTGGTAGTTCCTCTGAGGCAGGAGAGAGAGCAGAGGAAACAGTTTTAGCTGAACAAAATATAAGTGCCTTGTAAATATGTTGCCGAAGCACTTGTTCTAAACAGCGTGTCCACAGAGACTTGTATTAATGATCCAAAATACCAGAGCAGTGTGAAAAACGACTAAGATGCTGCCACCACTGTGTAGCTTGCATTACAGCCAGTGAAGGCTGTCAAACAGAACGGCAGGGCGGTGGGCAGGAGCAAAAGGCTGCTGGAGGAGGAACTGGCAAGAGAGGTGTATCAGAGCTGGGGAAGCACTGGGCTTCACAGCATGGAGTGGAAGGTGGGCTGGCAGTGGGGATGGGCATGCAGATCTTCAGGCCAAATTCATGTGAGCTCATATGTAACTGAGGTCTCCATTTCCCAATTTTTCTAATACCCATTTTTGGGAAAGGTTTTGTCTATATGCAGCTTGTTTTCCTCAAGCTCTTAGCCAGAGTGTGAGGAAAAACACAGTCTTTTCTCCCCTTAGCATTATTTCCATTTATTACATACGTTGCTGAAATCAAAAGAAGGAAATTATTTTCCTCTTACTTCTGCTACATAGAAGATTTTTTTTTAAAAAAAGTTTTTTAGGAGGGGGGAAATAAGGCAGGTTTCTTAAAGTTTATTCACTGTACCTGTTACTCTGACTTTTTCAACTCAATCATTCAGTTTTCATTGACAAATCCGTTACGAAAATAGTTCAGCTTGACTTGACATCCTTCTTTCCCTCCTTGCAAAACTCTTGCCACTGCCAATCACTTGCAAGTAGTTTCAGTCATGTAAAGATAGTTTGTTTTTGGTGGGAATGTTACTTGTATCAGAAGAAGGGCACACCAAATATTTAGGGTGTCACAGGAATTTAGCAGAATACTTACAGGGTATTCTTTTACTGTTTTGCAATACAGTTTCAGTTCAGCTCTTCCTGGCAGGAAACTGACTTAAACCACAGCAAGGTAGTTACGCTACCCATGAGCAACGATTCAGTGACTTGGTGTTCCTTTCTGACCAGGGACTTTCAATCTCAGTTTATCASAGCAGCAGTAACTTTTCATAGAATGGGTGCAATTAAAAGAAAAGGAGATAGTAAAACTACAAATGCGGATGTCAGTGTTGGCAAGGAGACTAAGGGGCATATTAGCCTAAGGAAGTAAATTATTCTTTCATCCTTAGCATTTGCACCTTAGCACTGGCACCAAATCAGAGCTGAAGAATGAATGTCTGAGACTAGACAAAAGTCTTTACTGTCACAACACATGCTATGAGTAAGTTTCCATGACTGTTAACTTCAGAATTAAATTCCCTTCCAACAGACTAGAACTTGGACTATTTTTAATAGTTTATAAACATTAATTATATTCCTTAAAATTTGTTAATAGTTTTCTAGCAATTTTGGTCAAGATTTCGAAAAAGAGTTTTGAAAGCAGTTGACTGTAAAAGTATGATGAAGGYTTGTAGATTTCTGTTTACATACACAGTAGTTCATATAAAATAACAATGAAATCTTGGACTTTTGGATTATCCATCAACATAATTTTCTAAACTGTACACACTTTTCCCACACAGCAAATGTGCAATCTTGATATTAGTTTTATTCCTTTTTTCTATCCTTATTAACACATATGAATTTTTTCATTCAGGTATCTGTGTTTATTACCTTACAAAAAGATCTACTTGTGTTCATTCCATCTCTTGTCATTTTGAGTTGAACTACCATGTGTAATCTAAAATATTTGCCTTTTACATATCATCAAGCTGCATTTGTAGGACAGGCTCTTTACTCTTTGTAAAGCTTCCCCTTTACAAAATTCTTTGGATCAAAATAATTTCATTTAAATTTTAAATATATTGTGTTTACCACTATACTTATTAAATTATACTTTCACATTTCTTAACAGGAATTCTCATTTGCTTAATATGAGTCCCATACCAAGAAGGTCCAAATTCTGCAGAATTGTACTGGCTATTCACTGTGCATTTTATTATAACTGTTTCCTCAATCAGCAAATGTTAATTAACTGTCCTGTTTTTGTTTTATATCTGTGAGTCTGCTGACCTAATGTAAAGAGAAAACCAAGAAAATAAGTTGAAAATAACCTTTGCTAATGTAAAGAGAGGAAGCAAAAATGATGCTATGGCTTTTTTTCTCATACTGTAAAAAGGCAATCTAATTTAATTATTACTCTGTCACTGTGCTAATGACTATTTAGCCTTTACAAATGACAGTCTACACTAAAMCAGGGAGCTGACCCATGTTTTTAATACTAAAACCATTTTTCTCTTTTGTGCTAATTTCAATCAGAATGGAAAATTTTGTGTAATGTTATTACTTAGACTGATTACAGTCATATATAAAAACCTTTGACGCTTTATGCATTATATCATTGAAATGGGGTATTTTTGAGACAATGGAGAGGTTTCTGTTAAATAGTTTCAACAACAAAGTTTTAAAAGGGTTTTTAAAAATAGAAAGTTAAACCAAAAATCTATGTACATGATATTCCATCACACCGAATGAATTTCTGCTAAAGCACTGAGTCCTTGCAGCAGAACTCCAACCAGTACCAGATTACACAGTCACATTACAAATATTTCCATCTACATATGTGGAAAAATCACACATGGAAATGTTAGACCCTCCTTCTTCTCATTTTTGCTGGGGCTGTGAAAAAACAAACATGTTCCTTCAGCATGAACTGGTTCGTTACAGCCTGTTCCCTGCTTCGTAGTAACCGCTTCTGTGCAGCCTTTTATCCCAACCTAAGCACAGGGGCGATTACTGTTTTTCTACTGTTATCTAGCACTGGCTTAGCATAACTTGAGCACCATGCCTCTGAAGGTGCAGTTTGGGCTGCTTGAGGATTTTGATGGGACTTCTTGCCCTGCTGGCACTGAGTGAGTGGGGACAGTGACAGTGGTTAGTGCCCTGCATCGTTTCTGCAAATTGTTGCCACTTATAGCAGAGGTGGCATAACATGAAGCATAACATGAATGTTTAGATGGTGTTGGGCTTTTTTTGCAGAGTGAGCTAAAATCTATGCTGGATTTAATTTAAAGCTGCAGTGATGGAGGATTTGATTCATAAGATGTCCAGTTGTCTTTCCAATAGGAGCAACAATCTTCAAAAGGGATTGTGTATGTGCTTCCAAAAACTCAATATACATAAATATTGGCTGAAGATGAACCTACTTTGGTAGAATTTTTTTTTTTTTTTCATTTCAATAGTAATTTTCCTCCCAAAGCAGGTTATATGTTGTAATAAAGAAACTAGAGGTCTGTATGAAAAAGGTGACCAGTAGAATTGGAAAACATCTACAGTTTCCTGCAAGATGGATGAAAAGGGGTGGAAGGAGAAACAGCAGTAATCCAGAGTGACTCTATATTCTACCAGGACTCCTTAAATATTCTAGTGCCTTGTTATTTCTCTGGCCTTGTGCTGTCTTTGAATATGCAATTGAAAGGGACRTAGGGTAATGTGATAGATGTGCTGCAGGATATGCGCTTCTTGCATTTCTGTTCACCATAAAAAAACAGTTTTGTTAAGTTGCTTTCCACTAATTCAGTTTTTTTTTTTAAAAAATGTAATTAAGATGTTTGTAAGTGACTGAGTCAGCCTAATCTTTTGAAAATRCTGAAATGGAAGTAAAAGTTTTTTTCCCTTTTCTTTTCCGTGTGGCCAAATCTCTGCTGTGGGAAGAACATATTTGAATACAACAGAGTTGTGATAGAAGTAGTTTCTGGGGTTTGGTTTTTTGGTCTGTTTGGGTTTTTTTGTTTTGTTTTGTTTTGTTTTTTTAATTGTTAAAGGCACCAAGAGAATGATTATTCTTTATTTTCTTATTTTTTATCCTTTTTACCTGATTTGTTGAAAAAAAGAAAAAAAATTTGGGATATTGCAAAGTGGTTAAGAAACCCTTTGTGTGTGCTGATGATTAAATGCTGTTATTTGAGGGGCTTACTTATGAAAAGTTCCTCTAAGCAACTGAATGATATTTGTATAGTTAATAATATCSCTAAAGCTCTTCCCAAAACCATACTTGGGCTAACTGAGGTCAGGTTAAAGCTACACAGAAAATAAGCTCTGATATCAACAGAAGGAATTCCAAGTCTGAACCCAAGGTGACAGACAGCTCTGTGAAAGACATTCCCTGAGATGCAGAGCTTGTTGACAAGGAAATAGCAATGTCACTCTGCTCCTAGGAGCTTCAGCACTATTTCTGTGCATGGTCATTTCTTTGTGGAGCAAAAAGTGAAGGATACATATTATTTGCTGTTGCCTTCACCTTTCTGAGCAATGTGACATTGAAGGAACGTTGCAGGCAGTGTTTTACAACTAGAATAAAAGAAGAGAAAAATGTTTAGTGTTCTGTGACCTCACAAACTTGTTTTATGTACGGAGGTAAGCTACAGCAGTATTCACTTGTTTAGGTAGACTAAGGACTTCATTGCAAACGTCTAAGGTTCTGAGTCATGCTGATAAATAATACGATTCCCCCTTTCTCAAATGGTCCTTGGGTATTTTGCTTGTAACAGTATACTTCACAGCTGGCCTTGGGAGTCTCTGGTACCTTATGGCAAGCTTTGCTGAGCAAGTCCTTTAAAATGCAGAGTGATTTTTGTGATTCAGTGTTTGGTGCCATGCAAGAAGATGCAGTCTCACGGCACGACAATATGAACTGGGGAGTAAGAGAAACTTCAGTTGTTCATAATACAGATGGCAGCATCTTTTAATGGATTTCAAAATTCTGAACCCCTACTAAGAAAATCTGGCACCCTTGATAATTTATTAAATACAGYCTTAAGAAAGTGATGGATTTGTCAGATCCAAAGACTGATGGAAAAATACAGACTGGAAGTCAGTTGGGAGGACAAGAAACTTGTGGTACCAATGGAAACCAAAAGTTTTAGTTGGAAATCATTACACAAAGATAGACAATATATGTAGAGTGATCTACAAGGTCTTGACAGAAGTGTTGATCAAACACAGAAGTAAAAGTTTAGATAAGAATACAGAATTTTATGTGGTTAGTTGAGATTAAACAAACCATTACATTGGCCAGAATTTTTCTTCAGTGTTTAATACTGGGAGTTATTTGCCCATTTCATTAAAACATCTTAGAGAAAAGGCAATCTCTGGGCCAGAATTACAACATGGGAGGTGCTCCATGACACCAAATAATTTTAAGGTCAAAATATTCCAGGATGAAAAGGAAAGAAACTTTTATTTTCCTTTTGTTAGTTGAGCTTATGCTTGGGATTGCAGAAATGCTTTTTGAGTAGTGGACTTAATTACTAAGCACTGCTGGGCTGACAAAGGGTGGCCTGTTCTTAGTGGCTCATTTCACAACATTGCCAGGATTCGACTTTTCTTGTTCTTTTTTTTGTTGTTTTTGAGTGTGCATTACTTTCATTAAGAGAAAAACAGAGCACAGCCATTAACCACAATGGAGTCTTCAGACTTCTCCCTGTGTTGGTATTGAATTGGCAGAATAAACTGTAAGTTTCTGGAAATTCATAGTATTTCCAGTTGATTAACTTGTTTTTTGCTTCTGCTTTCTTATAAAGAAACTTTGCCCAAGTTCGAACATCACAAAGAAAAAGTGGAACAAAGAAACAGCACTATATAACTTAAGGTAGAAATTGAAAGTTTCCATTGTAAATATCATTCAATTTGGTGAAATAATTGCTATAAGCTCACCATGCCTTTCAAGTATGTGGTCTGACCAGTAGTACTTTGCAGGAGAATTGAGCAGTTGAAGGAATTACCTATAAATTTTAATTTGGTAAGGCTCCTAAGAATTACACAGAAAAAGCAAAGAATTTTAAAAGTGTATCAAAGATCTTGGACCCAATTTTAGCTACTACTTCTGATTTTGATCCTGAAGTTTCACTGACTTGAGTTGATGACATTTAGGTATTTAATCGTTGAATGACAGTTACTTATGAAATGTCTAGACTTCTAAAGAATTGCATCTAGGCTCTCTGGAACATCCAGTTGATTGTCGGCACAAAATTGCAAACAATAGAGACTGAGGTAAAGCTGCTGATAAACCGTGGAAAGTATGAAAACCTCTAGTCATTTAAAACATCGGCATTGTAAAAAGACTGCTAAAAAGTTGATGGTTCTGGGTAATTTGATAGGTGAAAAAGAAATCAGCTTAAAGGCCAAATACCATTATAAAAATCAGCAAAATTTGCAAGTGTTCTTATTTTAAAGATAAAACTTTATAAGTCAGAATAACTGCCCTCCGAAGTTCTTGACACCTCCCTTGGCAATGATACTGTTTTTGTTTTGTCAGCAGCCCCAATGAGTACAGCTGTTATACTGTAAAAAATAATTGTATTATATGGCAGATAAAACAAGGGGTATACATCAGATTATAAATAATTTAATTTTACAAAGGAATTTTACATCTTAATCTGTTTGACCATCACTTTCACTTAGACTCTGAAATAAAATTATGTTATTGTATTCCTTGCTATAATCTAATATTTCACCCATAAGGAAATGTCAGGTCACATTTACAGCAATCTAGGGGCCTCTAAGCCAGATTGGAAGGTCATTCTGTTTGAACATTGTAAATGAACCTGTCCAACAAAGTTTTGCTTAAGGACAACCAAGGACTCATTATACAGTCAATTTACCCAAATGCCAGCAAAAGCAATGCCAAGGCTGTTACTGTCTGTCCTTTGAAATTTGAAATGGTATCAAGCGTACAGGAATTTATCCTTTATTATCAAACCTGGGGAGAAATTGTATTCAAAAAAATATTTTTGTAGAAGGTCATTATGTCACAGTGCAAATAACATTAAGAAAAATAATATTYTGATAAAATGAGAGAAACTGTATTTCAGTATTATGAAAAATAGGGGTGTTCATTTGTTTTCATAAACTATACTAGGAGGCTTGACTATCTTTTATAGCCTTCCTAAACTGCTACATAGGCATGATTAAGTTCTAACAAGAGACTTTTTTTGCAGCAAACTGTGACTCCCTTTCTTACATATGATTGTGTATGTGTGCATTCACTATACGCACCTTCAGGGAACGTGACTGCAATCTTGGAAGTGGTTTCCACTTCACTTAGCCAGCATTGACACTAGAAATCAGGAGAAAAAGAGATGCAGCTGTGAGTGCGTCTGTAAGTCACTAATCAATCTGTGTTCCTGCACAGGCAGAAAGAAGACAAGAAAGATATTTCTTTGCAAATTTGTGAAGGGCCAGGGATTAGTCAACATATTCTGGTTATATACAATACCTTTTTTGTTCTGACTATTGCTTTGCAGTGGTATTTGTCTATTTTGTAGCATTGCAATGTAATCTCAAAATAACTAAGTTAGCCCATCTTTTAGCTGAGATTTCCTAAGATAGTGCAAAAATAGCAAGTTGCTGACTAATACGTCCAGTGGTAAGACACATATGTTGAGCTATACACTGGTAACAGAGTCAAAGCATTTCAGTGCTTTCCCAATATTAATTAATTTTAGCCATCCTCACCCCTATCTGCTTTCCTGATTTATATGAAAACTCTACCTATACATATCAGGTGCGGAGAGGACTCCGCTTGAAAAGGGAGCTAGTATAAATTAAAGCATTGGAGGTATATACTCTGATGTGGACACTGGATAGAAGATCTCTAAGAAAGAAGGAGGATTTATCCTTTCTGGATCATCATAGTCTATTTTAACCCATTGATAAAACTAACACAATTGACCTGAGTTAATCTGAGCAATTGGAGTGTTCAGCAAAACCATAATCTCTTCTTCCTTTTCTTCTTCCAGTTGAAGTGCTGTATGACTAGTTTGTCATGATATCACATGATAATACAAAAAAAGTCATATTTAGAGCTAAAAATTCCTTTTGGCTTTTGCATCATCCAGAAATGGAACAAGCCTTATTCTAATAAACTGAGGCTCCTGACATCAGGAATGTAGAGAATACATAGGGGAAAATGTATTTTCTGTAGAAAAGACAATATTTCTCTGTTTACCACCCTGCAGAAATTTCTGCATTCTGCACTGCAAATCCTTAAAGCCCCAGTACAGTAAAATGCAATGTATTTGGTTCCCTGCACAATGTAGTGCTCTGAAACTCGTGGAAGAAATTGAATGATCTGTCATAGCTGGCAACGTTTAGTGATCTTTTACCACACCAGGCTGATTTCTTGATTGTCCTGGAGGCTGCTTTCCTCCCTCATTTCTCTGGAAAGTTGTAATGAGAGAGCTGTCAGAGTATTGAAAACACCATAAGTTGCAAAAGCAATCTCTTTGCCAACCTAAGAACAAAACTTTGGCAAGGCAGTTTTCCTTTGTGCTATTTTTAATGTTAGGCATGTTGGTCACAGGTCTGGTGTCAATGCTCTCATGCTTACTTCATGGACAGCCATAGGTCTGTCAGGGCTACTATTATTACTGAAGTGACTTGATGTGGGAAGCAAATAGTTGTAGTACTCCAAGGGCAAAGACTCTCATTTGGGATCACACATGGGTATGAGTTTCACTAGAACAGGGAGGTTTTCTTCTTTAGTGCAACCTCTAATGTAGCGAAGACTGTTAATTTCTGGCAAGAAATTTTGTAAGACCTACAGTAGAGCCTGGGAACTGGAGCATGGTGAGGTACAGGCAGATTATCTTCTCCAGGCTTCACCCCTTTCCATCAGAATGGGTTTGGCCAAAGGAGAGAGCTCTCAGGGCAGTCAACACTAACTCGCCTGTCAAATTCTCCTGCATTAGGAATAATGCTTTCAAATATGGTAGACAACATTTGTGAAGTCCAAGAGTGGAAAAGTATACTCAGCAACACTGAAGACTTGCATTATTTTCCCACTGCTAATGTAGGGTAGGTTCCTGAACTCGATTACTTCAGAGGGGTAAATGGTATTGGGTGGTATAAATCTCCAAGTGAAATAATAATCAACTCTCCAGGTTCGTGTCGTATTTCCTGCAGGTCTAACCGACATTTGTGGAAACAATGTTGGAACCGCTGTTTACCAGCAGCTGGGGTGTCATTGCTGGAAATGCTATTTTTTAAGAGAAGCTTATCAGAAAGGAAAAGAGTGCAGTAAGTAGTCGGTACCTTCCCTGCACATATCTGGGTGAAAAGGGAGCTGCTGCAGAGTGAGGGCATCCTCCCTCTAGTGGCCTCTAAGGGCACTGTAGGCTCCAGCATGGCCAAACATTCAATAATTCTTCCTACTTCAAGCAACAAAGAGAAGCCAAAGTGCTTGCCTGAGGCAGGGCGGTCGCAGGGGCAGGGAAATGGCTCTGATAGTGTAACTGCTCCCAAACATCCTGGGCGAAATGTGTTTCTTTTTTTCCTTATGAAATACTATGTTTAAGAACAAAATGGAGGGAACAGTTAATTATGTGTTTAATGATTATAAGAAGTATGAATAAAGTAAGACTGATGGCTAATTGGATCCCTAATTTCTACACTGCTTCTGTAACCATTCTACAATTAAAACAAAAGTCCTAATACGTTTAATACATTTTATGCTTAACAGGTTGTTATGAGGCACTAGTCCAAAGAGCAAAGAACTCTGCAGGTGTACAGAAGCCTTTCATAACAAGCTGTAAAAGTGATTAATTTGTGGCACTTTCAAGAAGGTAGCAGATAACATGTGTGTCCCATTATTTAGCAGAATGGTCTCTTGGATCCACTCCCTTTACTGTTTGTCAGCCAGCCGCACTGCAAACGGTCTGTGCCTTCAAGGTTTTTTTTCCCTTTAAATGGTGCAATCTCATTATGCATTCCTTGCCCATAGCTTTTCCCCCTTAAATCAGTCCCTGGCATCTGACACTTATAAACTAAAAATAAAATGACTTGAGTCCCTAGTTAACGTCTATTTATTAAAGATGATCTTTCATGTAYAGAATTACCAGGACATTTGGCCTGATTTACTATACTAACATTTCCAATTTGGCCCTGGGTAGGGAGCTGTGCTGATAATGCTGCACCCTATGGTGAAATAGTGCCTAATCAGTATTTATGAATAGGGTTTTGGAAGTCACTAAAGAGAAAAGCTTTCACAATGGACTGGGGAAGAGGTTTTACCTTCTTAAAACACAAATATTGTTGAGCTTTGGGAATCTATATAGCACATTAGGATTGAAGAGCTTTCATTTTTAAATTGCAGTCAAAAATGTGTAATGTAATACTGTCAGTAATTTAAATGGAGTGTACCTCTTTCAGCTATTAATGTTATTTGTTAAACTTTGTAATTACTATGCAAATGAATGGCTGCACTTAAAAAATGGCAATACAGTGAATACAAAAGAGAAGAACAGATTGAAATTCTCACAAAAGTGAAGATAAGCCCCTTTTTTCTCCCTATTTTTTTTTGGTTTTGAACTCAATGTTATTTGGGGAAGATTGCTTTTTGGGAAGAAAATAATTTTTTGGTGTTGAAAGGAGACCTGTGGGGCTAACTCTATACAATACCAGGGTGCCGATTGCATAACGTATATGGTTTTCCTGAATCTGGGATCAGTTCTTTAGAATGTCCGTGTTCTAATATTAGCTTTTTCAGAAATCTGGTCTTGGGGGTTAAATGCAAGCTGTGCAAGGGAGCTTGATGCATAGATTTTTGTGTTACTGCTGACCCATCTAGCCCCATAAGTTGGAGTCATCTAGGCATGACTAGGATCATGTTGGATCCCATTACTTTCTGTTCTTCAGTGTGGAGAGCAGATTGCTGCTCCCTTTTTTTTTATGCAGCTACCTTATATATAATTAAAAGTTATAATCTTGTTTTCCCTTCATCTGGTTATCTAAGCAAGTCTATTTTTAAATCTTCCCCAAGTTTCAATCTTCTAGACTTATACACTTTCCTTCCTCAGGAATCTCTCCAGTGATTCTGTGCCCAAAATTTGATATACCGGTTGAAATCTTCCAAAAATATTTCCCAATAGCTAAGGAAACTGTAAGAGTATGCTATTTCCATTACAAGCTATATTCTAGTTTATGTGGTCCACATTGACTAATGTTTTTTTCATTATATCAAAACAGTTTTAGTTGCTATTACATTTGTGATGTAGGATAACTTTTAGATTCTTTTCTGCAAACTTGTTACCTAGAGGCTTGTTCGCCCATCTCTATTTGTGTAGCAGGTTATTCTTGTTTAAGCGTGGAAACGTGTTTATCCTATTTTGAAATGCATCCTGTATTGTTTTCTGGGTTTTTTTTGAAGAAAATCTTTGGAAATTTTGGAGTGGAATATTTGCATTTAAGCACAAAAACCGAAGGTATGCAGCTGATCTGCAAAGGTCTGCATCAAATCTTTGTCTACTACACATGGTGCCAATGACTTCCATGCCTTCGTGCTGCACGAGCTGAAGTTCTTTCTTCTTGAATTTCCTTCAAGATGTGATTATGCTAAGCAGTAGACTTGCACAGCTGGGCATAGGCCATTGCAGAAGACTTGTGGGAAATACAAAAAATATCTGTTTGAACTAAAAGCTTAAACCTGGAGAATGTGTACCATAATGAAAACTTGAGAAATGTGTATTCTAATCCACATTCTGATAGATAAGCAGGAAACATTTCAGGATCATAGAATCATAGAATCATTAAGGTTGGAAAAGACCTCTAAGATCATCGTGTCCAACCATCAACCCAGTACCCATGCCCACTAAACCATGTCCCGAAGCGGAGAAGGAGAAGAATACAAAATTCAGCATTGATGAGCTAGGGAAATAGCCCCACACTGTTGTCACAAGTAATCCTCAAGGGAACTATAAAAATTCGTATGACTAAGTAGTTTCTACAGTAAGATTGACTTTTAAATATATGGCTTAATTTTTAGAGTGTACTTTTTAATAATGGAGAAATATTTTTTTTCTACTACTGGAAATAATTGAAAAGATCAGTGGGATATATTTTAGTAATTGGTCTCCCTAAGGGAACCAGCAACATTGTACACTCTGTTCAGATTCGTGTCAAATGTTGACCTGAAAGAAAATCTGCTGGGACATTTGACTGTGTTTGACTTCAAATCATTTACTCATTACRCTGAAGCTTTAGTATATCCTGGGGAATCTTAAGAAAAGATATCCTTGGTAGCATATACTTCTACTAACAGCAAATGTGAGTTAGTAGAGAAACATTGACTAGGAATTTAGGAATAAAACTATGCACTCTGCATTATGAATAATTAGTTTCAGGTTAACTAATTCTGTTAGACTCTTTTGCAAATTAGAATAGCGTTCTATGCTCCAAATAAGCTGGGAAACTAGTGTATTTGTTTGGTGTAAAGCACAGCCAAAAGGGCATATCTTGCCCTGAATCTGTCAGCACAACTTTCCGTTAGTAATGGAAATGGTATGAATGGGTCAAGGTACAATACGGTACATGTGCATAAAAAATGTCAGTGCAACTGAGCATAGACGTTAATATCCTTGAGTTATTCCTTCTCCTGCCTATATGAATATGTATGAATCCATTTCGAAACACATCTTTTTGCAACAAATCTTCCAAACTAGTCAGGAATGTAGTTGCCTGATGTCAAAAACTCTGCTAGATTCCTTTGCAAGCTAATGAAGTTCAGTAAGAGTAAAAAGCAATGATTTCTAGATCTTCCAAATACATGAGACTAGGAGGAGTTTTAAAATATGACCACTAAAGGTAATTCCCATATAAGGAATTATTCTTCCTTTCCTGACTAGGAGGTAGCAAGATACTGAAAATTAGGCAGAGTGAGCAGAGGAAAAGGCCAAAATGTCAGAGGAAAAGCCATGGAAGA
Source organism: Oceanodroma leucorhoa (assembly GCA_030449065.1). Lineage (NCBI taxonomy): Eukaryota > Metazoa > Chordata > Aves > Procellariiformes > Oceanodroma > Oceanodroma leucorhoa. Next base: position 219,941 of record JASVER010000126.1, on the reverse strand, counting down.
TTTTATTATAAGATCAAGGAGCTGTTAACAAGGATGAAGGATGGTCTTAAAACCCTTTTTTTCCCTGTTTCAGTTTGAATTATGATCTAGCCAGTTTCAGTTCTCCAAGGCAAAGCTGTCAGCCGAGGCCGGGGAACTGTAAAATCAGAAGTGCTCACACAATTACAATATGTTAATACTGCTTAGCTGCATAACATGGCTTGTGACTGCAGCTGATAGAGCAAATGAGTAAAGACCAGCTATGTTAAATGTAAAGAACATTTTTTTCTTCTTTTTATTTTCTTTTCCTTGCTGCAAGAAGGTGATCTGAGTATTTTATTCTAATGCTGTAGTGCAGAGACTTACTTCCAGTATTATTCATCATCTTAATATATGCACTAGACTGGGGAAATTAATAGCAAGACAACACTATGACTGAATTAAAAAACCCCAGACTAATCCAATATTCTCTGCCAGCACATCGGTGATCTATTCATGGAACAGCTAATACAACAGTTTGTCTTCTGTAATTGTTTTCAGAGTGACTTGGTACACCTCTTACAAAAAAAGTCTGGAGAATCATCTTTTACAAAATGCCGTGCACATGTTGTTTAGCAGTCTAGTATGGACCAATTCAGCCAACGGAGACTGGAATGAGACCACATGGACTCATTCTAGTCTCTACGGTTTTGTGCTGCTGGTTCATGAAATTTACGACTCCTACATGAGCTTAATTCAGTTCGTGGTGAGAAATTGTTATCAGGCAACCAAGGAACACATCCATTATACCATACAGTCCATTATACTGTTTAATCCCCTCAGCTCATTACTATGTGAAACAGTCATACAAATCATGTATTTTATTCAAATGTTTTTCCTGTAGAAGCAAGTAGCACAGTAAAGGTCACAGTTAGAGAAAATTGAATGCGTACATGGGTGTGCTGTTAGTTTACATGATACAGTGGTTGCTGTTGTATCATTTTGATGACTTTTTTTTTTCCAGGTGATTTCCAATCAATAATAGATTACATGTGCTTAAGCAGAACAACTGTGTAGTAAATAAAATTATTGTTGAACTCTTTGGTAAAAAAGCTTTGTGATAATGATARCAAGAATAATAATTTAAAAAATCTTCATTTATTTTTATCTTCATGAATTAAAAAGAGTATTAACATAAATCAGAAGAATCATTTAAAGGTCATAAGAAAAATGTTCTCTTCTAGAGAAGGCCACAGGCTGCAAAGCGAATAACAGACAAACAGGATGAATTTCCTCACTTCTTCTGTTGTACTGTTTTTGAAGAAATTATTTGTCATTTACGCAAGGATTTTTTTTTCACTTGTACCTAGAATGAGGATGGAGAAATGTGTTCTTTCTCCTTCAGCTTCTCTCTCTCATATACACAAGTACATACACATACATATGAGTAGAGCAAATCTTCATCTTCTTATTCCCCCACTTTATTTAAAAATATTATCAGTGGTTTGCAACATAGATTTATGAACTTGGTGTCATTCAAGCTCTGGAACTTGGAGTACTCTGCAAGTTTCTTTAAAAATGACAGGGAGCAGTTTGCTTCTGGGGAGCAGCTTAGCAAATAAGGGTAGTCTTTATTATTACCAGCAGTTGCCAGAATTATCTAGAGCAGGTGTGAATGTATGTGCACACACTAACACCTATTTCTACATTCCTCATTGCCATAGTATCCGTGTGCCTTCTAGCACTCAACAGGCTTGTCTTCACAACACCTTTCTGAAGCTAGAGACTGCCTTTATTTCCATTTCACAGGTAGAGGCTAAAGCAAGTTTTTGTAGCTTGCCCGATATGACAAAGCCACCTGTGGCAAAGCAGGGAACCGGGTCTGACCTCCCAAGCCAGTTGCTCTAACCTGCAGAGCAGAGGCTGCTGCTTTAGCAGAGTGGGACTCTTGCCTGATTAATTTGTCAGCTGAGCAAGTTTTTGCAGCAGGGTTCATCTTGTTGTTGTAAGACAAAAGACATTTTGAATCTGGGCTCCTAATTTTTATTTGCGGAGTGGTGCTTGATTGAGACGATTGACACAGGAAATTCTGCTGTATTGAAAAAAGTAGCAGAGGGACTAGTTCTTGTTCTTCAACATAACAGCAGTCTGAAACTCAAAAGTCTTTTATTTCTGCCACTGGCTAACTAGACGGGGCTGAGCAAGTCTTTTCACTTTCCACTACATCAGTTTCAATATCTATAACTTGTCATGCATTTTCACCTCCCTTGTGAAGCTGTTTGTGATCTACCTGTAGAAGAGATCGATCTTACTGTCCATAGCACGGGTATATTTATATAAATGTGAATTGTATGCAAAGGATTTGGATTCCTTCACTGTAATTTTTACAGTCATTTTCATTAGTGTTTAAATTCAATTCAGTGTCTGTTTCATCATGTTACAAACACTAGTCCTTGTGTCAACTGACAAGTACATAGCAAGTGATGCCTTTTAACTTATCTTCTTAGGATGGGGTTGATCTAATTTTCTGTTTTGCGAAGGAGAGTCATCATCACCACCACTCTTGGTTAAACAATAGCAGTTTGCAGGGCAGGAAGGAGTATGCAAAGAAATTTCATTCTGTAGTAAAGAAACTGAAGTGCATGAGTGTATTCTGTGATAATCACAATTGTCATTTATATGCTGCCAATTTGTGAAGACCATCTTGCTGAGAGATGACATTGATGCCACTAGTAGAGTCCATCAGAGACTGTAAACCAGTTTTAACATTCTGTAACAGTGTTCCAACATTAAAAAGAAAAATATCATCTTTAAAATTAAAAAAATTGTTTAATGTTTAAACATTGTTCTTCTTTATAGTTGTCCAACCAAGRTAAAAAATAGAGGGAGACTTTTTTGTCTTCCAAAGCCTCTGACGTGGAGTGTTAAACTGCTTAGACCATCTGTATGATGCCTAATCGGAAATTATGTGCATTTCTCAGCAAGATGTCATGAAGGGGAATGTAGGAAAAATTAATTTTTATTGAAATAAGTGACACTTGCCTTGTCTTGCTGTGGAAGGAAAAAATTAAAGAATGAAAGCATACCTTTTACAGACCCTTGTTTAAAGTGACAAATGCCTTACCTCCAAAAGTACCTACAAATGCGCAGTCTCATTATGTCTGGGAAAAATACTGAGCTCTACTCAATGTCCCATTTTTTGAAGGTCTCCTTAAGGGCTTTTGTATAGCTTAAGGGCTTAAAAATATCCACTGGAATAAATAAAAGCGATCYCACTGACTTTTCCTATGCTGGAACAGGACCTAAAGGACTGTAGAGCAAAACCTATGAACCTTGAGGTCCTTTAACCAAAACTGACTTCTTCTAAAGCAGTCCTCCAGAGCRTACCCTTTACTCATCATCTGGCTGCACAGAGGTTTTCTCTCCTTCCCTTTGAACTCAGGGAATCCTCTTGCCTTCTAGCATGTAAGCAGATAGCTTGTCCCACATGGTAGAGTTACGTCTGAGCTCACCACAGGTTTTATTTTCACAAAGTGGGATTTTACTTTGTGTGTTGCAGTGTTTAGAGGTAAAGAAAGTGGAGGCTATAGCAGAAGAGCCGCCGTGCAGTGCAGGGACCTGAGCATCGCTCCAGGAGACCTGCAGTACACAATGTCTGCAAAACAGACCATGTAAAGCTGAGAGGGAAAGCTTGCACAGAGAAAACAGGGGAATCAAAAGATGGAACAAAGCACAGCGGAAAATGTGCAAATTAAAGCTACCAAAAGCCCTTTAATGTATGTACATAAAAATTTACATGAGCCAAGGAAAATCTGAAGCTGGAAACAAAGAGAACAAGTCTGAGAAAAAGAGCAAAATAGCAAAAGTATGTGATTAGACATAGCAGATTAACACAGCTGGTACCCATCAGATCCCAGCCTAAGTCACAATAATACATTCAAAGGATCTTCAGTAGCTGATACACAGAAAAACTAAATAAATCCAGGAACTCTTTTATTCAGGCTTTTTAAGTTGCTATGTCCAGAATAACACAGCTTAGCTGGTATCCTGAGTAACATACAAAAAAAGGGTGTGCTTCTTGATATTGAAGTACAACTGGGCACCAAATACTATGTTCACCTTTTTCTAGAGCAGTGTTTGAAAGGATGACCCACAGTGCCTCTTATCCTCTTCTCTGCCCTTCCCAGTATTTCAGCTTTCAGTAGGAATCTTAGTGATTTTTGCTGCTATTTTATCTTATTTTTTAGCTAGAACTAGGAGGGTACTTACTTTGAACAATATTTTTCTGCACCCCTGCATTCCCTGTGTATCCAGTGTAACTTGTGATACTTGATTCTTATTCATGTCTTCTCTGTCTGGTGCTGTTTGTGTGCTTTTTTTTTCTATACATGATCTAAATGACTGAAAATGCAAGCTTGTGTGGCTATGTAGTTTCTGCCCTCAAAATGTATTTGCAGAAGCTTTTCTGGTGGTCCTGAAAAAGTGTGTCAGCACTGATTTTTGCAGAGGTTGCATTTTGTGATAGGAAATTGCAGTGATGTAAAAGGCAACTTACATCTGTTTTATATATGCATGTAGAAATGCATACTGCAGTTTGCTATAACTGTGCATTTTCACTCAGGCTTGTGATATGTTTCTGGTTTAGGCCATCTGAGAGTAGGGGGTAAAATTGCTTTGCAGAATCTTTGCTTTGAAAATTTTACTTTTTTTTCTTCTCCATTCTTAACTATGCCAAGTATCCCTGTTTTCGAGGTGTTGCTCCCATAAACTACTTTTCACTTGGGGAACACTCAATTTATTGAAGATAAAGAATTTGCTGTTTCTCACATTAAAATCAGTGTCAAATTTCTTCTGGCTTTGGTGAAAGCCCATACTTTGCTTTCTTTTGAATGGATGCTTTACCAGTTCTTTAGAACATCTACTTTTCTCAGGTGTCACTTCGAAATACACAAATCTTACCTGTACAAATGATTGAGCATTAGCTCAATTACAAAAGAAAAAACTTCTTACCTTAGCATTTAATTAACATTCCTTTTAGGAAATTTAATTGGAAAGGGTGCATCTTTGCTGAAGTTGTCTTCTTTCACATGGTAGCTTGAAAAGGTCACTCAAGCTAGTGCCAAAACAAGTGTGAATTGTATGGTTCAGTGACAGCAGAATGCAAAACTCTGAGAGATTGTGAAATATGTAAAAAAAATCAGTAACATGAACAGAGAGAAGGTCAGCAAAGGAATAAAAAGGTAGACGGGGACTTTGTTTTCACCTGTCCATGCATTAAATTTCAYGACGTCCTTCCTGGTGACCTTGATAGAGTCCAGCTTTCACTGTAGTGAGTGAGAAGACTCTCACAAAAATCAGATTTGGGATGGCTGAGGCTCTGTTCCTTGGTCTCTGATATATAGATGAAAACAGGGATTAGAGCTGTTTTGTGCAAGCTATTCACAGGAGGTGGCTTGAAACATCAAACACCCCTCATTTGCATTTTACTCTCTTGGCTCCTAGTATGAAAGAAAGGGTGAAGACTACCTGAAAAGAGGTTGTTTGTCACATTTCTTCCATACTGGAAGTAGGAATGGCAGAATTGAGTCTCTGGAGAGCTAAGACCCCTTTCTAGACACAGACTTCCAAACTAACTTTAAGTGCTTGATGTGCATTGCAAAATATTAAAGCTTTCTAAAGTTTTCCCACGCATATCCTAGAACAAGCACCTACAGTCTAGTCTCACTGACACTGTTAGCTGGGTTGTATTGGTAATACTTCTTCCACACATTTATGATTCTCATTTTCTCACTCCCCAGACTTTTCTGTCACTTCTGTGCATGCTTGTAATTCTCCCCAATGACATTGGTAGTATCCTCACAGCTTCTTCTACAGAAGGCACTCTCCTGCACCATGTCCATACAGCTTCTGAACCTTTCAAACAACATCCCAGTAATTCATCCGAATTCTTACTGGAGATCTTGCAAAAGGTTAGCCTTTTTTTTTCTTTTAATAATGGCCAGCAGTTCATGTTCCAAAGCTGTTTATTTCCAAAATTAACCATTGAAAAGATGATTGGAAACTTGAGAAGAACACAAAAATACAGAGGATGAAAATCCAGTGGAGTTTAAGCTCAAACTTGATAATTTTGTGAAATGTATTAGCTGGTACAGGCACTTGTAGAAGCTGGGAGTTGGGTGTATTGACACTGCATGTTCCTTCCAGTTGCACATCTCCCCAAAAGTCTCASCACAGAGACTAAATCTTGTCTTAAGCCTGAATACATGTGAGAGTATGGCATAACATTTTTAGAGTGTGTTGGTATGCTGTTTTTACCCAGAGGTTGCCAGCCTCCCTCTGCTAGTATTTAAAATGCATTTTCCTCTGCTGTTCTGAGAGTCCTGAGAGTAAGAGTTCTGTGTAGCTCATGCATCTGTTGCTAAGACTGTGTTCTGCCACCCTTTCCATTTTATAGTGCCCTTTTCTTTATGTAATTGTGGTCACTTTAATGGCAACCTTTCCTCTTATAATTTCAAATATGAAATTATCTGTTAAAGCAGTGTTTGGGCAATTATATGTCTTCAGTTGTATGTGCTGATTTAAGTTTCCTGCTGTCTCTTTTCTGACACTAGGTTGAGTGTAACCAATGTTTAAATAAACTGCAGACTTCTGCTTAGTCCTCTTTTTCTTCCCATGGTTTATACATAGCACTTTAAGGGAATCCTTTGAACGAGGTTCGATACCACTGTAAAGAGCTTTCTACATACAGTGAAATCCTTATTTCCTAGAACTTGCTTAGGTTACTGTCTATTAGAATGTTCACAGTTTTTTCACCCCAGAAGGTATTTTGCTGTCTTCTTCCAAAAGATCAAGCGTTGTGCAAAAATAAGAACCACATTTCTTAGGAATAGCTACTCTACAACCCTAATAACTCCAATTTTTATCTTAGAGGTTTTTTTTTTTTCTGACAGTCTTGGTGACAATTATGTATTTTTTTCTTTGCAAACTTAACCTTTGTTCAAATTCCATGTAGGCAGAATTTTGGCTTTAGAAGAGATTGCTAGTGTAAAGATTTAAAATTTGAGTAATATCCTTAGGATATGGACTTCAGTAAATGCATCAGAGACTCATTACCAATCAGTTTAGAAGAGCCATTAACATGAATCATAAGCATATCATTTACTAGTTGATTCTGTCCTGGTTAATTACATCAATGAACGAGGTGGTGTGAGTAGGGAGTGAGATACTGGTCCCAATTCAGTAACAAAGTTTTCTTCCTTGTTTTTCTTTGTAAGGTACTGGCTTACATAAAAAATGGGAAAACTTATAGTGTTTGTCTGTCTCTGGCAACCCAAAGATATTGTCTGAAGAGGTTTATATTTAACATTTTTACTGTGCCAGAAGAATGCCCTTCTCAATGCAAAAGAATTATTTCTTTCCACAAAATCTMAATGCTTGAAAATATAATAAAATAATTTTTGTCTACGAAAAAACATCAGAGAGGAAAATTTTCATCAGCTTAGTGCATGTGTCAGGCTCAACAGCGTTTGATTCTTGAAATTGATAACTTGCCTACTAAATGATTTCAAGACCTTGAACAAATCCCATAAAACAAGGTTTTAGTAGCTATTACCAACTATGTATGGTGTTTTGTAATTGTGTTTTAATAACGCTATTAATATTCACCAAGGTGAGCCGCGCTGAGTGTGCTTAATAATATATGTATTAGGTATTAGAATACCCAGCATGAACAGACCGAAATGAAGTAATTATCACAAACCTTGCTAATTTAGCACCTGTACTCGAGCCTTCATTTGCATTGCCTTTGAGTTATAACATTGAAGACAGATTTCTTCCTACCAAACTTGAAGGGCTGTGATACTATCTGAAAAAATGTTACTGAAAGAGTAAGAAGCAGACAGGAATTGATTCACAGACTTCATAGCTGGTTCTGTATCTGCATTTTTTAGTGCATATGAGTACTCATGGGAAATTTTAGTATCTTCTGTTTCAGTAATTTATTTGCTATGATAGAGAAATTGATCCTCCAGCATGAAGATGCAGCTAGCACTTTAGCACTAAAATTTCTTGATAAGTCCTATTATAAGTCTGTATAGTCCACTGCCTACGTGTTCAGGCTGGCATTATACTTATTGACTTTTTTTTTTTTGCTTTCCCCTTGAAAGCCCACCCAAAGGTCAGTTTTAAAATAAGGAGACATTTTCGTTGTATCCAGAATTTCCACCAGAGATCTGCAAGCAGAGACATTGCTGCTGGCTCTCTGGAGCCATCAATTCTGGAAGGAGTAAAATCTCTACCCTTGGTCAGGTGAAGATCTGCCTGGTGAATGTGCATCACAAATACAGATTGTYAGATTTCCTATGTCCACATCTTGGCTCTGCAGTAGGGAAGGAGACTTCTTCAGTTGTTGCAGAGATGGAAACTGAATGAGGAAAGAGGAAAGAGGCAGTAGGGAGATAAGCAACAGTCAAGGCACAGAAACCTGCACTGAGAAATTGGATTCCAACCCTATCACAAAATTAAACCGAATTGATTTGGTGTGCCTCATTATTTTGAACGCCTGACTGGAGTCCTGAAATCTGATTTGCACAAGTGCTGAGTTCTTGCAGCTAAAATGGAAACCAACACAAGCTATCTTTTAAATATGTTAAGTGCTACATGCTATCGAATTCTCTAAAAAAACCCAAGTTATAGATATTTCGACTTGGAAAATCAGAGTTTATGGGTACCTTTGACTCTTATCTTGCTAGACTTCGACATTAAATTTTAGAGATTCTCCTTCTCTCACAAGAATGAAACAAATATAGGATGCAGCAACAGAAATCTCATTATTGGATGTATGCAATATTAAGTGATAGGATAGCATTTTAGTACTGGACCCTAAGTAAAGCATGAACAAAACATCAAGGAGAAAATAAATACTGAACTGATGTTTACATAAATGAGCACCAACTTCTCAGTGAAGTGGAAAGGTCTTTGAAAAAGGAAAAAAAAGGATGCAATCTTCAAACTGGAAACTGTGTGTCTTCAGTTGAAATTGAAAGGTGTATGTCCACTGGTGTGAATCAAGGTTGTACAGTCAACTTTAGTTCTAAAATTTTAATTTTCTGGGATGTTTGTCATTGTAAACTTATTACTATTCCATTGATGTTGAATATAGAGTTTTCTATGTTATGCTGTAGGATGATTGGCTTGGAAATAGAATATTTCTCTCTGCAAAGGTAATAAGGTATCCTGCTAAAGGGTTGTCCATGACAACACTTACTATTTGTTCACTTTTCTTCCATTAAATGTCTTCATAGGAAGTAATGAAGACCTTCTTRTGTATTGACAGTACTGTTAATAAGAAGTTGGTTGACTCCAGTTGGCTAAATTCATCTGATACAAAAAGAGTTTTCACCCCACATAAATCAGAAGTGTCGTATTCAGAGAAGTATTCAGCCCTGGACTGAGAGCGCTTTTGTTTCTCTATGGCTTCTTTTCTCTCCTAGGGCAGGGCAGCTGATGTTTCGATTAAGTTTCTGTAGGAGCTCCACAGCAGTCTGCATGAGGGCGTGCTGAAGCAGATCACGCCACACAGTAGCTTTCTCTGGCAGAAAAGGAACAAGCAGGGATTGTAGGACTGAACTCAAGGCTGATATGATACATATTGTTTCCTAAGGTTTATAATTTGCAAGCAGTGTTCAAAGTATGTGAATTCCAAATTCCTTTTGATATTGCTGATGTCTGTCTTAGTGCGTAGCATAATTTGATTTACATAATAATAGCAAAGCTATACTTGGGGCAACCTTAATCCTGGCTCCGTGTGTTTGCATTGGATATAGTCTATAGTTACAGAATTGTTTGTTAGACTTTTCCTTGCATGTGTGGTAGAATGGAGTCTGCAGAGCTGCATCAATTATATAAAGTACTGTTGAGGAAATTTTTTTTATATTTTTGACTTCTAATCCTTTTTTTAACCACAATACAGATTAGAGAAACTATGCTGTAAAAATTGCTGTAAAATAAAATTAAAGATTATATTTAACTTGTCATGCAAGAGCCTTCAGAGGAGATGCTCTAACTTAGTCCTTAACTCACCCAGTTGTACATGAATATTCTAAGACCTTATACATTAGTAATATGTAAGATAACACTATCATCTGAAAGCTTTGCAGTACCATGGGCATAGCAGCACGAAATGAGCTATTCTTATCCTTACCTTTGTCTTTCAGGTAGCCAGCTGAACAGTTCAACACAGATTTTCTTTTCTTCTGTTCTTTAAAAACAATTGGAAATAGCAACATGTGTTCAATGAACCAAGTTGTTTTCACTCCTTTCGCATCCGCAGAGCTGCATGAAAAGTGATCTTTGCCCCGCTGTATTCAAGGACATCACGTTGTGCACGTGTAYATAAACAGAGGCAAATATGTATAACGTGCCTTTGCAGAATAGGTAGCACAGCAGAGGTTTAGTTTGCTTTTGACACACATATAGGTCATAAAACATTAAAAGAAATCCTGCTGAGTGGTATTACCGCACATGTAGTTAATGGTGTGGGAAAGTTGATTATGGCAGATAGGGTTTCGTTTCCAAACCAACTGTTAGCAGTTGCAATTGGAAATCCTGAACTTATTCTTATTACTCTACTTATTTTACTTTTTTATTGTGACAGTGCCAAGAGAACCTGGTCATGGTTCCTCCTGTTCTTGATATGCGCACATCAGAAGTATAGTTAGTGTCTGCCCCAGAGAGCCTATAATCAGAGCAGCAACAAAAGGAGGCAAGAAACGGACAGCTAGGCAACTCACTGTATTAACAAATCCACTATGATTAGGGTAATAAGCAGCTGCCATGCTACAGCTGTGGCAAAGAATCTATTACCTTTTTTTTAAAGCCCTTTACTGACTATATGGATATATTTTTTAATGACAGTGGTATTTTTATGCAATTATAAATTAAAAATAATAAGCTCTGGGATGTCTGGAAATATGCTTGCATGGCATAAGCAGCACAAGGGGAAGCAAGCCAAGAAAATATTTTGTTCTGTGAAAAATTTCATGTTTGCATCCTTTTCCCTCATTAGAAATAAACCTTAAGTGACTGGTAAAGGACTAACTGAGAGAGGACACATGTAGACTGTGTGGTTAGCATATATTTCAGTGTTTCCATTAGTTCCTTCTTTAAAAACAGTTTTTTACAAGCAATACGACTAAACAGAGTGTTTCTTGTATGGAAGATCCCCCTGTGTTCGGTGGCTTTTACTGTGGATCTGAATGACAATGCATAAACAGTCTGGTAGAAGGTTTGGGGTGTAGAAAAGGTGGGTGTTGAAGTGGTCCAGGAACAGCAGGAGCATGGACCAACACAGAGCAGACAGTCCTTTTGTGTGTGGGTGTTCATTCCATCGTCCCTCCTGCTGTCTAAGCCTTATTTCTAATTGCGGTGAAGTTCAGACTTTTACCTCTCAGATGGTGCTTATGGGATGTGGTATCTGTATGAAAAGTGTCACGTATTTAGTACAATTTTGCTCTTGCTAGCAAAAGAAAAACTCTTACGGGAAACGTCAGACTTCTTTCCGTAAATACTATACAGCAGCCACTGTTTTAGAGAACACAGTTGGTATGTCCAAAGTAGAACATTTCTCTCTGGGAAAAGATATAAGAAATAGCATGTTCAGCTCTTGTCTGCCATGACTTAAGGCACTTCTGGGAAAATGGCTGGAAAAAGCTGGGTTTCAGGAAGCTGGGTTGAGGTATGTCACTGTCCTGAGAAGGTGTCCCTCTGTTAGCTCGCTTTGAAGATCTTGAGTAAACACAAAGGGACAACTTAGTATAATACTTATCTTAACATTTATTTAAAGCTTGTTCTGTCCAGGTAAGGATGCCTCCTTTGCACAGGGTTACCAGACATAGTGGATGTAAGTGTCATTCCTTTTTCAGTGCGGTTTTCGGGCATCTGACAGTCTTAAAGCTTCAGCATACTTCTGTGAGGCAGGAAACTGACTGCAGATGGGGAAACACGGGGACAGGGGAAGTAACGAAGGTCCCAGGACTCTTTGGCTTGTCCTTGGATTCCTTCTCTTTTTTTCCTGTGTCTAAGAGGTATAGTGTTCAGGAGAAAGAGAGGTTAAGAGAAATGTTACAGAAGATCACTTCCGGTTAGAGTAAGAGCAAGGATGTCTCTGAATTTGGAGATGAGGAAAACCCCTGATGCTAATGCTGGAATGAAGAATGTTTTCAGGGCAGAATCCTGTTTGCATTCTCCTCCGCAGCATTTCTGTGTAGAAAAAATTTGCCAGATTCAATTTGTGTTTTCTGGAGTTGGGTCACAGTGAGGTGGGCATATGGCAGCTGGCATAATCCTGAGAACAAGACACAGGCATCCTGAATGAATAGTAATTGGCTTCAGGAAGAAGACAAATTTACAACCAGCAGATACCAGCTTTGTGAGCTGATCCTATTTGCCCCTTGAAAGACTGAAGTTTTGAAGAATATGTGAACTCTAGTCTATTGTAAACGTGTTTGGTACAAATATCTATGAATTATAATGAATACAAAATAGCAACATTAGTACTTTTTTAGTGGTATAAAGTACATTGGTTGCATTGGTAATGAAAGAATCTGAGCCCTAACCCAAAGAGTTTACTATACAATAGGAGCCAAGACCTAAGTGGAAGAATATTCATATGTCTGGATAGGGAAGGTAACAGTTCCTTTATTGTATCACACTGGTCGTACAGCTGGTGCCGGATCTTTTCTTTGGCTAGGCAAGTTATACACACTTCCAAGAAAAGAAGAAGTGAAAGAGGTATAAGCTAAAAAATGTAAAGGGATTCCTTAGATGAGGTGAGCATTTAGCATTCAGGTAGTGTTCTTGGGTTTTGTTTTTGTTTTTTTTTTTTTTATTCTCAGGAGAAGTCAGAATATGAAGCACACTAGAATGATTATAGTAAAATTCATATAATAACTCATTATTCTTGGTAAGGAAGTTTGAAAGCATTGGATGTAACCCCAAGGTGAAGGGATGTAAAAGGCTTTGTAGGGAAAAGGCTGGAATCACTGTTTGTTTTTTTAAATGGTATTTCAATCGGATAATTAGAATGACTTGATTTGTGAGGCAGATGTTATTTCATAAAGGGCAGAGGTGATACTGAAGAAAGAAGTTTTAAAAAGTGATGCAGCTCAACTGTAATTTATGTCTTTGAGTGCAATGAAGCCATACACCCCATCTTTTTATGTAATTATTTGTTTTACGTTATTCTCACCTCTTTACCATAGCCTCCTTTTCCATCCCAGTGCAGCTACTTCTTCCTGAGTGGGAAACCGTAACGGATCTCTATATCATACAGAGTTCGGAAGACTTATTCATTTTTCCTGCAAAAGTTAAATAAAGTGCAAAACTTTCAGCCCATCAATCCTTTAGCAAGCTGTCCAAGGTGACATTTCATTAGCACATTTTGTCAGTGGATAAATCGTACAGCATGCTCTGAAGAGAAGGTGGAAAACATCCAGTCCTTTTTCATTAGATCCATCCGAAGCTGAACCACTGGAGATTACATACAAAAAGCACATGAGACAGAGAAAGCACTATTCTGTCTATAAACTGCATTAATCATTCATTCCCTTCTGAGTGCTTTGAGTCACTGCCCTGTCTCTGGTTAGGCCCAAAACTGGCGATTTAATTTTGAGCTGGATGACAGATACATTTCAAGGAAAATCACAGACATAACGACTCCTGCCAGGCTTGATAAAGTCCTCATTCATCAGTTAAGGAGCTTCCAATAAGGCAAGATGGATAGAGCAAAATGAGACAGACCACATGGTAATATGTGCAGGGTGGGGGTTGCCAAGATTCTTCCTCCCTCTCTCACTCACGCACAAGCACATATTCCCCAAAACGCACACAGACACACACGCACACACCCCCTCACACATGTTCCTTTTGTTGATTCTGGGAGTAGAAATAATTAGGGAGCTTTGATTCACTAGTATGAACTAATTACCTAAGGGACTGGGACTGCTTTGCTGCTCCACTGACAGTGAGTGTCAAAGGGCTAACCAAAGACAATAAATACCTGAGGAGTCACCCATTTACTGCAGTGTCAAAATGATTTTCTCTTAGTGAAATTTTTCCTGGCTGTGCTGAAAACGAGTGTTCAGATAAAACTGATTTATGTAAAGGAATAGCGGTGTGGCAAAATCAAACGAATTGCTGGAAAATGCGCTACATAAACAAGTGAAGCTCTGACAATAAAGAGGAGACACAGTGCAATAGATTAATGACCAATTTAAATTAGTGATAAACCAATTAAAGGCGCACTATCAGGTTAAAATCATGGGTCTGATGCAGTGTTAAGTYAGTGGATGTATTAGATATTGAAGGGTCATTTTGCAGTTCAAGGCTTGGCTAAATAAAGTCATCCCTGCTGAGGGATTCCTAATCAGCTGTCTCTGACAAACTTTATTTGTAGATGTTCTAGCCTAGGATAAGAAGGCCATACTCTTGTGCACCTTAATATATAAATGAGTCATTAAAGAAATTCTTGGAATAACTTTCACCCAAAATTCCTCTATTGGGTTGTGAGAGCACAAACATTGCTGGAAGCTCTACAACTGTTTTAAAAGGCGTCAGAGAATCACCCATTTTACTCAGCTCCTTCGATGATACCCGGAGGAACTGATTCACAAACCTTGTTTTCCTGCTTCCCCCCCTCTTTTGACTTTCCTCCCTTTTTGCCTTTCTAGCAGTTATTATAACCTGTCCATCTCTACCACTTCCCATCAGTAAAAATGTGGTTTCTTTTATTCCCTAAGAGGAAAGATAGGATAGTCATAGAAGTCAGACATATTTTGCTTTCCAGTGGCTGATTTCTGGTTTAGGTTATTTAAAAGAGAAATGGTTGGGTCTCCACTGGCCCACAATGAAAAACATGAAATACTGTAATCTGTGCTAGATTCAGAACAGATTTCTCCTTGGAAACCTGGTGCCCTGACTTTTTGTTGTACCTCATTCCACCTCCAGTGAAAGCTTTTTCTGACATTTAGAGAAAACGAAGCCATAACTCCTCATATTCTTGTATTCTGCCTTCGTTTAGCATGCCACTGGAGGAGACACAGATCATAAACTGGAGTTGTCTTGTAAGTTGAAGGTTCAAGTAAAGAGTGGGAGAGCACAAAAATGGTGGAAAGTCATCTTTACCCTCTCTTCTTCCATCTTTTAGCTCAAGAAACACAGTAATAGATAATTTCCTCATATCCTAAATACATGGTTTGTGCTCTTTAATATTTTAYTTTGGTGATGAATATTATGAAGTAATTTACTTTTCATTTGTAATCAGTTTAACCTTTTCTTCCTGATGTACATATATTACTGTGTTGTTTACAAGATTTGCTGGCTGCAAGGAATTGATTGAATCTCAAAATGCTATTTTAAATTAAACTTTGAAAGAAGGTTTCCAAATTCCTCCTTCCTTTCCTTCTACTTCCTTCTCAAATGTTTTAAAYCTTCTTCTTCTTACATAATGTAGTGCTTAAAAGCTGGTTTTTTTAATGGGTTTTCCATCTTCTAGATCTTTCCTACCYGTATGACTGAACAAAAGTAAATCTGGCAGTTAAAATTTCTTTGTTGAGTTCTCAGAAGTAACAAAATAGGACTGTGACATTGTTCAAGTTAGCAGAAGTTAACAGACTTTGCTCAGCTGCTCAGAAGTAATTGACTGTTCTGATATTAATGTCTGTACTCTGGGTGGCAAGACCTTTTCATTTTCTACAGCTACATTAGGCAACATCTTCCTTCTCATTAAATTTTGGCAGTTAGAAGCACTCAAGTCTTTTTTTGCAGAGAAATTTTCACTTTGGAATAAACTTGATCTTTATTTTATATACTATTTTCCATAATATCTGAARTAGCCAGTATTAACAAATACTTTCTACTAGCCTGACTTTAGTCTCTCTGTTTCATTTGATGATGACACACTCAATGTTTTTGACATCACAGCCAGTTGCTTTATAACTTGTGCTTTCATAAATATGCAAGAAAAATAATTTCACAAAATTGGCTGTGAAGTCATAAATGCATCTTTTATGTATCATTAATTAGCCAACTTGCTTTGAAAGTTTCACCTGAAATAGAAAATAGTGATTGTGCTGCATGGAATTCCACTGACAGGTGTGTTTTCATTCAGATTTTTCCAAAACACTTTATAAACCTTTTGCAAGTGAAGTCAGTAGATACCTGACACTTCTGAGAGCAGAGTTAAATTAATTGCATTGAAAAATTCCACCTTTTCCCATAATTTTTACCTTTTTTTATGGTTATACATGTACTGAATTTTTACTAAAAATTGCATGTTTTTTTTTTATTTACAGATGATGTTTTAAACCTCATTGGAACACTAAGGAGACCTTGGCTTTCATGTTGCAGTCAGTGGGAAGCCTTCCTCTTTTTTTATAGACATCCAGCTGTGCTCTTATGAAATGAACTATATCTGAAAGACTCTTCCACTGAAGAAAAGGCAAAAAAAGGCAGCTGGTGCAAATATGTCTTTTGCTGGTATAAGGAAGGCAGGTGATGTTTAAGGAATGAAATATTGCTATCTAGCAGCAGTGCTGTAGGATTCTCAAGATACTCATTTTAGAGGCCTAAGGTGGCATTTTGGATGGCTTTTATCAAGGCGGGCTGAAAAATGTAACGATGCCAAGTTCAAATTTTAGCCCAGGGGATCTATCACTCTGACTGTCTCTTTGGAGCCCCTGCTGGGAAACATGAATGGGGAAAACATTCTATGGGACACTCCTGTCTCCCACAGAGCTTGAAGGGATACAAGTATTGTCTCCCTTATTTTCTCCATATTTCCCATACATTTGCACACAAGGGGGCATGCAAAGCCTCCTTGCAGCCACAGGGCAGACTCTGGCACCTTTTTCCCTGCTGTGCTTCCCCACTTTGCTGGTGGGGCAGGAGACCGGGCAGGGATCGGAGTCCAGAGGTCTTGCTGTGCTGCTCAGTGGGCAAAGGTGGTTATGGACCCCTCACCCTGGGGAATGAAAAATCTTGGGTGTACTTCACCTCTGCAGGAGAAAAATGTTCTCTGCAGATTTTTTAGCAGGTTGAAAGCCTAAATCAAACAAAGGGTGATACTGAGTTAAAAACAAGAGGGTGTGGAAAGCTCAAGGTAGCTTTTGCCCACAGGCCTAGTTTAGGGGCATTTGAGAGTACAGTGGCACCCACTGAGACAATAGACCTTTCGTCTCGTTAGGAATTTATCCTACRAATGTGAAATAGCTGCTAGGTACCTATGCAAAATCCAAAGACAAATACAACACTGTTGTTTAAGCGGTTATAATATGTCAGTTTAGTTAATACTATACTTGACATGTTTTAATGAAAAGAAATTGTGTTAGGTAAGGGTATTGAGGAATTTGTTTGCTTTCATAAATAGTTTTATAAATAGTTTTAATGAAATAATTGCATTTAATTACAATTTCAAGGAAGATAAAAATAAATGTTCTTAGAGGTTCTGTGCATAGAATCTTCAAAATAATTTTAACRGCATTTATCATTCAATAGCTGAGCCACTAAATGTCACTACTGCTCATCCAACAGTAAAACTAGTGTTCCTGTTTGCAGGTATTGTTCACAATGCCCTTATTTTTCCCCTTCATAAAATTATATTTGGATTATACATATTGTAGTAAAACCATGGTTACTATACAAATGCTAATATAAAATTATGGCCCAAGATGTATTTTTTCAATACATCTTTCAATACAATCTTTGTTACTGTGGTTACAAGAAGCTTATTGTAGTTATAAATACAAATAAACTATACTGTAGTTTTATCTCAGTATCTCTATTATAACCCAACTTTGCTTCATGGAACAGTAACTCTTATAGTTTCTTTGTAAGGAATGCTATAGTTTTATGTTCTGACTACTCAGATTTTATGCCATTCATCCTGAGGTTGGAAGCATTTAAAGGCAAATGAAGAATCTGATGAAAAAACGAGGTGGTTTTTACTTTAAAGAAATCTGAGGATTCTTCACAGAATCTTAGAATCATAGAATCACTTAGGTTGGAAAAGATCATTAAATCATCAAGTCACATCATAAACCTAACATTGCCAAGTCCACCACTAAACTGTGTCCCTAAGTGCCACATCTACACATCTTTTAAATACCTCCAGGGATGGTGACTCCACCACTTCCCTGGGCAGTCTGTTCCAGTGCTTGACCACCTTTTCGGTGAAGAAATTTTTCCTAATGTCCAATCTAAACCTCCCCTGGTGCAACTTGAGGCCATTTCCTCTTGTCCTATCACTTGTTACTTGGGAGAAGAGACCGACACCCACCTCACTACAACCTCCTTTCAGGTAGTTGTAGAGAGCGATAAGGTCTCCCCTGAGACCTTATAATCTTGTATCTTGGTTTCCAGTAATCTGGTGAAGTCATAAGATGCTTCTGAGATCCTCTAAGAGGAAAATTTATGCAAGCACTATAATACATGCATACCTGAAAGTAATTTTATCCTTGACTACATACACACACAATTTTATATACGTGCATATTTCTAATTTGTTTTTATACATGTATATACATACATGCATGCAGAATAATATATATGTATATACAAACATACATGCATATGGCACCAACTACATGACATATATTGTCTTTGCATTTGTTTATAACTGCAAATTATCATTTATAACATCAGCCATTTTTCTTTTTTTGTTTTAAAAAGTGATACTCTTCCATTAAAAGAAAAAAAAAAAAAGGAAGCTCTCTTATCAGATCTTCTTATGTTCCTCTATTTCCACACTCTAAAAAAAAAAAATCTACTTAGGGCAAAAAGGAGCACTTACAAACTAGGAGAGTCTTTTTGTTCTGTGTTGTGGTTTGGTAAGAAACAAAAAACTAACAGGATGTCCTAGAGAGATACATTACAGGATGTCTATTTTAGACAGAATATCACATGAACGGATGGATTTAAGAGTCTAGGAGAGAAAGCATGAGCAGCATGGGACATACACGCAGTGACACAGTGACACTTCACCATTTAGGTTTCTGGCTTCTGTAGAGCATAATGTTGATGTTTTGGTTGCCCATAGACAATTTTCACACCAGATTTGAGAAAACATTCAAGCCATATCACCACATTTTCCACTTTGTTTTTTTTTTGTTGTTTTTTTTTTTTTTTTTAAAGAAATAAGGCACCTTCACTGGTACTTGATTAAAGATTTCTTTTATTCCCAACAAGTTTTGATGCTTACTGGACCACTGGACTTCTGAAGAATAATTACTAGGCACAGGAGGTCAGAATAGGCTCACAAAAGTGAATAATAATTTTAAAATTACACTACCAGGACCTTGACTTCTTAAGCATCTCAAAAGAGTGAATATGGAGAATTCTGATTTCCTTCTACTAGTGAGACCAGAGATGACATGCATGAACATTTCTTTCAGTACTTCTGATTTTGATCCTTGCTGAAACACACAGCTTCTAAACAGTGAAACAGAATAGAAGAAGTAACCCTTGTTGAATGTATTTGGTTCCTAACTGGTTTGACGACCCGTAGTTGATATGCAGCAATTAGGTGAGGATGAAATATCATAAAACAGCAGGTCTCAAGGACCATATAGAAAAGGTTAAATTAATTACTTTCTCAATAATAGCTCTAATAGTCTTCCTTGTAAGCTATTTTAGGTGAAACTTTTGGTTTTAAAAGGTTAAATATGGAGCACACCTCAGGTAGCTTCATGGCTAGAAATAAAGCAGATTTCTTAAAATTATATACCTAGCTGTTTCTCTTTGTCTTACAACATTTTATACTACAGTCGATTAGCTGTGCTGCATGCTACCAGTTGGTAAATGAAAACTTTGCCTTCACTGTGTTTTCATTACACTTCCAATAGTTTGTTTTGAAACAGAGATGTGGTTTATAGTATGAACAATGTTAATGTACCACCTGTTCTGTACCATAATACTTACTCTATTTAATGGAATAAAGATCATAGTGGGAATTCCTTTAAACATCSAAAGGAAAGAATTCAAAAAGATCCTATGCATGTTGCAGATTATATAGGACACCCACACCATATACTCTTTCTCCTTTCTTTTGTGCTTTTAATGTCTATTTAGATCTCTCCTCTATCTATGAGATAGTGGTAATAATGTATTTAAACATAGGTTTGGAGCACAAAGGTCTACTATCTCAGTGTTTTTACTTTGCTAAAGGCTATTATACAATACTGCTTAGAAACAGAAGAAAAACTGGAAAAGTCTTTACATTCTTACCTGGTTTCTAACTTCTCACATATTTCTGTTTTTACAGCCTACTAAGGTTAGGACACCTAAGCCACTGGTCTTGACCGATAATTTGGTAGTTAACATTGGTGTTTAAAGACAAAACACCAAACCCAAAAAGCACAGGGTAACTGAGAAAACCTGTCCTACATGAAAAGAAATAACAGGTCATTCTTTCCTCTCTAGGACAGTCAGATTTGGCATCTGTAATAACATGAGAGTTACAAACTGATGAGTTTTTAAAAATTAATCTCTACATTAAAAGGCCTGTGTGACTAATAGGAACAAACCCTTGCATATAGTGCTATAAATCTTACTGCTAGCACTAAAGCCTTCTAATGATGGGTTAGGCTAACAAAATGTGTTAAAATTTATGTGCAACAAGGACAAATGTGATTTTTTTAAATTCCTTCTTTAGCATGGAACTAAATAAGGGATCTCTTCGGGAATCCAAATAAACAAGTAGGTGCAAATCAGCTACTACTCTCCTAAGTATCCTGATAGTAAATACTTGTAGGGGATCAGCTTCTGCTGATTCAGAAAAGAAAGAAATTAAAACTAAACCTAGCTGTCTACAACTACTTATTATCAAGATGCTTAAGAGTGAAGTAGTTGATTTGCACCTTCATTTGGATTCCTTAAGAGATCTCCTTTTTTTTTTTTTCTTCTTTTCTGTGATTACAGCAGAAGCTGATTCAGCCCCGTTGCTTTAAATGCACCAGCATATGACTATAATTCAGAAAGCTTTACATAAACTTTGAGCACGGGGTCTTTATTTTGATCTTGGTTGTAATGACTACAAACGGGAATGTTTCTACTAGTATTTGAATGATAACAATATTTTAGTTATTAAAATATTTCTATTTTTAAGGAATTGAAAATTTAGAAGATACCACCTTTTTGCAGATTTAAGTGAGAGCCAGATATCTACATACCTTCTCAATGTGGTTCTGTGAGTTGAAGTCTGTTTCTGAAATTCCTGAAACAGATTATTGATGATTTCAATTTTTTCAGTCTTCAGCTGGCCTTTGACATGAAATCCTGTTGTTTAGTATTCTGTTTTTAGAAGTAGAAGGTAATGAAAATTAGGTAGATCACTGCTGCTTAAAATCCTTGAAAACATTTATATAATGCATTTTCTCTGGTCTAAAAATGTTATGAGTATTTGTTAGGAATGATCTCTGTAACTCACAGGCTCTGGGGAGCACATTTAAGTATTTAGCTCAAAGCTCAGTCATGTATTTTTTCTGGTAAAAAATGTTTCTTTGTTAAATGTCCTTTTCAAACTGATGACCTATTACAGTCCCAAAGAACAAGAATACATTTATGTATAAAAGCAAAACCCTTAAGAAAGTTTTCAGTGTTTGAAGAACAGTGCAGAAAGAAATAACTACCATATTGGTAGCATTGTGTGAAAAGTGGCCTAATGGTAATAAAAAATACAGGTGCTTAAAGGAGTTTATGGGAATTAGCTGTCTGTCCCACTGAAAAGCAGTGAAATGAGTTGCTAACTATAATAATGCTTTGAAAATGCTGGTATTGCAGGCAGAATGCTAAAACTATAATTGSGGTGTGTCTGTATGTTGTACAGTGTCACTTTTATAAAATTCTTTTTGTCAAGAAACAGTTTGTGAAATGCTAAAGTAATAAATTACTATTTAGGGTTTTATCCATCTCAAAGCGAAAACAACAATATTCCATTAAATTGGTGGAATATCGGTGGTGAGAAAATTATTGAAATACATCCCTTAGAGAGAGGAGAGTTTGTATAAAAAGTCAGTAATGATACACTGTAGTATTATGGGGAAAAGATGTTATATAATTGGGAGCTAAATGAGAAGCTAAGCATCACTGAATCCATCAATGACAGGTCTAGGGTCAATTCACCGAAAACCCTAAAGTAATTGGAAATTCACCCTAAAGTAATTGGTTACTGACGTGTCTAGAATCCATCAAAAGTCAGTAATGAGCCAGAAATACTAGTCCCCTTTATCTATCTGTGTGAAATAGAGTTGTCAATTTTAGAGTATATATGAAATACAAGTTTTARCATGTGAAGGGGCTCCAAAAGGAGGTGAATGTTCTTTCGTCAGATGGGAATGAACCTTCTATTTCCTTCTGGATCACTGATTCAGACAGTAGACACTGGCCTGTTTTCAGTACCCTGTACTGACAGTGAGCACTGGATTATATCCATTTAAAATTTTAACATGCTACATAAACTCACTGTCAATCTCTACGTCCTCTGAGAGCCACACAGTTACCTGTCTGCTGCATTCCTGGCCCCAGGAGAACCTGGCGTAAGGGCAAGGGCTCAGTGGGAGAGTATGGTGGGATAATGGGGCCAGTATTCTGGAATTAGAGGGGAGGGAAGCCAAGCAGCTGGGATCCCTTTCTAGGGAAGGGGGCATTGACAAAGCAATTGGACAAGGGGCACAAGTCCTCAGCCTCTGGAGGGGACTCCTGTCAGGCATGAAGGAAAGGTATCCCTTCAAGGAAGATGTTGTATGTCACMCAGTCAAGCGGACCACCATGGAGAGAGGTATCCAGTACCTGAGAGAATTAAGTGTGCTGGAGGTGATATGTAGTGACCTGGACAACGAACAAGCACCCAAAGATCCAGATGAAGTCCAGTGCACGCGATCCATGTGGCAGAAGTTGGTACGGAGCACACCAGCATCGTATGCGAGTTTGTTGGCAGTACTGTGCTGGAAAGAGGAAGAAGCACCAACGGTGGATGTGGTGGTTGCCATACTCCGCGAATATGAAGAAACTGCCTCTTCCTCCCTTGTCTTGGCTGTGGAGAAACTGTCCCGGAAGGTCCAGCAACCTGAAGAGGATATGTCCTACTCTTTACCTGTACAGACCAGTATCTCAGGCATTAGGAGTCAGCATTCCTCTGCTCAAGAGGGAGGATATAGAAGGTGCACACCATGGGGCACCCTGTGGTTTTACTTGCGTGATCACAGAGAGGACATGAGGACGTGGAATGGAAAACGTACCTTGACCCTAGATGCACGGGTACGTGAGTTGGAAGGAAAAACAATCACACAAGGGAGTTCTCSCAGGAAAATTGCTGCTCCAGTTTTCAGGAAAAACTTTTCTCATGATGGTCTAGTTTCCAGTGAACAGTCCCCCAGACAGAGTAGAAGGGCTGATCTTATTTCGGASTGTAATGAAGAAATTCTTGACTCACATTTATAAGAAGTGAGTAACGAATACAATGACCAGGACTAGAGGGGCCCTGCCTCCAGCCAGGTGGAGGAAAGGGACAACCGGGTTTACTGGACTGTGTGGGTTCGATGGCCTGGCACATCAGACCCGCAGGAGTATGAGGGCTCTCGTAGACACTGGTGCACAGTGTACCCTGATGCCATCAAGCTATGAAGGGGCAGAACCCATTTGTATTTCTGGAGTGACAGGGGGATCCCAAGGGCTAACTCTATTAGAGGCCGAAGTGAGCCTAACCAGGAATGAGTGGCAAAAGCACCCCATTGTGACTGGTCCAGAGGCTCCGTGCATCCTTGGCATAGACTACTCAGGAGAGGGTATTTCAAAGACCCAAAGGGGTACCTGTGGGCTTTAGGTATAGCTGCCTTGGAGACGGAGGAAATTGAACAGCTGTCCACCTTGCCTGGTCTCTCAGAGGACCCTTCTGTTGTAGGTTTGCTGAGGGTCAAAGAACAACAGGTGCTGATCACTACCACAACGGTGCGCGCAGCCTTTAACAGTCCCATAGGGCCAGTGCGAAAGTCTGATGGAGAGTGGAGATTAGCAGTGGACTACCGCGGCCTGAACGAAGTCACTCCACCATTGAGTGCAGCCAAGCCGGACATGCTAGAACTTCAATACGAACTGGAGTCAAAGGCAGCCAAGTGGTACGCCACAACTGATATTGCCAATGCGTTCTTCTCTATCCCTTTGGCGGCAGAGTGCAGGTCACAGTTTGCTTTCACTTGGAGGGGCGTCCAGTAGACCTGGAATCAACTGCCCCAGGGGTGGAAACACAGCCCTACCATTTGCCATGGACTGATCCACACCGCACTGGAACAGGGTGTGGCTCCGGAACACCTGCAGTACATTGATGACATCATCATATGGGGCAACACAACAGAAGAAGTTTTCGAGAAAGGGGAGAGAGTAATCCAAATCCTTGAAGGCCAGTTTTGCCATAAAACAAAGTAAGGTCAAGGGACCTGCMCAGGACATCCAGTTTTTAGGAATAAAGTGGCAGGTTGSACATCATCAGATCCCAATGGATGTGATCAATAAAATAACAGCCATGTCGCCACCAACTAGCAAAAAGAAAACACAAACTTTCTTAGGTTAAAGTCTGTTTAACTCTCATGTCTGTCTGTCACCCACTGTCCAAAACTGCACTCTCTTCAGGTTACGTTGTTCTCTGATTTCTAGAAAAACCCTGTCATGTGACAGGAAAACCCCTTCTTCTTGGGACTGATCTTCCCTTCCCATTTGGTTCCATCATTTGAAATTATCTCATAAGGTTCCTTGTGACACCTGTCAACTATATTTCTATTGCTACTCAAAGCACTCAGGACTGGCACTCCATACATTCCTTTTCATGCAGAATTTTTTTTTTTCCCTGAAATTTACAATAAAATGGTTTAATTAAAGGGATTTAATTTTTTTTTTTTACTTTTCCATCAAAGAGTATATGCTAATAAGTCCTGATTTGACTCTATATTTATGAGGATCCTTTATCTGGACCAAAAATACAATGCAAAAAAGTAATATTTTAATGCTTGAGGCTCTTTGTGGTTTTTTGGAGCCTGATCTAATGGTCAGCTTGTTTCAGATCAAATATTACCCACAAGCATTACAGTTCTCATTAGAAGATCAACAAATTTTCTTGTCTTTCTTATGTTAAGCTTGATTCTGTCAGAGCTTAAATAACTTTAGTGTGAATAACTTTGCAAAACTCTATAAGCTGAAACTTTCAGCTTTGTGTGGCTTGAGATTTTTGTTTATGTGTCCCTGGTTACTACATTTCATTACCTTCTGTAGCTAAATTTAGCTGAACCATTTGAAGATATTGTTTCAAATTTTTTTTTCTTCTTTTTTTTTTGTATGTACAGTAATCAAATAATTGCTTTTAACAAGTTTGAATCTCGTTAAATACAGCTTTTGACAACCACAGTGCTCTAATGTAGCAAAGCAGATCCTGTAGGCGAAAGGCAATTGCAGTTCATCTGGTAATGTGGTTAGTACCTCAGCTTCCCCAAAATGCACACAGTTGTGTAGCTGTCTTGAGCTTACAAGTAGCTGGTGGGTGCACAAAGTTCTGGGGGAACTTGTAGCAGTGAAGGATTAAGAACTCCTTGTAAATACAGTGTCCGTAGAAGCTTTATCTATCAGAAGAAGTAGCCTCACATGGATGTCAGTTTTCTTCTCATTGCAAAGCATGTTCTGGAGTAGCAACACACCCCCTTATTTTATTCAGGCCTCCTCTGTCTACATTAACTGCCTGTCCCCTTTTCTTTACTGCACCACACTAAGCAGATTTTGCGTTTGATATAAAGGGCAGATAAATTTCAGTAGTAGCTGATGTGATCTCTGTTTATAAGCTTTGGTACTGCAATTATCCAGGACAAAGTATGGTGCTGGCTCTATGAACAGCTCCCTGGGAATGCAAAAAGAAGCTCAATCTACTCTAATCTTGCAAAAACTTCAATTCCTTGTTTAGAAGTCAAATGATGATTAGRTACCCTTTCTTCCACATCACCAAAAGTCGGATGCCTGCATGAGCAGCTGCCGGGAGATGCCAAAAGCCATTTCAATGAAACAAGTGTGAAAAGCTGTGCTGGTTTTGGTTGGCATAGAGTTAATTTTCTTTCTAGTAGATGGTATGGGGCTATGTTTTGGATTTGTGACCAAAACAGCGTTGATAACACAGGGGTGTTTTCATTATTGCTGAGCAGTGCTTACACAGAGTCAAGGCCTTTTCTGCTGCTCACACCACCCCACCAGTGAGCAAGCTGGGGGTGCACAAGAATTTGGGAGGGGACACAGCTGGGACAGCTGACCCCAACTGACCAAAGCGACATTCCGTACCATATGACGTCATGCTCAGCGTACAAAGCTGGGGTAGGAAGAAGGAAGGAGAGATGTTTGGAGTGATGGYGTTTGTCTTCCCAAGTAACCGTTACGCGTGATGGAGCCCGGCTTTCCTGGAGATGGCTGAACACCTGCCTGCCCATGGGAAGAAGTGAATGAATTATTTGTTTTGCTTTGCTTGMATGCGTGGCTTTTGCTTTACCTATTAAACTGTCTTTATCTCAACCCACGAGTTTTTTCACTTTTACCCTTCCGATTCTCTCCCCCATCCCACCGGGGGGAGGGGAGTGAGCGAGTGGCTGTGTGGGGCTTAGTTGCCAACTGGGGTTAAACCACGACAAAAGCATAACAAAATATAACACATAAACAGCATTTGTTTTAAATGAAACACACAGAGACAGTCTAAGCCTTTATGTGCATTTTGCACGATTTTTTTTTTCATTCACAAGGTCCTTTGCTCCTGACTTAGACAAACACTTAAAAAAGAGATGCAATCAGGAGAGCAACCAACGACCATTTTTTTAATACAGGAAGGCAGTGAGGCAACACAACTTCCTGCCCTGATTTGGAGCCAGTAACGGAAATTAGCAATGCCATCTGCAGCACTGAATATGCATTTAAAGGACTCCATGTGATTTATAGCAAGCATTATGGTGTTCAACAACAATTTTTGCTAAGCTAGCCATACTTGTCATCTTTTAGGAAATAAAAAGTCTCAAGGACATAAAGAATTTAAAGACTGCAGAATGGCCATATCCTCTAGGCTGGACAAGCCTGGATTGTTGTCTGACCTATTGGAAATTGTCCACTTCATCTTACTGCCTTCCTCACTATATCTTAAATTATTTTTTTCCAGACCTAATCCCGTAGCTCCAAAATGTGGTTTTGCTATATGCTTTGGTGGCATTACTTGACAATTTGCATGGTAATTTTTAAGCAGTTTTTCTGTGAAGTAAGCCTGCCTGCACTGCCTTGGCTGACTGACCCTGAGCTAGCCCCCTCTCTCAACTTTTTAAGCTATTTTCTAGAAATGTGTTTGTTTAGACTGTCCGTGACAAGTGTTACACAACCTTAATGAAGAAATTTTACTATGAGACTTTGTCATATTTGTTTTACTGGCATAATAAACATCAAACCATCATTTCACGTGGCTGTTCCTTTTTTAGAAATGAGGGACGTGGATTTTTTTTTTTTTYTTTTTTACATAATATGTTGATGATCATCTCTCTTTTTCTCTTTGGCATCTTTGGCCTTAGAAGAAATCTTAGCATTGGTGGGTTTAATTACATTTGACCTTGTTTCATTGACAAAGTGTCCCATAGCTTAGCTGTTTATCTGCTTAATTCCTTGAGAAATGGTTGTATCCCTGGCACTCACATGTCCTTTCTATAGGAAGTCAATTCTCCTTAAGGTGTGCAATACTGTAAGCAGAATAGGGAAGCCGAGCTCACAAACAAGGTACAGTGACTCTGCAAGGGCCATTTTCTTTAGTGACATAAGTAGGTGGAAGGTAACAGTGTGGGTTGGAGTGATTGTTCACATGTGAAATCCTTCATTGTTACAGCTAGCCACACGTTTCTATGATGTCTTTTCACATGTGTTTTTTGTAGTGCTTCTGAAAAGTCCTGGGTTTAGCTCATTTCATAGAATCATAGAATCATAGAATCATTAAGGTTGGAAAAGACCTCTAAGATCATCGAGTCCAACCATCAACCCAGTACAAATGCCCACTAAACCATGTCCTGAAGCACCTCATCCACACGTTTTTTGAACACCTCCAGGGATGGTGACTCCACCACTTCCCTGGGCAGCCTGTTCCAATGCCYGACTACCCTTTCAGTGAAGAAATTTTTCCTAATATCCAATCTAAACTTCCCCTGGCGCAACTTGAGGCCATTTCCTCTTGTCCTATCACTTGTTACTTGGGAGAAGAGACCAACACCCACCTCGCTACAGCCTCCTTTCAGGTAGTTGTAGAGAGCGATAAGGTCTCCCCTCAGCCTCCTCTTCTCCAGGCTAAACAACCCCAGCTCCCTCAGCCGCTCCTCATAAGACCTGTTCTCTAGACCCTTCACCAGCCTCGTCGCCCTTCTCTGKACACGCTCCAGCACCTCAATGTCCTTCTTGTAGTGAGGGGCCCAAAACTGAACACAGTATTTGAGGGGCGGCCTCACCAGTGCCGAGTACAGGGGCACGATCACCTCCCTACTCCTGCTGGCCACACTATTCCTGATACAGGCCAGGATGCCGTTGGCCTTCTTGGCCACCTGGGCACACTGCCCGCTCATGTTCAGCCGGCCGTCGACCAGCACCCCAAGGTCCTTTTCTGCCGGGCAGCTTTCCAGCCACTCTTCCCCAAGCCTGTAGCGTTGTCTGGGGTTGTCGTGACCGAAGTGCAGGACCCGGCATTTGGCCTTGTTGAACCTCATGCAATTGGCCTCAGCCCATTGATCCAGCCCGTCCAGATCCCTCTGCAGAGCCTTCCTACCCTCAGGCAGATCAACACTSCCGCCCAGCTTGGTGTCATCTGCGAACTTACTGAGGGTGCACTCGATCCCCTAGTCCAGATCATTGATAAAGATGTTGAACAAGACGGGCCCCAAAACTGAGCCCTGGGGCACACCGCTCGTGACCGGCCGCCAACCGGATTTGACTCCATTCACCACAACTCTCTGGGCTCGGCCGTCCAGCCAGTTTTTTTTAAACCTCATTCTCAGAGTTCGTGTGAAAAGAGAAGGAGACCTGTTGATAATCCAGATTTTCAGACACAGAATATGAGAAGCTTTATATTAGTTATCAGGTCACAGGGTATAACACCAACAGTTATTACATAAGTGTACTTGTGAGAGTTTCGGGACAAGGGTTAGGGTGTTTCTCTGTTCCTCAATGAWTTTTTTTTTTTTTTTTTGCGACAAGATTATGACTTTTCTAGGTGGGTGAGGAGGGTTTTTCCTCCCACAGGTGAAAACTGGACTATTGTACAGCAGCTGCCAACTGCACTAGACACTTTTCTGTGCTTCTTTGGATAGCATTGGTAATGTGCTTGAACAGGAGAAATTTTCATGCTGCTTTAAAACCAAAATTATGTATGCCAGCTGTCAAGCTTTGATGTGTTACAGTATATCTATACAGCAAAATATGATCTTTACAGTACAGTCATGACAAATGTCATAGGGAAAGGTGGTGATATAGTCATTTGCCCTACAAGGTGCATGACTAGATAGCTGTTTACCATTCCAGTTAATGTTCCTTGTTCTTGCTACTTCTGTTGCTGCTGCAGTTGTCTTGTTGCATCAGCCAGCAAAAAGGACAGAGGTGTCATCTCCCAGATTTGTCATGGTCTTGGCTGTTACACAAAGGTTCAGTTTAAAAAGTTTGAGACTGTGGGTGTAATTAAACTGTGAATTGGATTAAATTAGTACCTTCTTGGCTGTGAGAGACAATGGCAAGTTATCCAAACTAGGTTTATTAAATATGCTTCTGTATTCATTTGGAGGAAAGTGTTCATATTTTTTAACAAAATCTACAACTACAGAATGCCACATAATAATAGTAGATACTGATGAAGTTTTTATTTCCTCTGCCTACTATTTCTCGTGCCTGCGTCTCCTGTTGTGTTGTACTGAATCTTGACAGCCATTTAATTTTAAATGAATATTTCCATTTTAAGTTAATATTTATCAACATTGAATTTTAAAATAAAGATACAGTTTTATTTGAAGAAAATGGAAAATACACCAATGTTGTCATGAAAGAGGAAGGAAGGGAAAAGGCACAGAAAAATACCAATTGTTCCCTCAGAAGACTTTTTTTTTCTTTTTGAAAACACATTTATGTATTTTTTTTCTGTGTACCACAAAGATAGCCTTTTTAATGAAGAAGAAAATTTCATCACTATTTCCATACTTTAATAAGCTGTAACATTCATAGTAATCAGATTTCTTTTGGTAATCAATTACAGGGGGTATTGATTATTTAGATCTAGTTTTAAGGGCTGCTCATGTAATTACAGATGTGAATAGTTTTACAAATGCAAATAAAAAGTGCATTTTGTTATGGCAATCCTCTGCCCATCACACATGCAAAAGTCCATTTATGTATAAATTTCTTAGGGCTGTTTAAATATGTGTTCTGAATACATACTTGACAGATTACATGTATTGTCTGAATCCAAGAGCTTTATTTTTTAAAGTTTTCTATAAAGTGAGCTAGTCTTGGAATATACTTTATTAGCCTCTGTGGAACACGTATTATTTATGTCCCAGCCCAAAATGCAGCAAACTTACTAAAGTGAGTAAAAGCTAATGAGAACAGCTGGTGGTTTTCATGTTTTTGGTAGGGATGCAACTTGAATTATCCTACCGTATGTGGTCAATTTTGTGATGATCTTCACTCTCGAAATATCTAAACTGAATATTTTACATTTTTTACTCTCTTTAGCTCCAAGTATTACAGCCCCTAGTATTGGGAAACATAATCACTGGACCAACTGCCCGCATTCAGTGAAGTCAATCCGTATATGCCCGGCAAGTCAGTTGCATCCCACATGGCATTGTTCTGCTCCATACATGTATCCGCTGATGAATTCTACAGCATGGTGTGAGAGGTCCAAGATTTCCCGGACACTGGCATGATCACAAGTATCTTTCCCTGCCTGAAAATCCCTAGGCAGAAATTGCAGAATGCTAACCTAACACCATAGGGTGCTTGATCTTGGACGTAGTCACAGCAGAGCTGATGGGATGGGACCTCATGCACAACCTCTACAGAGGGAGTTGTTTCCAGTCCTAGAGTGGGTCAGTCCTTGCTTTCGGTAGCTAAATCTTGAAAACCTTCAGCAATGAAGATCCTACCACTTCTTCTGGGCATCCTGTTCCAGTGCTGGAAGTTGTTTCACTTAAGGTCCAACCTGACCTGTTCAACCTGGAATTTGTGGTGGGTGTCACTTGTTAGGTGATCTACCAATAACAAGTAGAATCTGTCTTGCATTTGTAGCTACCTTTCAAATAGCCATAGGATGGTATCACGTTGTTGCTTAGCCTATTTTTCATCAGTCAGCACTCACCAATTGCTGTAGGAATTGTACAAATACTAAGATAATAACAGCACCAAGAAGGAGAGAAACTGTTAGGCAAATATAAATACAAACATATATACAAAACACAAACTAATGAACAAACTAAATTTTGCTGGATATGTAGGTCTGCAATACAGTGTCTTGTATTACAAGTTTCTACATGCTAAAGCAAGGACACATTAACTGTATATGTTATCACATATCTTTAAACTTCTTTTCAGAATTATATATTGAAAATTCTTAATTAAGAAAAAGCTACACTGAGACAGCAACCTGGCACGTAGTTGACCTAAGACTGGGGGAGTGGAGAGACCCTGTGTGTGACTCCTGAGCTGCATCATGGTATTCTCCACTGCCATTGAGGCACTGGGCCCGATGGTGCAAATCAGTCTGATCTGGATAAAGAAAGAAAATCCCATAGACGAGTTCTATGTGTCAAACTGCTATGTTGTGAAAATTTGATCCCTAGGTCTAAACAACGGCACTGAGCAAAAACCAGATCACTGCAGGAGCAGATGGTAGTGTTTGCAGCTTTGGGATAGACTTTAGGCACATATTCACCATCTGCCTGCACAGCATTCTCTCAAATTTTGCTAAATACTAAGTTTATTGCCACTAAAGCTTATGAGCATTATGAGACAAGTTACTGAGTCTCACATTCAATCAAACATTTTTTTTACCAGTGTATTGTTAGTCAGATAAATAGCTTGGGAGGGCTGTGGTGAGCATCTTCTCCCTACCTCCCATAGCTACTCCCTTAAACAGATCCTCTCTCTTTGTTTAACTTATCCCTTTGCTTTTTCTGTATAATCTGATTATAAAACATGCAAAATAAATCCTTTATAACCCTCAGAGGTTTCTTAATGATAATTTTTTACTTTATTTTTTTGCAAAATATGTGCAAGTTAATGGTGTTTTAGGTGCTCTCTGATATTTTGACACCTGTTGTTCCATTTTCGCTCTCATTTCAATAGATTTTATTCTCAGAAATGTAACAATTGTTTCTGTTATAGATGAGTCAGTTGCCACAAACTGTCTTTTCCAAGCTTCTTCCACTGAGAATCACTTTGTTCAAAATCAGGGGAATGGGCTGGCAGCTACATTTTTCATAAAGCATCTGTGTKTTTTCCTGTAACTGGTTAGTATAAATTTCTAAGCATATCTCAGAAAGGATTAGTCTAGAGAAGGTTAGCACTGAAAAATAATGTTGTCACATTTTATATCCACAACCCATTTGATTTCGCATACCTCTGATTCCTATGCTAGATTCTGTTTTGGTGTCTATGTCTGGGCTTATTATTATTACAAACATTTGGTCTTCACTCATCACCTGACCTCTGACTGCTTTATAAGGATTTTGCATTTTCAATAAAAAAATGGTTTAATTTGGCCTTGTTTTCAGGAAAGGGGAGCCAAGAATTTTCAGTCCCTGCTTAAATAAATGCATGAATGACTTTGTTAAGTCCTGTGGTTTTATATCAGACTAACAGGTGAACCCTGAATTTCCCCAAAGGTGATTTGTCAGTAATTTAATTTCAGAAGTTCACTATAATTGTTATTTCTTTCTGTCCTTTTTTATAATACATTTGATTATCAAATCAAGAAGAGGAAGTGATGCCATGTAGCTTAATGACCAAATAAGAGGAGGATCAGGCTTTCATCTATGTCTCTCAGACTTCCAGCTGGTACTAGACTAGTCTGGTCAGTTGGAGCTGGGCTTCGGTAGTCAAGTCTCATTCATGTGCGTGGTGTTTCTGATTAGGTTATACTCAGTGACAGGGTAGTTTTATGGTAACAGAAATTATCGCTGTGACTGGTTTGAGCCATTGGTCCTTCTAGACTTGAGCCTGGATTCATTTACTAAAGGTGGTGTGATTGGATTTCTGCACAAACTTGTTACTTCCTTTCATACAGGTGTCATTAAACAGCACATATTTATTGAAGTGGAAGGATGTCATGCCAGTGTATAGACACAACAATTTCTTTAGTCGCTTTGCTATCACTTCTTGGGATTGTACAATCCACAGGTGATACTCTTGCAAGCCATTTTCTTCTCCATCAAGATACTTAGAATGTGGTATCAGAAATCTTCTCAGCTGCTCCTGTGTTGCTGGATTTTCTCTCTAACTACAGCCTAGATGTTAAAAATTTAAGCTGAACAAAAAGGGGACTAAACAAAAAAAATGCTGAACATCATGTTGTTGTCTGGATATGTTTAATGAGTGCTACTAGTAGGATAGTAAATTCTTATTAATTTGTGGAAAAGATGAAGTGACATGTCAAGGATGTTTTTCAAGTTAAGGCATAACCATGCAAGTAAGTACACGCAGCAATATATATGAACAAGGAAGATATATTACAAAGCATACTTCATTCTTTTTAAAAATTGCTGGTATTCAGATGTCATGGATTGACACCTCCAAAATACAGTGCATTACATCTGTAAATATATCACAGGAGTAAATATAAACAATGAAATCTAAGAGGCTGATCACATAATATACTCAGTCTATCTATATTGTCAAATATTGTGAGCTGTTAATTCAAGTTCTAATTACTGCACATTGTACTCAAACTAGCTGTATGTTGTTTGATTAGTTAATTGCTACTACATTTTTTCTTGATCAGGCTGTAAGATTTTTTATTTTTTTGTTTTGCAATATTGGTGTCAATAAACAGGCATAATGAGATAAACACCTCAGTGTTACATATTCTGTCCTCAGTTAACATAGTTGATATTGATTCATCATTTTTATTAACATATCTTATACAAATTTATTATTTTTTTCTTCTAAATTATGTTTGTATCCAGTTGGTGCTCCATTTTGCTTAACAATATATCAGTGTAGAATACAGCACAGTAGCTATCCCAAAAATTCAGAGTGTATAAAAGAGAAAGACACTACATAGGGAATGGGCATAGTATGTGGCCTGAATACTTTAATGTCCAGAAGGAAAAAAACTGTTTTCCATGGAAATCTGGAATTACTGCTTCATATCTGAAATCTAAATATTTTGGACAAATGAAAAATGAAGAGAAAATCAGCTTTGTTTTAGAGAACCATCCAGAATTCTGACACCAGCCCCCACCCCCACCTCAAATCTTTCAGCTGACATGGATCTCCAGTAAACACAGCAACACAGAACTTGAGTGGCAGTGTGCTGAGTACACAAAGGAGGCAGGTGTAGGCATAAGAGGAATACTGTCCATGAGCCAAGAAGTCCATGAGTCTCCCATGAATGCCAGAGGTGAGCATGGAGAGGGCCTCTGTTTTCCCTTATACATGTTGTTTTCTATCATATGCCACCATAAGGAAGATGCACATGAAATAAAGGCTGAAGCTTTTGGGAAAAGGGTATCCCAGCCGTTAGCATGAAGACYTTAGTGAAGATAATCTGGAAAGTCAATGGTTGGTGATGTTTTCAGGCTTCAATAGCTTTTCTTCCCTGAGGCAAGGACGATTTATACAGACATTATACATGTGTTATTTATATGTCTTTTCACACAGGACTCATTGGTTTATTCTAAGCTTTTATACAGAAAGAGAGACCATTTAATCTTTGCTGTGTCTGGTTTAACTACAGGGGGCTGATTTAGTTGTGTACATCTTTTAAAAACAGCAGAGCTCTGGAATTTTGGAGTAAACATTTTTATGGCTTTTATATTGTAAAATTGCCATGGATGGAAATTGCAGAGGAAATCAGTGTAAAATACTCCCCATCACAACACTCTCTGTGCTAGTTATCTGTTGAAAAGAGTTCATTTCAGGCTTGCTGCTGTGATTTGCACAACAAGCAGAATAACTTCTGACTTCCTAAGTAACTCTTTTTCTCTCTGTGAACACAGTCCTGTATACAATTATGATGGACAATGACAGTGCAAGCCAGGAGGGCCAATGAATTGACTATCAATGTCTGGGGAAGGTAAAAAATGGAATTCGACACTCATTAAAATCACTAGTTACCTGTATAGCATGCAGGGTAAAATCAGTGTCTTACATTTTCACTAGTAACTCCTAATTTCCCTTTTAAGAAAATACATCTACTGGTCTGCTAAACCTGCATCTTGGTGTTAATGAAGGAAGTAAGTGAGACTTCCTTCCTCTAAGAGATCTGCGTATTTGATTGAAAAGAGTCATTCTGCAACTTGGAAAGACATACTTCATGAGTCCTGCCCTGCAAAGTCCTAGACCTGTCATGCTGCCATTATTTCTTCATGTAAGTAAGTAGGTGTTATTCTTGTGGCCTAATTCTACATTAAAAATTATTATAAATAATAATCTAAATATCCCTAAAATACTCCATATTTCGAACATCTGTTTCTGTAAGTAAACAGCAACCTGAAAATGTCTGTCTTGGGCTTTATTTAAATCAATGAGCTAGAATTGAAAGGCTCATTTACCAATTGTTAATCCCAAAATCTATGGAGGTGCCATGGAAGAGGGATCATYTCAGGCATAGTTTGTTTTTCTGTTGCATATCAATAGGAAAATGTTTCATTATTTCTCAGGATACTATCTATACAGTAAGAAAAGACTGGGTGTATTAAGCTCTTTAGGTATGACTGGATTTTTATTATTGCAGATAAATTGTGGTTTCCATGTGGTGAAATTCCATACATCTACTGATTCAATTTCTTCTGTCATAAATTTATCTGCTGCCTATGCTACAAAAAAATGTTGGCTTTCTCCAAATGCTTAAGCCAGCTTCTGTGAAGATGAACTTTCCTTCTGCAGATAGATGCACACAAGTGCACATAACCATTGTAAAAGCTTCTGTCCCTTGCAAACAAAAGCTTTGTACAAGACAGTGAAATGCCCAAGGGTTTTGGACTTCAGTGATTTTGCTTTCTGCATTTCTCACTTTGCCCAGCTCTGAAATGGCAAAAGACTTCCTATCTATCTTTGCATAACATTTTTAAAGTTGACTGTGAAGTCTTCAGGGGCCACATGTAAGGCAGTAAAGAAATAGCTTATAAACACAAGGTTTGTAATAAAGTCACTATGATAATCTGAAGAGCTCTGTATTGTTCTAACGTAATCCCTAACAGCTGTATAAGGCTCTGAGTAGCTGAGAGAGAGATTGCTAATGTAACTTTAATACTTCTAGGAACATTTTTTTGAAGGCATTGAGTACCTTGGCCTTCTCTGAGCCATTCTGAGTCTTCTCTGAGTCACCAGTTCCCCTGACCCATTCAGCAATGGGCCCAAAATTTCTCTAATTTTCCTTTTTGTCATTCATATACTTGTCGAAACCTTTCTTGTTGTCCTTCACAGCCTGTGCCAGATTCAACTCCAGGCCGGTCTTGGCCTTTGTAATCTCATCCCTGCAAGATCAGACAGCAACTCGATACTTCTCCTGGGTCACCTGCCCCTGCTCCCATCTCTTGTACTCTGTTTTTTTATGTCAGGTTAGTAGATCTTGCTCATCCATGCAGGCCTCCTACTGCATTTGCTTGATTTCTTACTTGTCAGGATGGGGCCTTCTTGACCCCCTTGTTGAGTCCCCCTCTCAGAGGAGGTGATCCTTGATTATCAGCTGACACTGTTGTACCTCTTCTCTCCAGGGTATCCCACAGGATTTTTTGAAGCAGATCTCTGACGAGGTTCAGATCTCTCCTGAAATCTAGGGCTGTGTTCCTGCTTTTGGCCCTACTATCTCCTCTTAGGATCCTGACCTCCACGGCTTCATGGTCACTGCAGCCAAGGCTGCCTCTGACTTTCACCTCCCCCACCAGTTTTTCCTTCTTCTTTAAGTATCAAATCCAGCAGAGCACCTTTCCTCTGTCGGCTTCTCAGTTACCTGTGCCAGGAAGTTGCCATTGATGCATTAAAGAAATCTCTCAGATTGCTGGAGCCCTGCTCTACTCTCCTTTCAGCAGATATCAGGGTAGTTAAAGACCCTTGAGGACCACAGCTTGGGAATATGAGGTTTCTTCCAGTTGTTTGAGGAAAACCTCATCTACTTCTTTCTGATCAGGTGGTCTGAGATATCCACTACAATGACACCCATGTTGGTCTGCCTGCTAATCTTGACACAGAAGCTTTGACTGATTCCTGACCCATCCCAAAGCTCTGTGCAGTCCCGATGGACTGTTACAGAAAGGGTCACTCCCCCTCCTCGCCTTGCCAGACTTTCCTACATAAAAAACCTGTATCCCTCCGTCACAGCACTCCAGGCATTAACTGCCTTTGCAGATGGGTAGTGCCAAGAAAGTTTGATTTGAACTTTTCTTGAAAATACCATGTATACCTTACGGGTTGGTATATTTGGATGTTTCTATTATGTTTGGATTGTGACCTGTTGTGGTTTAACCCCAGCCAGCAACTAAACACCACGCAGCCGCTCGCTCACCCCCCACTCCGGTAGGATGGGGGAGAGGATCGGGAGGGCACAGGGAAGAAAACCCGCGGGTTGAGATAAAAACAGTTTAATAATGGAAATAAAACAAAGTAGAACAGTGATAATAACAATAACAACAATAACAGAATATACAAAACAGGCGATGCACAACGCAACTGCTCACCCTCACGTGTTCTGAACGAACTGCCCGAACCCACTGAACCGCCTGCGCCCCCCGAAGGAACCGCCCCCGGTTTTTAAGCTGGGCATGATGTCACTTGGTATAGAATACCCCATTGGCTGGTTGGGTCAACCACCCCGGCTATGGTCCCCCCTAGGTCCCCCTGCACCTCGAAGGGCAGGGGAGGCTGTCAGTGCAAGTACCACCCAGCAACAACCAAAGCATCAATGGGCCATCAACGTTCCTTTCATTACCAAACCCAAAACACAGCACCCCCTCCAGCTATTGGGAAGAGAGTTAACTCTGCTCCAGCCAGAACCAGGACATGACCTTTAACCAAGATTCAGAACTTGATTTGAGAAAAATATCTTTAAGACTAAAGCCCAGGTTGGTGTTCACGATATTGAAATTTCTGAAAGACTTTGATATGAAATGTCAAAGTCATATACATACATTCTTTTATTTTAACTCAAATCCTGTGAATATAAAATTTTGAGAGAGTTTTATATATACAATGAAAACTGGAAAAAAAGAATTTTCTTTGGAGCTTTGGACCAGATCTGTCATGTTCTTAAAGGCTGTTCATTCTATACGAAATTTCAGCTAGCTAAGGTACAAAATTTAGTCTTTCCTAATATGTGTGTAAGATATGGGATATGAACAATTGTTTAGATTTTGTATGAATCATTACACAGAAGCTGTGGGTAAATATGTTTACCGTCTGCAACTTTCTGAAAGCTGTTCTGTGAGTAAATTTGATAGGCTCAGCCAACAAATATGTAAGTTAGAATGATTTTGAAAAATTGCTTCTCCAGAACAATAGGCAATTTCACTACCTCATTTAGGGAATAGTCAGCAGCTTCTGTCCATTATGTAAAACAATCAGAAACTTGGCTTCTTTACCAAATAGGCTATAAAATAACATATTTAGCAAATGAAATTAGAAGATTTCATTTGCTCACTTTGCAAAATCAGCTACCATGTGTTGTTTAAAGACGTGTTTAAAATATTCTGGTAGAGATAATATAAATCTCAGAAAGTTTCCTGAAAGAAACATGGGGGTCATATCTGCTAAATCACCATAAAATATTCATTTTTTATAAAGTAATGTTTATGATTTATTTCTTTGGGATGAACTGACTATTTCCCCAGCGATTTTAATTTCTATGGTCTATCTGTGCACATTATTTCAGGCATTATRTAGGTATTTGCATATCAGTATTACTGCTTTTCTGCTACTGAATGCAGAGATGTAGAAATGTGGCATACATTTCCCTTCTTGCATCCTTTAATCAAATTATCTCAGTATGTATTGTTATTCAGCAGCAAGGCAGGGTGACATTTTAAACAGTCCTAAGTGATGGCAAGGGCAAGGCAGACGTGTGGCTATATCAGTGACAAAGCAGAGGCTGGGGGACAGGGTAGGGCCATAAACAGAGACATCAGTAGGTGAAAATTAAAGGATGTTCCCATTTGCTTGCACAGACCATGTAAATCTCTGCTGGCAGGGCTGGTCTTACAACTACAAATGCCCGACAACAGTTTGCTCCCATCCACATTCCCATGCTAGTGCCAAAATGATGACCGGGAACTTTCATTGGCAAAAAGACCCGTCATTTGCTGAAATGGCTAGCAACAATCTGGATCTTCTTCAATCAGTTCTGCACATAGGATACACAAAGCCRTTTGTCAGAAGCACTTTCCGTGATGTGACCCTCTTCTCCACTAGGAACTCAGCTGACTGAGATGATCCTCTTATCTCCAAGAGGTTTCCAATGACGGATCTTTACCTTTTTACAGCCAAGATGTATGCCTGCTGCAGCCCAACAAAAAGGTGACTCTAGCCCAGTTTCTAAAGAAAATTAGACTTTTGCTGTTGTGTTGAACAAATAAACCTCAGGAATACCAAGTTCCACCAAGTTTTGGACTACGTGGAGCTGGTGGAAGGTTAGAGACACAAACCTTGCTCTGATGAAGCACTGGTCCACCAGGTAACTCACTCACAGAGTGAGCAGAGACAACCCCAGCCTTGGGGAGCGTGAATGGAAGGTGACTGCTCAAAAATATATGTAGTGGAGGGATATAAATAGGTAAGCAGGTCTATAAACTGCAGGAGAAAGAGGTGGTCTATGGAGACATGCAGCAGAATGAGTGTGAGGCTTTTCTGGAGCAGGCCACGAAGAGATGCACTCAAATCCTCTGAAATACAAGCTCTGTTGGTTCTCCTGTTCATGGAACAAACTTTGTCTTCAGTATTTTTTTAAAACTTTCCCACTTGGGATTTTATTTGAAAGACGTTGTGCATGATTAACTAAAGTCTTGTTTCTTGAAGAGGCTAAAATTGTTCTCATAGTAACAAAAGGTTCAATTATTGCAAAAGGAGAAAAAAACTTTTTTCTTTAGGTGAAAAATACACAAAAAATATATTTTTATTGCATATTATCTTCTCTAGATTCTGTTTTGCCAAGTGTTTTGCCAAATATGAAGGAAAATTCTTTGTAGCAATCCATGAAAAGCAACATAATTTGGAACTTAAAGGTCAGGCTTATGAGACTGATTTGCTCGTGCTTTAGATTCTTCTGGTTTTAAAATTAATTATTCTATTGCAGTGATGGAAGAGGGCTAAGCCTTGGATGTTAAGCTTTCCATTCTTCTCAAAAAGGGTAATTTCAGACAGGCCAGCCATGGAGAACCCTAAACTAAGCTAAAATCTTATTCTACACAGTTCTTTCACCCCTGAATTTCCACTGACTGCATGTTTGATTTATGCCAATGATGGGCACATTTGTAATTTTGCCATGTGTCCAATGAAGGGGGAAACCCTCTATTGAAGTGCTTTAGGTGATACCTAATTTACAGACAGTGATTTCTGATTTTGCTGTCAGCTTTCTTTGCAAATAAACAGCATTTCATTTCTGAGCTACAGCAACAGCATTGTCCAGACACCTCACTGACTTCTTACTGTACAGCTCTGCAGAATGAAGATTAACAGTATCATGAAAAGTGTTTTCCTGAATAGGATTACCTGGAGCTTTCTGTACATGCAATTGGTGATGATCTGTCCCCGCATGAGAGCAGAGTCTGTACGCAGCTGCCTTTACTTCAGTTATTAGACATACTTAATTTCCATTCCCTCTGTCTCTGGTGGGAGTTCTTATGGCAGCATTTCTTGTAGCAAGAACAATTTTCCTCATCCACATCTAATATTTCACTCTGAATCCCTCTGGGACTTCTTCCTCCTTACCTGTAGGAATTGTCAGCAATCCTACATATTTAGTTTTCCTGCAAGTCTCCATTCTTTCAATTTTCTTCTCCAAGCTCCATTTAGCCTGTTTCACACCAGCTTCAAAGCTCTTAATAGCTTTCATAATTTCAGATTTATTTTTGAGTTTTTCAGCTTGACTTTCTATATCTTTTATACGATTATCTATCCGTGTGCTTTTATTAAAGGAATGGTGTCTTGTGGCTCAAATACTGAGGCTATCTGGAACCTACTTTCACTTCTGTCAGAAAGTTTCTCTGCAATCTTTTGTGTCCCAGTGCTCTAGTATTAAGGTGAGGAAACAGCATTCTCATTTCCAGGCATTATGTGAAGTATACTTCGCTAATGAGTGTGATGAGATTATTGGATGACAGTGAAGTGCTATTACCAGTCTTTTGACCTGACTTTCAAAACACATTAGGCTTTTCATGACCATTTAATGAAAAAGAGGTTAGCATTAAGATTGCTTGACCCATTACAAGACGCTTTTTTCACTGTTTTCACTTTGCAATACTTCAGCCATTTTGATTGAAATATTCAGTTTGGTACCCCAGGCTAAATGGTCAAAACCCTCCCCCAAAACCCAAAACCTACAGAAAAAGCAGTTCTTAGCACAGAGCTAGGAAGACTACAGTATTTTGTGCAGTATTACTACTACTACTACTACTACAGCTAATGCTATTGCTATTACTATTACTAGTAATAGTAATAGTAATAGTAATAGTAATAGCATTAGCTGTACTAGTACTAGTACTAAAAGATGCAAGAGCTTCTTCTGTGGGGACACAACTTTCCATTTTTTATTTCCCAGGTTTCAAGCACTTGATTTTACAGCCTTAATGTGTTCTTTTAACATAGTTCTTTTTATGTGCAAATAAAAATCCAGGCCCAAAATTAGCAAAATGCTGTCTCTGCTCTACCAAATGCATTAGGATGAAAACAGTGATTCCTTGTCGGTAAATTGCTTCCAAGCTGTGGAATGGAGAACAATATAGAACAAATAAGACAGGGTACATAGTGGGCAATAACACTGTGCATACACATTACTTTAACAGATGTTTCCTATTAATAAGGCTACTTAGCAGTTCATTTAATGTATTATTTCTTTCTTCCAACAAGCAGGAAGTCTTTTTGATTCAGTGCTGCTTTAATATTTGATAACCACATTAGTTAATGGGAAAATTTTATTAGAAAGAAATTCTTGTATGTGACCAGAAG
This sequence comes from Oceanodroma leucorhoa, assembly GCA_030449065.1. Lineage (NCBI taxonomy): Eukaryota > Metazoa > Chordata > Aves > Procellariiformes > Oceanodroma > Oceanodroma leucorhoa. The sequence goes on along the minus strand of JASVER010000126.1, from coordinate 177,542 downwards.
GATTCTAATGTGGTATCTGTCAGCACTTAATAATAGTGGAGCAGAACAATTTCTTTACAATATATAATACTATTCCACTTAGGTATGAAAGTGTTTATAAGAAAGAATTATTATTTAAGAACATTGAGTTACAAAGGGATAAAGTGATTTGCCAAGGTTTTTCTGCCCTTTAGGCTAATATGAGAGACAGATTTCTTAAACTTTTATCCACTGTGCTGTTTTCTGGATCCTGGTAGTGGATCGATTTAGTTTTGTGCTTTTAATAACAACTGAGGAAGATGAAAACAATGTAAGCAATGAAGAACATTTGTTAGTTTTACTCAAACATGGCAAAAATAAAAGAGAATTGTGTTATGGTTTGTTCTCTAAAGAAGCTGGTGACAACATTGACTGATARTATTCATACGTTCAGCTTCAGGTCTTCTGGACTCCAAATTAAAATGAATAAAATTCAGCCAGTTGGTGAAAAAGAAGATGATAACAAATGATAAGGGATTCTCTGCAGAATATAGTTTAAAATAACTGCTTGCTAACAGTGGTGATTAATGGTGATTAAGCATCCAAAATTAAATGTGTGTCTACAGAAAATGAAAAGCTAAAGCTAACAACAGCGCGCAGAGGGTCCAGCATGAGGATAAGGGAATGAAGCCACCCTGTCCCTGGCCTTGCTGAAGCTGGCCACTGAGTCTCATGCACAGCCATAGTCTTTTAACAATAGGCTTGCACCATGTTTGACTGCATGAGTTTCTGGTCCAGCTTCTAAATGCTATTGCATTATAATAGCACAGTCTTAACCACGAGTGTGAGTGTTGCTTGGGAAAAACTGTTAGGATCAGGAGGAGAGACTGTAACTGAAGCCAGTAAAAGGAGTCATCTATTTCAGAAATAGACTATAATATAAAATTCACCTTAACTTCCACGTAGCATATAACTCATTTTTGCAGAATAATGTATAAATAATACATATGAATAATAATGAAGAACTTCAGCAATAGAAAAGGAACATGATTGCTTTTTAAATCCACAGAAAGCAATTATCATCTCCATATTTCTCAAGCCCTGATTGGAGAAGAGCACTTCTCATTCCTCAGACTGACAAGACTTCTTTTCTTTTGTCATTGTACTTTAAGAACATTGTTATTCTAAATTACTTTCCAAGATCTCAGGTACTGATTAAGAAAGAAAGGGCTGAAACACCAGTTCGTAGTTCAGCCACCCAGTCATGAAACCATAAATAGGAATTTGGTTCTTTGGACTGATAAATAGGTTCCTCAACCTGACATAAATGGGCCCACAGCTGTAAGGTATCATAGAAAAAGCGCTCTAAATTCGTCACCGTAGAGGGGAGTCTTTTCAATTACAGAAAAGCCTATCATATGCTTATACCAGTTCCCATGAGCTAGTAATCATTTACTTTCAGAGATTCAACAAGGCTTGCTCTAATCAATTGCACTGCATCTTTTCCTTCTACTCTTCTTCAGTTAATCCAAGTTAGTACAAGTCACAATGATTGTCCACAGTATCTATTTCCTGACTGGCTGAACCTAGAAAGAATTGAGAAACTTATGACAAAAACTCTTTTCAGGAGAATTTAAGATCAGTTATCTATCTGCAGTGCTTATGTGGATGCTTAAAGTCTTTCCAAGCAAAAAGAGGGAAAATGCGAGATTTTGAATAGTATTTTTCACTGTAGCAGTAGGCTTATTTACAGCTGGGAACTTGAAATGAGAGTAGGCAGAAAAATAAAGCATTAAAATAAATTACATACATGGCTAAGCAAGAAAAGAAAATTATGTCTATGAACTACAAAAAAAGGTATGAAGAATTTTTAATTCAGCCTGAAGTAAGGAATAAACTGTCATTGTGTTGTTTTTGTTAGATCAGCTTGCAACTCACTGAGTCAGATTCCATATCACAGATCTATTTCTGTTTTATATGCTTTCATCCCCCCCTTTTTTTCCTCACTATACCTTTTTTACAATCTGTCTTCATTTTGTTTCTTTTTTTATTATCCTGTCAACATACATGAAACAATTCACAAAATATGAATCTTATTTATATGTCAGTGGGAAGCAAAGTCCAGAGTTTGACATGAAAACATGGAAAGGGTATTGGGATGAAGTGGGGAGCACCTTCAATGTCTCTGTCCAACTTTTATTTTTTGAAAAAATATCTATTATTGAATGTGATTAGCTAAAGAGTAAAAAAATTTCTTTAAACAGCTTTTACAGCCTAGTTATATCATTTATGACCAGGAAAAAGATTTTGTAGTGTCTGGAAAGGAGTTCACCAAGTCAGAGAAAAAGGAATATGTCAGAATTTCCCTCCTTTGCGTGGCAGGATATTATAAGGAACTTCCTGCAGTAGCTAAAAGTATTTACTCTCCAGCCATGGGTTGCTAGAGGTCTTCCTCTGTTTGATTAGCCTTTTTAAATGTTAGGTTCAGGTCTTCTTGAATTGGTAAATAACTGCAAAACTGTTTTGACTTCTATTAAGGTAAATCCAGTCCAGCCTTGCCATAAATAATAATAATGGCATAGTAGAATGCCATAAATAATAATAATGGCATAGTAAGAATCCTATGATAACAAAATTCTACAAAAGTCTTTCAGGCAGTGCTTGTTTTTTCGAACGTCAGAGATGGAAATTTTAATAGCATTCTCTGCCCCTACATTTGGGACACCATATTATTTTACTTCAGATCACTCTGAATACACATTTTAATTGAACTTAGTTTCTGAATCCTTCCTGTTGAAGGCCCAGCTTTAAAATTTAGTTTTAATTCCAAAACTAATGGAAAGTTGTGAAATTTAGTTATATTCTCCTTAGACCAAATGAGGATGCACAGAGCTTTTTAACTCCTGCAATGTGCAATGCTAAATACTGCATTCTTCTGATCCCAACTATCTCTTTTTCCCAATCTTTTTACAAAGTCACTTTCCAGAAGTTTTTCTTCTTTATAGTGATCCCTTTAAATAGTTAATAGTATCAAAACTTATTGTTCCACCGCTGAATGAAGTTTTAGGTTCTTTAAGCCACCAGAAATAGTTGAAGGTGCAGTATAGAACTAGGTTCAACTTGCTTGCTTAGATTGATTTACTTATTCTAGCTATTACATATTCAGGTAAACTGAATGGTATCTGTATTTTATTATTGTTGTAAAAGGTAAAATTCAGAGCCCTGAGATTCAGTATGTGTCCAAAGTACTATTTATAGTTTAAAAAAATCAGAAGATAAAAGGGCTGATATACAAAACATTAATGGTTTTCAAAACTGGACTAACATGTTATAGAAACCAGACTCACTATTAAATTCGGCCAGATATAGAAGTCCTATTCTGTTTCCTATAAGGTCAGTTGTCACTGTCCTGAACGCTGAGAGCTGAGGAGAAGAATAAAAGAGGAACTCTCCATCTATATACAGCTTATTATGCATTTTGCTTTTGATACACATCTTTTACGCCATGGAAGACAAAATCTCCAGAGTCAATGTGATTTTCTCCTGTCCCTCCCTACTCTCCTTCAGATTTCACATAATTTTTTACCATGATGCGTAGCATATTCTGGGGCCACGTAAGACCTGCTTGACACATTTTCTTTGTAAGCATTAGCAGTACTCCCACCTCAGTATTATTTCCTGGCTGTTCAGATTGCTTACAGAAAAGAAGACCCAACCTGAATGGTAGGGATTTTATTTCTGAGTAAATCCTGATGATTTACATAAGTAAAGATGGCAATAATAGTGGCATAGCAAAGTCACTGATTGTGGTCCACCTTTGCACAGTCACTTCAAATCTATATGATCAAGATACTTTCTGCCTGAACAAGGAAGAGTTCTTGCAACATGAGAGGTAAATATTGAGAGAAAAAAACCTGATACCATCAGTTGCACTTAATGAGTTCAAACTATCAGAACACTGTCAAATGCCGTCACCAATTACGGCCTTCAGTATGTAGGTCTTAAATCTTTTAACTTTCAAATAAGCCACTCTGGTATATTCAGTCATCCAGTGTTTTTTGGGTGCTGCTAATAATACTGTGGGTGGTAGACTAGTTGGGAAAATGTGTAATCCATGCAATGGATAAATCTCCCTTTTAAAATGCTGTTGATTTCTAACAATACGGAATTTTTAAAAAATTTTTATTTATATTGTACTATACGTGTATGGACTGAGGCAAAGAAGTCATGGACAAGGTTGTAAACAAATGCAGAAAAGGAAAATCATCTTTGGAACACTTGCGTGTTTGTGTATGAATCTGTTTCTACCATTTCATCTTGTCTTTGTTCATAGGAAAGGTGAATAAAAAACATGTTAGGAGAACCAAACTTTCTGCAGTGGGTCTGTTCTTAAATAATTCTTGCAGATTGAACTGATGATCTCAGAGGAAGGACTGCTGTCTTAGTAAGAAAGATAAAACTAATGACCATGTACCACAAGCAGCTTTGAATGTTGGCAACCTGAGCTGGACCTTGCCATGTATCTCTTAGTGTACAATGCTCAGCTCCTGCACAGAAGCAATTTAAGTGCAAATATAATTTTATTAATTAAACAGCAAACAAAAAAAAATGTCCCTAGAATAACTATGACATTGGTGGTTTTAAAGGAAAGCCTTGAATTCATTAACATAATTTATTTTTAGATCTTATAAAATATAAATAAGAAATTAAAAGTATATTGCCCTTATTTTTAAGCTGCAGAATCATTAGATCATTTAATTTAAATCATTAAGCTGCAGAATATATCAGCTAGTACCATGGAATGGGGAATATGAACATGCACTTTTGAGAGGAAAATGGACCAAGAAGAGCTACCAGACATAGTTATATTCACTTAAGTGATGAATCTGAGACAATGAAATATTTCTTCTTGTGAAAGTGTAAAATCTGGAGAATAACAAGGTCATGAGAAACCTACAACATGGATTTGTCAAAACAAATCCGGTCTAACCAATCTGGTTTTCTTCTGTTACAGAATAGCTGATTTAGCTAATAAAAGGCAATTATTTGATAATATGTGTATTTACTGAAGTAAGAATCTTGCATAACAGGGAAGTTTATGATCCGAATGAAATTGCTGTAAAATTGATGGACAACTGGGTGAAAAACTATAGTCAGAGAAAATTATCAATGAGTTGCTATCAACCTGAAATKAAGAAATGGTGATCTTTACTGTGTTAAGTTTGCACGTATTCATTATTTTCTTAAAAAATGTAGACTTCTACATCAGAAGAGGAGAGAATTACAAAGACTTTGAGTGTTGTTAGAAAGAAAATATGAGCCTAATATCAAGTGAAGAAATGCTCCAAAAATCCATGGAGGACATTTGCTAAAGAAAGTATGAAGCATTTCTGTATGACAGAAAGCATCATCTCCATTAGGAGGTGGAGGAAATAGGCAGGCAGCAACAGTTAGTCTTAGAGTGGTCCATAAGTTTAATATGGGTCAAAAGGTTGATGAAAAAGTGATCTGTAAGTAAAAAAGAAAATGAAAAAAAAAAGGTCTTTAATTGCACATGTTATCTGGGAGAAAAAACTCCATAAAATTACAATAACTCTCTGACAGACTGTAATTTTGCAAGAGCAAACAGTATTTCTAGGAACAGGAAAGAATCCCCCCTCAGCATACTGCTGTATAATTGTAAAACTAATTACAGGAACATCAGCTTTTGGCAGATGGTGTTTTACTTTTTGTTGAAGTGTCTTTTGAAACAATAACAGAATTCAAAAGATCAATGAAGCAATATGAACAGAAAAATATACCCTAACAAAGAGAAAACAAGAAAAGCAAGGTAAAAAGTAAATTTTGAAAACAATTGAGTTTTACATAGCAATAGCCGGCAAAAGACARTAGATGGTAAGTCATTGTCTTGTGATATTTTCCTCCTTTAAGCCTAACATGTTTCAAACGTGTCTGTGGATACCTCCTCCAAAGACGCACACGTACCCTTAGAAACATCGCCCTCCCCCATGCACATGCACACATACCACTTCACGTGTTGAAATATCATGTGTGCTGTTACCCACACATTTTCACAGCTGCACTTTTATCGTTGCTAGGTCAGAAGATTCCCCTGGGTGCTGCTCAGTCTCAGAGGTATTAATTCAAAAGCTGTTCACTTATTAACAACAACTACAGAATCCACCTTGGCAGAGAAGCTCAAATCAGCTGTTAAGGATATAACCCGTCACCAGGCAAATCAGCGATATGGGTGCTGTTTCTCTGCAAACTCTGCTTACGTGCAAGCAGCTAGCACTCAGTTAGCTGTTCTTTGACTGGCAGCGTTTCTAAGGCTAGATGTTGTTTTCTGCTTTTTTATTGAGAAGTTATCTGAGGGTTATTTGCTCAGCGTTTTTTGTTTGTTTGTTTGTTTGTTTGTTTTTGTTGTTTGGTTTTGTTTGGTTTGGTTTTTTTTCTCTCTCTTTCATCTATTGCTTATTTAAAGTCTGAAGTATACAGAAGTTTGGAGAAGTTCATTGTTTGTTAATTTTAATTCTTGTAAGAATTTAAGACTGGGCACTGCCTGCAGCTTCCTCTGGTCACAGGATACTGCAGCAGATAACAGGTTCAGTGGTAATGAAGGTAGCTGTAATACAGTATGGGAGCTTGGTTCAATCATATTTTTGGACTTCTGACTAAAAAAAAAAAAAATATTCATACTTTTTTTCTGAAACCTAAGAGATGACCTGCAATCCACTAGAAATATGCATCAAACTTTATTCAGTAAAAAATCTGTATACATGGAAAAGGATTTATGGGGGAAATGTCTGCACAAAAGAAATAAAGTGATATGTAACAGAACTTGCCTATTTCATACCTGGAAAAAAAAAAAAGGATTTTTCTAAACTGTGACATCTGTGTATTAACTATTTTCTAACTCTGTTATGGGAACTTGACAATCACATCCTTCCTAAATTTGCTTTTGTGAGAAGAGAACGTAACTCGGTGACCCACTGACAGATTTACAAATGAATAAAAATACCTCAACCTTTGCTTATTACTAAAAACTGCAGCAATCTAATGGCTTTCTAATCAAATCCTGGCCACAAAGATTGCAAAGTTTGGCCCAGGTTTTCTTGTTGGTCTGTACACCATTGATAGATATAGTCACTGTTAGTTTTTGGACCAGGGAACAAGGGCCTGGTTATAAAGTGTTGCTTAAATGAATTTTGGCATCCAGTTTCACTTAAATGTTAACAAGCCCTTTTTTATATGTCCCACTCAGATTTTTCTTTCAAATGTTGCAGATTTAAAGCCATGCTTTTTTTTTTTTTTTTAAACAAAACAGCTTGCTTTGTCATCTCATGCAATACCAGAGTAAATGCATTGCGGCCAAAAGTTTTAAGCTGAAGAAAACTATATCTCTTCTCTGGTTGGTTGTCTTCTGAGACTGCAAATGTGTTGATAGAATAACAGCATTGCTTATAAAGATGTACTGTTTTATAACATGTTTTGCATGTTGTGACTTTTAAACATGGAGATTAATAGAGCTGAATTCTGAATTGTATTACTTAAGATATGGATAAGATGATTTGGGGTAATTAATTTTTCTTCTTCCACTTTAAGAGATTTATTTTTCTTTGTTGTACTTAAAAACAGCTACAGAGGAATAATGATCTTCATACTTGATTTAATGTACTAGATAAACATAAATAAAAAGAAAAAGTAAGGTATGTGTTCATTTCATCTTAATACCTTGATTAAAAAGTTAAAAATAACAATCCTGAAACCATTATGTTTTCTCTGACCATTCTTTAATTTAGTTCACTCTGTCTGGGGACAGAGAAGTACAGGGTGCAGGGAAGAAGGGTAAAATCTACAGACACTTATTATTAGCTGTATGCTGCCTTAGTTATTTTTGTGCCCTTCGATCAGACTTTAGAAACATGATGGACAAAAGTCTGCAGGATCCAATTACTTGTGTTCTCTGGCTCCTTTGCAGGTTTACTGACTCCTCTTTGCAGATTGATGCTCAATTCATGCCTAATAGCACAAAGGAAGGGCTCATGAATGTTGTACAGAGGGGTAAAACTCAGTTTCTTAGAGAAATACTGTCTGTCTCTTATAAGAGTGTGATCTTTATCAGCAGATGTAGGGTTGCTGTTCTGCAGACAAGTGTTTCTGTTGCTGGGAAACAGACCTTGGTGAAATAATAGGTGACAGGTATTAGTATGGTTTGGAAAGAGCATCATGAGGAAGAGTCTTGATTTGCTAGTTGAGGAGACTTGCCTTTCTGCATTGTGTCTGTGCCTGACATCAAAAGATAAGCCAGAGTTTGGTTTCTTTGGGGGTGATACTTCTTTCCTATAAAGCCATCTGACTCAAACACTCTTTCTGAAGTACCTTCCTTGCCTTTTGGGCTAAACTGGCTGCAAATGATCAATTTCTGTGTTAGGTGAGATATCTAACTCCTAGTGCCTTTAGTTTGCACATACTAAAAAAACCTTAAAATTGTCATGTAATATATTGGTTTGTCCAGATTAATTTCACAAAGAAGATTTAAGTTGTGGGTGGTTAACCTTGCTGCTTCCTCCCTTCCTCTTCTCCACACTCCAGGCTTGACTCACCAGATCTCAGAAGACAGCAAGTCATTKGAAATTATGTCTCTCAAACTCCAGAGTGTGTTTGCTTTGAATATATTTTTAATTTCTCCAAAGCTTAGGAAATCACATTCAGGTTTCGTAGTCATCTTTTCCTGTTTGTGAACTACTTTTGACTATAAGTAGCATATATTTTCAGACTGGTATTTTTGCAGTGCAAAAGGATGAACTCCTCATTAAGATTTCAAAATATAAACAAATAAGAGAGAAGGGAAATCATAATAAAACCTCTTTTTCCCTGAAAGTAACTTCTAGACTGTACTTTTTCTTCTTTTTTTTTTTTTAWTTTTTAAATCTAAATCACATGAAAGCATACTTTAAGCATAGGACTCTCTGATGCCATAGGTTTTCATCCCAAAACACATCCATCTCATAGTATTAACAGTATTAATTATTAGTATCAGTAAATGGCAAGGGGGTAAGCTCCCTAACACTAAAGCTTCTATACTTGTATTTCAGAAAAGGTTTTAATAAGTGATGGCTAAGAACAAAAAGATGTTATGACACATGTCTTTCTACATGAGAACTTTTCCATAGGACATCCCATATGGCTTGGTTGGCATCATTGAAGACATGTGAAAATCAGCAAGTTAGATAAGACCTAATATGAAAACCTATTCTGAGATGCCCGTACATTTCAAATGTAGTATTTTGTAGTTTTAAAAATAAAGTTTAAATTTTTGTCCATCTCCACTCAGTAGAAAAGGAGAAAAGAGAGAGACTGTGAGAAAGAAGGGTCTAAGTTTAATTTTGTAATATCTCTTAAGTTTGTTTCACAAAACCAAGCCAATGACAGATTACATTTGATGCCTTTTCTATTGAACAGCTCCACATTTCAGGGTAAGAATTAATATGGAAATTAGACAAATGGTCCTAGTCTGGGGCCTGGTTCATTAGTATTTCTCACTACCTATGTTTAAAATGGGTTTGAATAGAAGAACTTGAGTAAACAARTGGTAAGTACAGTAAGAAATGACTTAAAATTAAAAATAATACTAGTACAAAAGAAATCTATCGCAGTCTACAATGACAACATAAAATTTATTTGCGTCTTCCACTGTAGATTGCCTGTTGATTCTAGATATAGAGCCTGGTTTACAGCTAGCCTAAGTGGTAGTCTAACTATGCCATTTTTAAGTGCAATACTTGCCTTGCAGTCAATGCAACTGGATATAGCATCAAGGAATTAGAATAGTGTCTCTTAAACACAAGAGCTGGAGAGTGACCAGGAAAGGATGAGGGAGAGGGAGTTCCAGAAACTGGTGCTACATTTGATCCATATTTTTGTTAGACACTTAAGTGGGCCAGATAGGCTCTAAAACTAGTCAGCTCAATAACCTACAGCTAGTTTAAAACCATGAATAATTCATTACCCACATGTCTCTAGTAGTTAAGCATAACATAAAGATTACCAGAGAATTTGAATTGTTTACTGTCACTTTTACTTTGTGACTTTTAGCTTTGGCCCTACTTTTAAGCCTTGCCAATTGACACGCATGGTGTCTATGCATAAAGCAACTTAAATCACTCAGGATGCGTGATTACCAGTTGCCTTTCTACTGAAGGTTTTTCTGTTGATGTGGGGCTGACAATTCCAGTGTCTTGCCTCAGTGCCTCCTGTGTTGTGCAAGTAATCTTTTCCGACGTACCATCTATTTTAAAGTAATGTCTTCTCATTTTTCATCCTTCTGTTTTGATTCCTGACAAAAGCAAATATTCCTCTGAGACATGGGAAAGTAGGAGAAGAGGGAGCATCTCAGAAACAGTGGAAACTTTGTTTAAACAGCATGAATTAATCCCATATCACACAATGTAAGTGACATGCAATTGCTTGTTGTTATCAGCCATTAACCTTGAAAGCTATTGTATGTGAAAAGAGAAAAGCACATAAATAATAGAGATACGCTCTTCAAAGCCCTGGATGCTTGCAAACCTTTTGTGAACTGTATTCTCATTTCCCTAGATGAGGTGCATCACAGCTGTTATAATTCAACTGAGGCTGCGGATGGAAACCCAGATCTTGTGCTTTGATTATGTACTAGCCAATTCATAACTGCAGTATTCGATGGTCTCACAAATACTGATGAGTTTGTCTTTGCAATGYCTTTGGGAGTTATGGAAACATGACCTCCAATGTGTAGATAGGAAACTGGTGCACAGAGAGATGAGGGGACCTCCTGGTGTTGCACAGTGATTCTGTAGCAGATTTAGGGAGAGAGGAAGAGTTTCCAAGTCCCTGATCAGGCGTCTTTAGCAAGTGTTGGAGACAAAAGCACGTCTTGAAGTAGGCATGACGAACACAACAACCTTCATCAAGTAATTGTCTGGGGCTTCCTCCAGTCCCACCCCACTGCAGCTCTCTATGAGGTTATCTTCACTCTTGTACTCTTTTCCCGCCTTGCTCCTGTGGTTCATTCTGTAAACAKTTTACACCACAGCTGTTAGAGCAGTGGCATACTGCACCATGATGGAGCTCAGGAATAATGACATAACCCTGTGAATTTTATAAACTCCAAGCAGACTAGTCAGAAATGCTGCAATCTAAGCTTTCTCATGAATGTATGTTTATGCTGATAGGTGTTCCTGTGCTCTGTGGAAGGCCCCTGAGTAATACCACAGTGATGTATCCACCTTACGTCCATGTGATATATTCAAACACTTACCGAGCTTGCTTATCCTGGGATTCCTGGAATTTATGGGCTTTGATCTGACATTTAATCCCAGATTCCCTTACACTGTGCAGCATTCCTGAAATCAAGCAGCAAATACCTTTTCTGAGTCACCTTAAGAGCAGAGGAAATTGTAAAAACCTGCTATGACACCCTGCTTATAGAGAGGAAAAATAYACGCATATGGGATTTTTGGTAATCCAAGCTCAAGCTTTTTGATTGTAGGGCAGCCATTCAGACAGGCCCTTGAGAGCTGCTGGAGCTCTTAACCATCCCTGCTAGGACAGATGATGCAAGTAATAGCAAAGCAATCAAATGAAATAGGCTCTGAAACTCATAAAGCAGATTGGACAATATGATTATATTACTTACTGTTGTAAATGCTATGATAGAATTACAATGCTTTGCAGATGTGAGACATCTAGGCTTTATTGTATATAATTTTTCTCCTCTGTTTGTAATGAATACAGGTCAATTCCTTCACAAGTCAGCAGACAAGAAGTTTTCCTTGTAATCTTAACATCTGCCTTTAAATGTGAGGAAACATAGCTTGATTTTTGACAGATTTCAGCAATCATGTCACAGGATGTGACAATAGTGTTTTACAGACTGATGTGTATTTGTTCCCACATTTCTCCCTACAGCTGTATATCTATATGCGAATGCCACACTCTAATTTTAAAAGATGATAAGAATGCATTTTTGGCTCTGCATTTTTTTTTGGCTGAATTATATCCTGGATGAGTGAGTGATACTTTCACTGAAGTCAGAAGCTCTTGCTAATGCATAACCAAGGGTGGTGTCTTGCCACCCAGATTTAATCACATATACTGACTCTATAGGTCAGTAACAAGCAAACATTTTTTTTTTGTGGCTGGGCCCACAAATCTATTCGATGGAGTTTCTTTTTAAAGTGATCCTTTTAGAAATATTAACCTGATTCAATGTTGTGCATAGTCTTTACAGTAAGATGTACTAAAAAATGTCTTTTTTATAAATCTTGGCTCTCTTCAGCCTATTGCAATAAATGTCTTGTGTTAAGTAAGTTAGCTACTTCTAGAAATTTCTGTTTAATCTCCACCACTGCATTTTTGCATTTTAGATTACTTGCATCTTTTGAAATGGTTTCATTTTTCAGTAACTTTCTACTACTTTTTATCTTCATCTTGAATCAGGTGGCTATAAAGACAAAAAAGCCTACACAGCAGCTTTTTAGCTAGTAATTAATAAAGTCAGTTCTTCTTTTGCTGCTGCAGTTATACATCAAAAGGAAAACAATTATTGCTACTGCTTCTTAGAGTATCATCAGACCAGTGTTTGAACCACAGCGTTTTGCTCCAACTGAGAGGAAATGCAAAAGTGAGATTTACATTACAGGTAACTTTCCTCACTTCAGGTAATGCACATCTGTGCCGTGTTTGACTTTTAAGATTGTCTTATCAACATAAACAATAGTTTATTTGTTGTATGTCTATCTGAACTTTGTTCCTATGTGAGGTGTAAAAGCAATTGCTGCTGCATTCTTAGCTATCAGTATTGCCCAGGAGAGATATTATGATCCTTCCAAGGGCCTTTCTTCATCTAATGTAATCCCCTTGAGGCACTTTAGCAATTAAAATGAGTGACTAGATGCTTTCATGGTTTAATTTATACACTATTCAAACATTACTTAGGCAATGCTTTAATTTGCATAAATTTGCTTGAACATAATGGAAATTCCCCAGTTTTCCCTTGAAAATTTGAATTCTTCCACAATAATAGTCTCTCCATGTACTTTCTACCCAGTGATTTGCATAGAGTGGGAGAGTCATGCACCTCTACATGTTCACAGTTACACCAGTAATTGGTGAAATTTTAAAGGTCCAGTGTAAAGGACAACTTAAAAAAAAAACCAATCCAGATAGCAGGGCTTCACTTAAGTTATTCAGATCTTATGGGTGTACAAGGATGAGGTTAAATCTCAGGACAATAATCTTCCCTATACTGCTAGTTTTGAGTTAGGCTGATAATATTTTTTTTTGCTGTAATTCAGCTCCTGCTGTTCACCACAGCCTTTCAGAGTTTCTTAGTGAGAACAACAGGACTTAGTRGGAGGGATAATCTCTATTAACAGCACAGCTATTGTAACACACTTGATTCAGCCTGTCCCTACAATGTGAAGAACACTGTACATATGCTTAGAAGGTAACTAAATACACATTATTTATGTATTAAGTATCCACAATGAGCATATGCTATGACAATGTATTTCTCTTTGAGCAGGGCATTTAGTCATTCCATCAGTTTACAGAAAATTGCTTGAATTTTCCAAAGAAAATTTGCAAATTTTATTCATATACATTTTCTCATACATTTATACACATATCCCTCTTCTTTTGTCCTTTTAAAAAGGGACTGAAAAGATAAAACAGGTAGTAATCTCCTTTTTGCTTTGGTTCTCCACAAAAGGCAAATCTTCGATTCAAGCATATGTGTATTTTGAATGAAAAATCACTGTACCAGAGGCAATACCTCAAACTGAATGTAGTTCTTTGGTGTCATGCTGCTGCAAAGGTAACCCAGATTTTGCAAATGGTTGCTAGAAATGACAAACCAGGAGGTTAGCTGTCGGATTCCATTTCAAAATAGAGATTAGAAATTAAGTGAACCTATTCCTGTTTGCCTGAAGAGAGAATGTAAACTAAAACAATTGCATATTTTGTGTATGAACTATTTATTGCACATATATTTTGAAGATATCTATGAAAAAAATAATCCTTAGACTGCCTGAGACTAAACATAATACAATTCACAGGACACTTACAGAGGGAATCTGGATCAGCTACAGTAGTAAGGATGAAGAAGCGCATCTGTTATGTAATGGAGAGTAAGAGCGTGTGTGAGAAAGATGTTGCTGGTTTCTTCTGTGTACCTGACTGTGCTCTGTTAATAGATTTTCATTGCTTCTGGAACTTAATGATCACAACCTGCTAAGCACATCTGCTGCACTTCTAGCCACAGGCTGGCTGTGGTTTAAAGACAGTGGATTGCTGTTTTGTGCTTTTACCTTGAGATCTGGTCTTCATTCCTCTGGGGGATTTTCTTGTCTTAGCAAGAGTAGCTACACGTATGCCGACATGCACAGAGCTGGGTGGGATAATTACTTTATAAGTATGATAGGGAACAGAAGGCCTAAATAATTACAAAGTTAAAATGTAGAAACAGGTATTTTAACAGCGAGGCAAAAGTAAAGGCAAGAAATCCTCACAAAAGCTAAAGCTSCTTTCACCTGGGATTTAATTCAAATCACAGAACACATTATCTATCTTGGGAATAAGCACTACCTAAAAAGTACCACAGAATAACACCAGTTAAAATTAGCCTCAGCCAAGAAAATATTTTAAGCAAGTTTAAGCAGCGTGAACAGGTGACAATCTGTGTGTTTCATGCTGAGACAATGAAACTTAGGTATAAGCATTTTCCTTGTTTGTGAGCTCCTTTAGGCATAAAAACTCTGGTATCATGATAGAAAACTGGTATTTTAATACATATTTAACCCCCTTACACATTTAAATCACTTTTACGAGTGATTGTTTTTCCCTAAAGCCTTGGATTCTGGGCTGCATGGTTGGACCTCCCACTGAACACTGCAGGTGAGGTCCTCAACCGGTGTAAATCACTGTAACTCCCCTCATATCAGTGAGGGAAAGCATCCAAATTATTGACCTACAGGGATAAGTATCCCAGCTGTCATCTGCTCAAGCTATTTTTGTCAACTAAAGTGTTTTTCAAACTAAGTTTATTTTTAATTAGTGCATTTATGTAGCTATATTCGTTACTGGTGATTGGCTGATTTACACTAGTGGAAGACCTGGCTTGCTGCTGAGAATGGACTTTGCTGCACTGAGCACATGGCGGTAACAGCCTGTAACGATCCCTTTGTGGCCTTGATCACATTTTATTTGTGCTGAATTTCCCATAGTGGCTGTTGTTACAAAAGACCTAAAAGGGTTATGGAACATGTGTTTTATCTTTAAATTGTTTTTTATTTTCTTTTGCCTGAAGTTGCCTTCCTACACTGAAGGACAATCTTCATCTTGTGAATCTTTGGTTGAATTAATAGATTTAAAATTTCTTCACATAGATTAGTTTCTCCACTATTATTGAATTTTTTGTTAAAAATGAATTTTGCCTACAGTTATATGGGAATCTTTCAACACTGCATGAAACATGCACAAGGTGTGTGGAAGGGGAGGACAAAAAGGAGAGAGACAACAAGCATGAATTCATAGGCATTAATGTTAAAAGGAGATCACATTTAAGTGAATATTGTTTTCCCCTGATGACCTTTTTCTCACTGCCAGCTCTGTTAATATTTCATTTTCAATATATTTCACCCAGAATCACTGAATTTTGGGAAAAAAAAATTAAAGGTTAGATTAAATCTCGGACTCACTATAAAAGTGAGACCGCTCCTATTAAATGCAACAATGATGAACAGTGAATGTAAAAACCTCCATGAATACATCAAAACAATACCACCTCTGTCAGAAAAATTGAATCCCTCTAAGACCGGTGATAAATAGAGGCAGGTGGAAAACATTTATCAAAATATTTTAGCGTTTTAGTAAAAGTTTCTTTTTCAGTATTTGTCCTGGTTTCGGTTGGGATAGAGTTAATTTTCTTCATAGTAGCTGGTGTAGTGCTGTGTTTTGGATTTAGGWTGAGAATAATGTTGATAACACGACGATGTTTTAGTTGTTGCTAAGTAGTGCTTACACTAGTCAAGGACTTTTTCGCTTCCCATGCTCTGCCAGGTACACAAGAAGCCAGGACAGCTGACCAAAACTGGCCAAAGGGGATATTCCATACCATATGACATCATGCTTAGTATATAAACTGGGGGAAGAAGAAGGAAGAGGGGGATATTCGGAGTGATGGCATTTGTCTTCCCAAGTAACCGTTATGCGTGATGGAGCCCTGCTTTCCCATAGATGGCTGAACACCTGCCTGCCCATGGGAAGCAGTGAAGGAAATCCTTTGTTTTCCTTTGCTTGCGTGTGCAGCTTTTGATTTCCCTGTTTTAAACTGTCTTTATCTCAACCCACAAATTTTCTCATTTTTACCCTTCTGATTCTCTCCCCCATCCTACTGGGGGGAGGGGAGTGAGCGAGTGGCTGTGTGGGGCTTAGGATTGCCAGCTGGGGTTAAACTGTGACAGTGTTTTTTATGAGGAAGGAGAAAAAACTTCAGCATGTTACTCTGTATCACTTTATTGAAGTTATCGGGAGGAGAGCATCAAATGTTAAAATTTGATCATTCTTACTGAAAGCCATTTTTAATCCAAAACCTGTCTTTCAAAGACTGAAAAAATATGAAAAGGTGTTAAAACTTATGCCCTATTTTTAACAATCTTTCATATAAAAATACTTGGCAATATTGGCAATATTCCTATAATTCTAATGAAAAATTGCAGAGGACAGAGGAAAGGTATAAAATAGCAGCAATGAAGATCCAAATGACTAGATGAATTACTTTTACCTTCTGTGAATTGGAGCTTTTCTTGTCAGAATCTGCCAGTCATAATGACAAGCGTATTTGGGTAATTTTTCCAGCTGTAGTAATCATGATTCAGCAAAGCATTGAAACTCATGCTGAACTGGACAAAAATTTTGTTGCAAAGGCATTTAAACAGAGGCTTTTGGACTTTGCTGAATCTGAGCCCTAGAGAACACAACCAAAACCAAAGTTTTATTTTATGTGCTACAATKTGGGTGTGAATTTTATGGGAATTTTCTGGTTTCTAACAAACTGAAAATTCTCTGGTAGCCTTTTAACGAAAGAAAATCCCCAAAATATTTCTAAAAGTTTTATTCTGTAGAAAAGCTGAATGGAACAATGATGTCGGTTTCCTGTGTATTTAATTTGCTTTATTTTCAGGTTAAAATTATTCAGCTTCATCTTGATACTGTAACCTTTCAGTATACCAGAGATTTTTGTGTGAAAAATTTCTAATTATAGTATGAAATTTGCCAGCTTCAGGTTAGTGTTTCGGAGTCTGGAAGAAACACTGGGATCACTCAATATTTGCATGGGTTGTTGTTTGCTTTAGGACTTGCAGATGGTTGTAGGTTTTTTCTTTTCTTCCTTAAAGCTATTATGATGAAATGGTGTCAGAAATTCACAGGAGACCAAATGGAAGAGCAAACAATCTAACACCAAGGCTAACTTGCAATCCCCTGGAACAAAGGACTGTTTGTTCAGAAGGTGCAGGCAATCACAGGAGACAAAACTTGATAAGGGAGCAGGGGGTGGAGATCCCCTGAGCCTGTCTGAAGAATGTCTCAAACGCTCGCAAGACGCAAAACCCCTGAAGCGAAACCCTCTGAGCTTGGCCCTGAATCGAAAAACTGCCAGCGTGGCAGAGGGGCAGTCCATAGGGAACAGTGGACATAAAAGGGGAAAGCAAGTGCTGTCGGGTGGAGGAGCGCTCCTACAAGCCAGTGACCCCCGTTGGCTGGACCAACGCTGGAACTGGGACCGGTCATCTCTCTTTCCCTCCCTCCTCACTCCCCTTCTCTCTTTCTTTTATTCTTTTACCTTCTCTAGTAAGTAACACAAGGCATAAACCCCACATGTGTGGCGAGCAATAAGCATTTCTGCTACCCAGTTATTTACCAATGAACCTATGGAATAAAAGTCTTTGTTTATGTACGGATCTTGAGTGTCATTTCACCTTAATCCACACAGAGGGAATTTACGAATCTGAGTCATCTCTCACTCTGCACAGGTGGGACGTGACAAAATTAAACAATCTTTTGTCACATTCATAGCCAGGAGACACACCGTTACAACCCATAGGAAAACTACATCTTTCACAGCTGGAGAAGCTTTTAGTCTGTCGGCTTTTTACTCAGTCATGCTAGAAATGGACACAAAACTTCTTATTTATCCACAGCATATTAGCGCTCAGATAATCTTTTCTTGAAAGGAAAACGCGCAAATGCAAATTTTGCAGTAAGAAATACTATCTGTGGAGGATTCTACAACCATGGAATCACAATATACACAGGCAAGACTCTAGCTGGCCCTTGATTTGTAAAGAAAGCAAGAGAATATGGCCCTCACAGTGCTGTTCTGGTCTCTGCCTTCATACCTAATAGGCTTAACAAAGAAGAAACATCATAATATTTATTATACAATATTTATCTTCTTGAATCTGATACAGAATAGAAATGCACTGTGATTACTAGACCAAAATAAAAGATGACAGGGAAAACAAAACAAAACAAAAAAGAAAAAGTCCAAGTGAATGATTATATTTTAACAACTGTAATTAAACTTGAACCAAAATTAATCTAAGTACTTATGCCTAGCATTTGAAGCGTGGTGTGTATGCTGTGTTGAGGCCATTGCAAGTCTCTACAATTGAGGCTGGGAGTGGCACAGTTGAGGGTCATGGACTGCTGGCGCTACTGGGTTGCTAATCTAGGAGCTGAGCATTTTCTTTCTTTAGCCTATTTAGAATCATAGAATCATAGAATGGTTTGGGTTAGAAAGGATTTAAAGGTCATCTAGTTCCAACCCCCCTGCCATGGGCAGGGATACTTTCCACTAGATCAGTTTGCTCAAAGCCTCATCCAACTTGGCCTTGAACAATTCCAGGGAGAAGGCATCCACAACTCCTCTGGGCAACCTGTGTCTCACCACCCTTACAGTAAAGAATTTCTTCCTAATATCTAATCTAAATCTACTCTCTTTCAGTTTAAAACCTTAACCCCCCATCCTATCAATACAATCCCTGATCAAGGATTCCTCCCCATCTTTCCAGTGACTCTCCTCTGGTCAGGTTTTCCTTCACCTGTACTAGGAAGTTGTCCTCGATGCACTCCAGTAATTTCCTGGACTGCTTAGAGTTCGCTGTGCTGCTTTTCCAGCAGATGTCCGGGTGGTTAAAGTCCCCTATTAGAACCAGGTCCTGCGAATGTGATGCTTCCTGCAGTTGAAGAAAGGACTCTTAATCAACCTCCTCTTCTTGATTGGGTGACCTGTAGTAGACACCAACCACAAAGTTTCCTTTGTTGGCTTGGTCTCCAATTTTCACTCATAAATTCTTGACCTGTGCATTGTTGTTCTTCAAAGATAGCTCTGTGCAATCAATCCCATTTTTGACACAGAGGACAACTCCCCCACCTCTCCTTCCTTGCCTGTCTGTTCTGAATAGTTTATAGCCATCAGTCACAGCACTCCAATCATGGGATTCATCCCACCAAGTTTCTGTGATAGTAATCAGGTCATAGTTTTCCATCTGGAGAGCGGCTACCAGCTCCTCTTGTTTGTTTCCCATACTGCCTGCATTGGTATAAAGGCACTTCAGCTGGGCTATTGGCTACACCCCCTTTTTAGAGGAGCTCACCCTAATTCCCTTGAGGCAATTCACAGGCATTTCTCTGTTGCTTCCCAATGCCTCGGCAGCCCCTGGCTCTTCTCAAAGGTTTAGAACTCCATCTCCTTCCCTCACTAAATCTAGTTTAAAGCTCTTTCTGTAAGTCCAGCCAGCTTATTGCCCTGGACACTCTTGCCCCACTTGGTCAGTTGAGCCCCATCAGCTGTCAACAGGCCCAGTTTCTCAAAGGTGTGCCCAAGATCATAGAAGCCRAGACCTTGAGCATGGCACCAGCTACGCAGCCAGTCATTCACCTATTCAGTTTGTCTCCTTTTTCTCAAACGCCCTTCTCTGACTGGGAGGATAGAGGAGAACATGACCTATGCTCCCAATCCCTTTAACATCATTCCAAGGGACATAAAGTCTCTTTTGATATTTCTGAGTCACCTTGTTGCAGCATCATTCGACCCTACTTGGAATAGGAGGAACGGGTGATAGTTCACAGGCTTTTCCAGGCTCGGCAGCCTCTCTGTGACATCACATAGTTTAGCTGATCATTGTCTCGACATTGGGCTAAGAATCTTAAATAAGCCAAAAATTTTAAATCTACATCTTGTTTTCACTAAAAAAGAAGGAATCTGAAGGAAAGATTCCCTGCTGCATTTCCAAATGACTGATAGGGCTGAGGTCAGGAAAGACTGACTGGATCCTTCACTAAATAGCACATCATTAAAAAAATTTAAAAAAAARAATAAAAAAGAAAAAAAACAGGGGGGGACAAAAAAGGAAAAAAAAGAAAAGAGGAAAAAAGAGGGGGGAAAGACATGGCTACATTCAACAGCTATAGGGTCAAAGATGATTTGAAGAGGATCACTAAGTGTAAGGAGAGGAGGATTAATTAAAGTCTCATAGAAACAATGACACTGACTCACCAGATGTGAAATATACGTTTATGTCTTCTTACATTCATAACCCCTATTACAACTATACTGCAATCTTTTACAAGGCTGATGTAGTTATACTGGGAATATCACTGTGACATAACAGAATCTGTCATTCTGTTGGAAGATATGATGGTCCATGGAAAACAGGGAATTAAATCTCTTTACTAAGGGAACTGACCACCAACTCCAACATTTTGTCTTCACTGAAGATAAGTAATTTTTGAACTCTGAAGTTACATATAATTTCAATTGATTTTACAAATGACAGCAGRTTTGTGAATTCAGTCTTTTTTTCTGTACATTATTTTATTAAGAAAGAAAAGGGACAGCAACAGTTACTGTGGAGTGTGTATTCCTGAGTTGTTTAAATCTTAATGAAGGTTGCAAATTGTGAATACTTCTACTGTGCTCATGAGTAACAACACTTGTTCTGTGAGAAACTATTAAATAACCAATTTTCTTTTAAAAATGAATAGTTAAAACATTTAATATCTTATTTTCACGCCTGTAAGCTACTGAAACTCCACTAGCTTCACCTTACTATTGGACTCAAATAATTTTCCAAATGCGGTACTGTTATTATTTGCTGTTTAGTATTCTCTCTATGCTTTGGGAATATAGCTCCAGAAAGTGAGGAACTGCACTCTTGTGAAGCTTTTTGAATGCAATAATACTGGGAAGAAGAGTTCCGCTGCTGTGTACATCCAGACTGATATGGTAACTTCAGTGGTCTGACAACATATTTTCTATGCACAACAGCATGCAAATCAAAGAACATGGTGTCCCCACACCTTTTGCATACAAATGTTTCCTTATGTGTTGTAGCAGTTAAGTTAGGGTAGGGTAAGAAGTGGGTTTTTCATACCCCTTAAATATGTTGGAAAAGCCACAGCTCCTTTTTCTTTTTTCTTTTCCTCAGAAAGATTAAAAAATAAATATAAGCACAGCAATTGTCGCTGCCTGCATGAGGATGTATTTTCATAAAACAAATCACATAGCTGCTTGAAAGAACTCACTTTGACAGCTATAAAACCACTTTCCACTAAATTGTAGATATTTAGAACTTAGCTAAATTGTAATAAGTAGGTCTATTCGGAACAGACTGAAAGGAATATGGAGTGCCTTGAAGGTCATTTATGGTTCTGAAATGCCAAAAAGTGTACAGCCACAGGCAGCGGCACAAAATCACCTCCTGTGATGGAAACATTAATTTCTAATGTCTATTTTGTCTCTAGCAAAACTACATCAGCTCCCCTAACAATATGTGGTCTATGTTATGATGGAAACTTAATGCTGCAGTAATATGAAATATGAGTTCAGAATGGGGGAAGGATGCTTCTCCCTCTCTTTTTGTCTTTGTTGAAGACCATGGTGTTGTTAAAGCACCTAGAACAATTATCTACTTTAGGACTCTTAGGTAATAACTACTGTATTTGCTATTTGATTTAGCATGTGTACTTGCATATTTTTATACTAAATCCCAATGATATAGCATACATGTACTAAATTTTTCATGTCATRTACTCATATAATTCTACTCTGCAGCTGCAGCAAGCTTCAACTAGAATCAAACAAAAGGCCTTCCTAAGGTAACAGAGTGTCACATACCATGCCTGGACTCTATTCCTTAGCATCTAAAATTTTCAACCTTTGCTCTTCCTCCTTAAGATGGTGTCAGTAAAGTTCTCAAGTCCTGATTGTACTAAATTCTTTATGAACTAAAATACTTACTAACAGAACTAAGGACTGACTTAGCAAACTTCACTTTTACTTAAGGTGTGAGCCCTACTGGAATTTGCAGGCCTACTGGAATTATGTAGTTTACGTTCATATATGATTATAAGGTTTCAAAAGATTTTTCTGAGAAGAGAATACTTTTTTCCCACTTAATTTTTTTTTTTTGAAGTGAAGTCTTTAATGGAATGGAGCTTACACTAGCAGTTATAGTTAATTAGAAAAAGATAAAATTTTCAGCAAAAAGTCTTTAAAGAAACTTTAAATAACAGTTTCCATCTTCCAAAAAGGCATGTTCTATTTCCTGATGGGAAATTGAAAGTGTTAATTAAAAGTTGTTTAAAGAAATATGACATCTTCGCTTAGATATGTTCCTAATGTATTTCTCTTGGTACTAGACATTTAATGATTTCTTTTCTCTACCTGGCACTTTCAATGCCACAAAATCAGATATTCAGTGGTGTGATTGCATTGCTGAGTATATGTTTTGACTCCTCCCAAGAACAATAAATGCAGGATTATAAGTCATTAAATTAAAAATTTCACTTCAGACTGCTGGTTCTGACTCRTTAATAGTATATACAGTGAATTGTCAATTAATACTTCAAGGTGTTTCAAACCTTACCTGTTTGAAACTACTTGAAAATGGACAAAAGAAAGGAATAAATAACAGAGAAAGAGAGAAAGAGGGAAGGAAACTGGGGAGAGAGGGAGAGATAAGCAGATGAATCTTGATCCTTTCTAGGAAAAGAAATAGACAAATGTTTTGGTTAAAGGTCCATAATTAGGAGTGCACTAAGATAAGCTCTTGTTTAACAAAAGTTTTTGACAATTGAAGTGAATAGTTCTGAGTTGACATGTAAACCCCACTTATGTTAAGTTTCAGAATCCACTCTAGAATGCACTAATTAATGCAAAATATGGTCACATAATGGTAACTTTATAATTCAGAATAATTTTTGTCTTATTTTCACCCTCTCTCAAACATAGCATGCACTGCTAGAAAGTGTCAGTCAATGTCCATTCTGAGTTATCACCGTTGTGTTTACAGAAGTCACCAGTAAAATCAACAGGGCTTAGTTGGATAAATATCCATATATATACACATCTTATCATATATATATAAACACATTGTGGCCTGGAAATCCTTGGAAACCTGGGGCAAGTTTCACAAAGCCAACAAAATGCCTAAGTCTTCTTGGATTCAACAGATCAAGGACTGTTATACCAAAACCCTTAGAGATCTCTTCCCTTGCACACATCTACTCATTTTATTGCCACTTAATTTAAACCAAAGTACCAAAAATAGAGGTAACAAGCAACATAGGGGAAGGTGGTGATAAAGCAGGAACATGTAGTGAGATCACACCATAAATGTACTTGCTTAAATGAGAAAATAAGGAAAAATCCACCATCTCAGCTCCCCAGCTTAGCTACTACCAATCTGTGGTTGCCTTCAGACCTAGCAGAAGACATAATCTTAAGAAAAAGTTTGGAAGAAGAGAAACTGGTAGTGAAACTGATATTCAGAGCAATTAAAGGACATATTGAACTTCCCCATCTTTGGACAACCTTTCATCTTTGCTGGAGATGACTCATCCTAAATGACTTTTCCAAAGCCTCACACAGAGTTAAGCCTTGCACAGAGCAGAAACTCTACTTTTACTCTATTATCCTCTTTAAAAAAAACCACATACTGCTTCACTTGAGATGTAGTTACAACCCATTCAATCCCACTTGAATAGGAAGTGCACATGAATCAAGAGCCTTGTAGTCTCACATCTTCTGTGCAGAAGTGGATGATCTTTAACATTTTGAAAGAATGGAGTCTTAACTGTGTGGCTCCTATGTGGCTTCATAAAGATGTGGATTAACTACGTAAATATGAAAACCAATTCCTGCACAATGCATTATAGCCAGAAACGCATAGCGTAGAAACATAACACCCTAAGGAAGTACTCAGTGACTTCCCATTCTTACAACTACCTTATACATGTCCATTTATGACTATCAAGGTTGTGGAAGAGGGACAATACTGAGGACTGGGTTTGGTGAATCACTAAGGCTAAGTGGCCTCTCTCGCAGACTGCTTCCTGCAGGTGTGGACGTGTGTATTGTTCTATCCCTTTAATTTACAAAGCCCCAGCCCAACCCAACAGTTGACTGTACATAGATGTTGGTCTGACCTCTCCTCCACCTTTCTAAAGCATTAAATCCTAGGAAGCAAATGTTACACTCCCTGTTACCTGAAGACAGTCACCAAACATTTCCCATTTTTGCTTGTAAGAGTRGAAGAAAAATTCCTTGCAGTGGACAACTTTCCAAGTGTTGGAGTATCCAGAATTATCATTATATGGATTTAGGTCTGCATGGGTACTCTAAGGCAGATTCTGTGATGCACCCGAGCATGCTCAATCCTTCTTTAACTTCTATAAGCTTACAACATCTTCAGGACAATTTAGGCCACTGAATGCTATCAAAGCAATCACTTTCCTCCCCTGCAAAGGGAGGAGCAGAAACAGAAAAATGCAAAAAAACCCTCCAGCCAGTTAAGAAAGAAATATGCCCCAGTGTTAGAATTCCTCTGTGGGAATTTAGCAATGCTGCCATCTGTGTATTTATGGTCTAAATTAGCCCACACTTTAGATAACATTTTTCAAGCTACATTCAAAAATAGCAACCATAAAGTTTGCATGTTACGCACAGTCAAAGCTTGGATTTGCACTTACCAACACTGATAGGTGTGTCTGTCTGTAACCACATGTACCAGAAAATCAGTTAATGCATATTAAACTTGTCGGGTAGGAGAGAGGGTTGAATCTGGAGACAAGCTCAAAGCCGTTTCTTTAATTTTTGGGTTCTGTTGCTGTCAAAAGGGAGTGGTTCAGTTTCAGGAATATGGAAAAAACCCTAGCCTCTATTTTGCTCAACACAGCACCCTGAAATTTCACATGGCAAGGAGCACTTCTTGCCACGTATAAGCTGCCTTGGTGTTTCAGAACATATGGTATGTAAGAGCACATGCTGTTCTATATCTCCTACCGTGGGTAAGAGCAGCAGGGCAAGCGGAGGAGCGGAAAGTAGGATTAATTCCATATTTGCAAGCACTTCTATTTGGATAATATTCCCTTACTTTAGTGAAAACGGTACTAATAGAAAAATTAAGCCAGTGTGGAAAATAGTGTAAGAACACTAGGCTTTAGAAGCGAGGATGATCTTAGGCAGGATAGTTAGGAAGCCAGTGATCCACCTCGGTACTGATGTGCTGATGCATGGTGCCACCATTAAAAGATGAGGGAGGGGGATACAGACAGAGGCTAAAGCCTTGTGTTACGCTTCCATCCACACATGGGACATTTGCAAGTCCATCCCTCTCCCCCTGTGGAGGGGGAATCCTCTGAAATAAGCAGACAATCAAGCTGCTTATTCTCCCAAAGTACAAATACATTTATAAGTGTGGTTCTTTGTGTCTACAAAACAATGTGACTGTGTGTTTACTCATACCTTCACTGTAGACAGTCTTCCATGAGGTGTACAACATGGTATTGCTTAGGTAGGCAGCGTAGTTTATGAGTTGATCCTTCTGCCTCTATTTTGTATTTCAGTGTGTTTATTGTAGGAAAATGGAAGGAAAATTATGGAAAACCTCACTTTTAAAATCCAGTCCCAGCTGCTACACTATTTTGGACTGCCTAAGCAATGTGCTATGTGCAATGTTGGTGGTCTAAAACGGTACCCCTATTGCACTCTCTTTTTTACATTGTAAGGCATGTTACGTGTTTACAAATAGGCTCCCTCTACAGCACCTTCTGGGTATTATCAAACCACACAGAAGTCATATCTGAGGAAGCAGTGTATTTATGATCTACAATCTATTTAAGATGTTTTTTTAGAAAACGGAATAAGTGATACTATACAATGTACTTTTATTTCATACAGACATTTTTACACAAACTTATCAAATCTATTGAGTAAGTGAAACGTGAAAAAATCATGGCAGTAAGAAATAAATGATCATATTGGAAAGAGGGAAAATACAGGTATTCTGAAGAGATAAAAGGAGGGGCAGTAAGACAGGCAGACACACTAGAAACATTGACTAGAGTGCAGGCACTATAAAAAAGGCTTTCAAAAAATGCTGGTGATCCAGTTTGGGGGACAGAGATAAGTATGTGTTAAATGGTGTAGGAGGATAGATGAAAGGAGGCAGAAAGACAGAGAAAGAGAAGGAGAGAAAAGGCTTACGMGAACATTGGTTTGGTTTGGAAAAAAGGATTGGTGGGATTTTAAACACAGATCTGAGGGGTAAATTGATATAGGAATATTGCATACTGGATGTTCCTGGGTCCTTTTTCCACCAAGAGGTTGGTGTTTCAGATTAGCAAAGATTGAGTGCATGTATTTAAATTCTTTTAACTTCATGATGGTTAGTCAATTAAGAGTAGGCTTTGGTTTTAATATAAATAAGCAGTTTTAAAATATAATTTTCACTTTTATTATCATTTTTCAAATGAAGATTACAGCAGCACAAGACAATTCAGGCCCGCAGGGAAGTCTCCAGTCTGATCCCCTGCCCAGAATAGGCTCGGCCATGGGGTCAGACCAGGGCTCAGGGCTTTATCCTGTGGGGGCTGGAGACTCTCCAAGGAGGGAAAGGGCACCATCTCCTTGCACCTGTCCCCGCTACCTGGCTGTCCTCATGGGGAAAAAGCTCTCCCTTATCTCCAGCCCCTTTGTCCCTGCTCAGCTCGCCACCCACCAGGACCCAGGGCCTTCTGCCAAAGCTGCCCCCCACCTCACCAGGATCACTGCTGGGGCTCTGCCTGCCCTTGGATGGAGGCCATCTGCTCCTATGGACTTGTATGGGTCAAATTCATACAAGTCACCCCTGACTCAACCCAAATCTATCGCTAGTTGTTCTCTTCCTTGAACCAAGTTCCAAAGCGCAGAGCCATAGGAGACCTTGCTTGGTGAAGTCTGAGCATCTCAGCTTGATCTGTGTCCGATGTCAGTGAGTCACCTGCCACATTCAGCAACGGTCCCACATTTTGTTTCGCCTTTTACTACCAATGTAGAGGTAGAAGCTCTTATTGTTGCCCTTGACCTACCCCACTAGTCTCAGCTCCATTTGAGATTTARCTTTCCTCATACCATCTCTGCATGCCTGGGTGATGTTTCTAAATTCTTCCCTTGTATTGTCTCCCTGCTTTCACCCCCCATTATGCTACCTTTCTTTGTTGGAGCTCTGTCATGATTTTCCCACTAGCCAAGCTGGTCTCCTGAAATGTCTGCTTTTCTGCCTAAGCATGCATTCTTGTGCATGGACTTCTCCATCTTCAAAGCCTATTTCTCAGTATTGAGCTGCTTTGTGAATGGAATTTCCTCATTCTCATTTATGATGTTCAGTTATATTGCTTTTCAGTTTATTCTGTCAGTGTAGGAGTCCAACACACTGGGTGCAAGGATTTTCTATTTATTTGTTTTTGTTCTACTTTAGAGATGGCATGGTTAGTTTTAGTGGCTCCAGAGCATTAACTGCTGAGACCTCTTGTCTTTTTGTGCTTTGAGAGCAGGTTTTAATATAATCATATAGATTGCTAGGCTGTGAGCATTGTTATTGCAGAGTGGCAGGGTTTGTTAATTGTTATCAGACTTGCAAAAACCCCTTCTGAGACAGAAATCAGACTGAACATGCACACACAGTCAACTTACCTAGGATAGGGCAGGTTCCCCTATTCAAAAATTCTAGATGATTTAATTAATTTTTATTTGTTTTTCATTATTAAACTGCTTTTTATGGTAACCACTCTGTGAATGAGAGGTATAAGCTATGTGAAAAAAGAAAGTGAGCAACCATGTAAAGACAATTTTTCCCTTTCTTCTCTCTGCTCATTCTTTTTGCTGAGTATATGCTTGCTCTCCCTAAGAGACAAGCACGTCAACTAAAAGGCCCTGACCTAGGATATAGTAGGGATTAGGTTGGAGAAGCACCCGTAGATGGGCACTGTTAGTAAAATACTAAAAAGACAGGAGGGACTCTGCAAATAATAGGCTGTTCCAGATGGATAAATGTCAGCTCCAAGTTGTTCCTATTTTGCTGGAACTAAAGGGTTAAGATTAACAGGAATTATGGAGTTTTGGATATCATTAGTTTTGTTTAGGGAATAAACAAGTTTTGTCTGTATATTCTTTCTTATTCAAGTCTCTTTTACTGCTGCTTATTTCTAGGATAAATAATTAAAAATATATTAATTAAAAATAATTTGCATTTACAGAGAATACCTTTAATCTAAGCACTCTGTTTCCGTGTCCCCGGCCCCGGCCCCGGCCTTGTTCTTTTTTTCTGTTCTCTTTACCTGCCTAATATATCACACAAAAAGACACTATCGATGTGTCAAGGCCACACTTTAAAAGGAAATATTCATTTACAGAGGTTGCTGTCTCCATTCCTTTTCTGAATCACTGCTGTCTAACAGCGTATGCCTCACTTCCATGGCTTGCTAAATCCCACAAGATGCCACGTCAACCCTCACACTGTACAAAAATTGCTGTGTGTTTCATTTTGTTTCCATAGCTGACAGCTGGAACTGCTTTAAATGCTCAAAGTGAATAAGAAATAATTGGAGGTTAACGTGTGATAAGGGTGTCTTTCAGTGGAGGGTGTTTCCCCTCCTGTTTTTTCACAGAAAAACCTGTGATTCATAATAGAATTTATAATCTAACAGTTTCAGCCTATGCTTTTAGAGTTGTTTCTGAAGTACTGTGACACCAGCATATATACCTCTGCAGCATACTGGGAATGGTGGTCAAGGAAGATATATTCTGGCTCCTAAGTTATGGGTGTCCCTCTCTCACCTCTTGTAGCCATCCTGAAATGATAACAAGGCATGTTGTTAAGGGGCTGGTTTAATTATTTCTCTTTTTTTTTCTTGTAAATATTATGTGTGAGTTAAAATATGAGCCAAACTAATCCAATGATTCAGACATTTTGACTCAAATTAACAGTACAAAACTGATGTGGTTGTGTTAATCTGTCAATTTGCAGATACGTTACACTGATTGGAATTTGATGGAGGAACTGGAATGTGATGCTGCTTCTGGTTCTGTACAGCTTGTTGCACCACCATTGGCCTCTTTTCTAACATAGACAAAATATTTTCCTTGATTTTTCATTGGAAATTTTTAGATGCCTAATAAAATGCAACTAATAAATGTTTTACACTTGCAAATCTGTTTTTTACTGCCCTCAGTTTCAGTTATGGCAGGCAGCCACCTATTTCATCTTCTCTTACACCTATCTGACCTCTAACTTACAATAGCCTGCAGAAAGAATATTTGTAAGAGAGTATTTATAACAGATAATTTGTGCATAATATGCACAGGTAAAAAGTAAAAAGGAGAGGTTTGGGTAATTAAACACAATACCCAGGCTAAAATCTTCACCAACCAGTATCAAATGAAAGAAAAGATGCTTATACCTAGACCCCAGTTTTTCTGCTGTGCTTTGTTTTCTAAAGAGGACATCAGAAAACAACACCCACAGGTAGTCCTATCTACCCTCAGCAAAACATACTTTTGGTCACTTCAGAGCTTTTAACATTTAAACTAAAATACAAGGTTGGTAAATTTTAGATCTGCTTTTCATGGTTCCTGATTCACTGCATCTGAAATTTGGTGGTATATTAATAAAAGAAATAATATAACCTACTGGGGACCTCAATGAATTCTAAGCACATTGAGTTTTATTCTTTTCTCCTTCTATTCCTTGAATATTTTTAGGTGATGAGTGCTTTCTGAGAAGTGATTGCCACGTTCAGCACCTAACACAATAAGGCCATTTGGGAATTATGTAAATATGTATGTATATATATAAATGCAATAGGAATAATCTATCTGAACTGTTAAAGCTGTATAAAATTCTCCAGATTTCCTTGGGAATAGCAACTCCTGCTTTGTAAATAGTGTGAGTTTCACGACAGCATTGCATGTGCCGAAGTATGTCCACATGGCTCAGTAGTAATGTTGAGGAGAGACGGTGGCTGCCTTCTTGGCCACCCTGATAGTTCTGTGCTGGTTCTTCCCAGTAGCTATGTCTTCATCAGATTGTGGTTAGGGGTCAGGATCAGTCCTGATGAGGGGAAMCAGGGTAAGACACAAATCCTAAAGAAGTCTTGCTGAAAGGAGAAAACAGGTTCTGATTACACTTGCTCTTGCTTTTGTCCACCCTCTTGGTCTTAGGATTTGTTAACTGCAACATCCTCTTCATCTTTTCCTGAAATGGGGTATAACGTCAGACCACATACAGTTGCTTACTACATAGTATATTTTTTAGTCATATGTTTTTTCTTAAATATAATTCAAGTCAGCTAGCCAAAAATCACTTGTCGTGTCTGGAGCCCAGCTGCTGTCTTGGCATTTTTTGTTTATTCTGTGATGCAGGATCTCAGTTTGGGGTGTATTGCCATTTTTTTTCTTGTCTACACCATCTTTGACTGTTTAGCTGAAGCCTTTCCTAGTAAATGGTGTTGAATATTGAGTGCATCATGTTTATCCATGTAGCGATGTATCACTTTCCACCACTGTTGCACTTAGTATTAGCTGATCACTTGAGACATCAAAGCATTTGCTCCCTTTTTCCAAGTGAGATACTGTGTAGTGTCATTTGTATTCACCTTGCGCAGACGCTGAGCCTCTGTTCATTTCATCAAAGAACTATTTATGAGGCTGTAAAAAAGATGAGTTTCTCCGAATAGTCTCCAAATTAAACTTTTAAAAGTTTAATGTTGGCACACAGGAATAATTACAGTTATAAACCTTTAAACATTTAGAGGAAATTTATAATATTGGAGGAGAAAATTTACAGCTGTGGTCAAACGCAGTAAATTTCCCCCGAAAAACATTTCCACAGAAACATTTCTTTCTGAGAATTAAAAAATGTTGTGCTTTATTAACAACACCAAAATGCACAGGTGATGTCTTTAGACATTATTTAAATAGGAAGATTCATATCTTTATAAGATACTGTTAATTAACCCCACAGAAATGTGTACACGTATACTTATACATATATAGCCACACACACATATGTTATTTTTCATCTGTTTGGGGTTTTTTACATCAGCAAGTATGGGGCTCTGAGTTCACTCATTATATCAGGCTGCATGTGGTATGTGATACTAGAAGGCAGTCCAATAGCTTGCAATTTTCTTCCAAAAATTATGGTGTTGCAGTTATCACATGACTGCAGGGCAGTTAACGTCTATGAAGCTTAGTCAGTCCTTTAGCCAGTCCTTAGGCAGTCCCTATTTTTCTCTGCTACCACGTCTGTGATTTAACATTATACAAAATAATCTCACTTCAATCCTCCAAATCTTTCCACTCGTAGAGCAAAATTTATGGGATCTGCTCAGCTGATCTCAGCTATACTACCTAATAAACCTTTATTTTCTAGAAATATCCTCAAATGAAATTAGTTTATTTGAGGCAAACTCCAAAACCTATGGAAGGAACTAAGCATATTCCCATTAATTTCTCCGGGCATTGATTCATGCTATTTTTCACTTTAATTATTTCATGCAACATCTAGCTCTCTTGGAAACATTTGGATTTTGTTTTTTCAAACAAAATAGGGATGAAACATATTTTTTTTAATATTTTATGCCTAAGGAGAAGTGGAAGCACTTCAGATTCCTTGGCTACCTTTCCATTTCACTGAGTTATTATAATTCACTATGCATAGCAAACAATCATATATTCCTATTTACAATTGTTTAGTGTAAAGGAGACAGTAAAGCATGCCACTGAAATAGAATAAATCAGAAATATTTAACTG
The DNA here is from genome assembly GCA_030449065.1 of Oceanodroma leucorhoa. NCBI lineage: Eukaryota > Metazoa > Chordata > Aves > Procellariiformes > Oceanodroma > Oceanodroma leucorhoa. The sequence goes on along the minus strand of JASVER010000126.1, from coordinate 145,401 downwards.
AACACGTAAATTAGACTGTAAACATTTTGGAGCAGAGCCTGTACTGTTCATGATTACAGGTTTGCTCAACACGATAGGACATGGCCATGGCCTTTAGATGATATTACAGTATAAAAAATGAAGTGATGGTATTTTGCAATAAATAATCACAGAAATAAAAATAATTATTTAATTTGTTGTGCTGACTTTGTGTCAAACTCTGTTGCATGTTTACATTGTGACAGGCAACACCATCTGTCACAAAAATCACAAATTTACTTTAACAGTGCAGTTCTGTCTTTTGCACTCCTCTCTTATTGAAGGGCCTGGGATTATTAAAACCTTATTGATAAAAGCTGCTGGTTTGGACAGTATTTGGTAGTCTTTGAGTGTGTGAATGAGAAATAAGGAAATAAATTTAAATGGAGAATCAGACTTTTAGTTGTTTTCCCTAGGTTTAGATGCATGTCTTTCGAGAGAACTAGTCTTTCCACAGCATTCCTGCTAAGACTCTTCAGATATCATAGATCTCAGTCCAAGGTCTCAAAAGAACTTAAATGCAGAAAACAARATGGTTTCCTGTCAGCTGTGGGACATTATGTCAGCTGGCAGCCAAGTGGAGTGAATGTAATGCCCCAAAGAACTACCAGGGTGTACATAAATGAGACCACAACTCACAGAGTGAGTGCAGGATCCAACAGATCTTCGTATCTTCCCTTTTTTTCCTTCTGTCCTGCTTGCCCTTGTCACTTTCATACATTTCATATCTTTGCAAATTTGTATGATTGTTTCTTAATTAAAATTAATCCTTTCATTTAAAAAAAAAAAAAAGTGAAAAAGTTCTGAAATTACTTTTCTGCTCAAATGTGGCAATTTTGTCTGAGCAAGGATATAGGAGAAGGTGACTTGTCTCACACAATTTATTCATCTACCCCAGCTGATGGAGCAAATGAAACACAAATTGCTGCCTGGCAGCATTTATAAGTGTTCAGATTGATCAAAAGGTCTGGACAGGTGAAATCAAGTCATTCTAGCAACATATTGATATTTATTGACTCTAGTCAGGACTGCAGGCTTCTTTTGTACTAGGTGTATATGATTCTGGCTGTACTTTACACACATAATCCAGACCAGATAGACCAGATAAATATTGTTAGAACACGAATATTTTATACAATGGGAATTTGTATCTCACTATCTTTTCTTTCCCCACCCAGATAAACAAAAATGTAATAACAGTGATAGTTTCTACCAAGCATCACTAAGAAGGCTCAGTTGTATGCCTTTGGATCTAAAGGAATATGTATTAAGCACGCTGCTGATGTACCCTGTGTAGCTGATGGAGAGGAGAAATGAAAAAAAGAGCAGAGAAAAAAGCCCAGTGAAAACAATAAGGGAAAGACCTTCAAATAACTTTGTGGTTTAGGCTTAGGTTCTGAAAAAAAGGGTAGAAGATGACTGGAAAAGAGAATCTAACTGGTTTTAATGCTGTTTAGTGCTTACTCTTGTAAGGTCTGTGTGCAAAGGATTTGTTGGGTAATACAATCAGCTAAAGCAAATATGGCGATGCATGACAGATGATTACAATTTCTGTGCTGCAAAGCCATTGTAAGGCTGAAAAGCTTTCAGAGGTGCCACAGCTGCAACTGATGCCATGATCTCTGAGCAATGATCACAACAATTTGCAAATATATATTCATTAGTATATTGCTCATATGCAGCTTTGAAATCAAGAAGTAGGGCAGCTGCTCATTTGTAGCTTGTGAATGTCTGGTCTGCTAAGAACTGTGCCTGTTCCTACCTGTGAGGGCAGCTGCCAGAGGCTCTTTCAGGTTGATAAAATTATAAAGAATAAAATGAGTACCTATTTAAAAAGCACTCCTCTACCTCTTCCTCTTTCCTACAATGAAAACCAAACTCTTCAAGAGTAAAAACTGAGGTTTCAGTTTCTGTGTGCAGCAGATATGTGGGACTGCTGACTGACTGATTGATCTAAGCTAAAGGTAATAATTATGGCTTTTATCTTTATGTGACAGACAAGCTCCCAGGAAATCTATGTCCGATAAAAGTGAGTTCTTTACTTTCATTGGTTTGATACATAGTCAGCAGCAAAGTGTAATAAACCTGATTTCTTTCTTCTTGCTTATTTATTCAAATTGATTAAAGACTTTATCACATGAGAATAAATTGGTTCTTTGTTTTCTTATTTATGCATGACATTAACTCTGCCTTCTCTTAAAAAAAAAAAATTATGTATGGGAAAGCCCAATGGTACATATCATCTTCTCTAATAATCGGGGGGGGGGGGGGGGGGGAGAGGAGGATATAGATCTAATTTAAGTACTTTTGTATTATTTTCTTGTTCAGCTTCTAAATTATTTTTCTAATTAAAAAAAAACAGGGATATTACCCCTGGAATTATCTGAAGGGCTTTGTTTGGCATATTCTTGTATCTTCTTCCCTTAGATAAGTTTAGAGGGTTCTTTTCCTCTTTCCTGTAGGTTAAATGCTAGGTTAGGGAAACCTGCCAAAGGAAAACAAGCCTTTAAAGCTTCCTAGCCTGTTACTGTCTTACTTTTTTAATAATGACTGTTACTGCACCTTACATGATTTATCACATTCTTCAGAAACGACTGATGCCCGAAGTTCTTTCAGCTTTAGGAAGACAATTTATGGGCTGCAGCACAGAGACACAGGATAGTGCTAGGACAGTGGCAGTATGGCTGTACTATCTAAGCATCTAAGCAAGAAGATGCTGAGTATTTATTTCTGAATCTCATGTTAAGGTTAGGTTGATTCTTACCAGAATCTTACTACCAAAGAAATATTGAACTACTAATGCAATATATCTAGCTATCAGAAGTTTGGGAATTTGTCGAAATTTAACTACAGTTTAATTTATAATGACATAAATGTCAAGCATTTGTAAATTTCATTGGTTAATGTTGTTAACAGATATAGGAAAACAGGAATGAGAGTAGATTAAGATCAGAGATAAGGACAGATCAACTAACGTAAAGAACTGTTCCTTGTGACCAGGTTAGGAAATATCTTGGACCTGACTTAGACTGAAGCACTGCAATATCTTAGAATTACTTGTTTCAGCCTTTTTATTTATGTGTATGTTAACATGATAGCAGCTACTTTTGTGGCCAAATCTAACGAATGGTGGCAAACCATCTTAGGAGAATGGCTTTCATCCCAAGAGATGTCCACACTTCAAAAATGCAGGTATTGTGTTCTTGCTTTCCTATCTCATTAAAAGTGAATTGTAGAAAAATGTGTGTGGCATAAAGGAGTATCTGTAAGCAATCCTTGTGCACGCTATGAAGTGTAGTCATTCCTGCAATAAAACTGAGCAGCTGCACCAGTAGTCATGTACCATGGCACAGAAGAATAGAAATGGAACAGGAATACRTCACCTTTTTTCCCCTGATTGTTTCTTCACCAGATGAAAAGCCTGACTACATTTCAAGAGGAAAGAAAGAAGCTACTTTAAAATCATGAACTTTTCCGCTTCTTACCCTTTGTTTGAATATAGCACATCTTGGAAGGCAAGTAAAAGCAAATGTCACCATATTAAGTTTCTCGTATCAGCTTAAACAGCTTTTGCAATTGCTTCATAGTGGCCCTATAGCCAGGAACTGATGAAGTATAGTAGCTTCCTGGCCATTTCTCCTTCTGCGATTTCTGTGCTAAAGGACCGTATTGCTTCCTGGTAACCGYAGAGAACCATCTTACCTATTTTTTGTACCTGCACATTGGGGAAGGCAGACACAAATTGCTAAAACCTATCTCACATCACTGCCATTAAATATGGAACCGAATTACTTGTTCCAAAGCTAGGGTCCCTGCATGTTGGGAATAGAGGGGAAAATTGACTGGTCTTCTTTTCCCTGTACAATTAGGGGACTAACAAGACAAAAAAGCTAGTTAATTTTGCCACACCTGTGCTGGTCTTGTACCTGTCTACCTGTACTATGCCTTCAAAGACATCTGGGGAGGCCAGAGGGCTTTATTGTCTCTCAGTAAAGTCAACTGCTTCCAGAGGAAGTTCTGAACTTGGTCAGCTGAAGCTAACAGCAAAAAAAAAGGAAATTCGGGCAGCAGTAACCCCAGGGCAAAGGGCAGGGCAAGGAGAGAGAAAATGAGAGATAATAGCAAATGGGCAAAGAGGGTGCAGGGGCAACTGGCTGAGGTGAATAATCAAGGAGGTGATTAGCAAATTTTGTATAATCTTATAAGAGGATTCTGTTTCAGTCCCCTGTGAAAAGCAATTCTGCACCAGACTTTCTGCAGATATTTATGAAATGCAGCAGTGCTTCTCCAGTTTAGAGAGATTGCATGAGTTCTAGCTCACGGCTGTTCTTCAGGTCATTGGTCTTTACCTGCACTCAGTTATCTGGGTCTGAAAGGCCTCCTTTGTCCATCAAACTGTTTAGGAATTAGGTCTAGTAAAGAGGCCTCAAATAGAGCATAGCCAGCAAGCTCTGATGTTCATATGCAGTGAACAGAGAAAACAATACATCCAATGGTTCACCTATTCATGAAGGGAAAGAAATGTCTGTGGTTATATGGCAGTGATGTCAATTAAGCACCAATTGACAGTTAAAAGAGCATTTATTGAGACTTAATAAGAAAGATGATGGGTAATCTTTAATGGAAAAGATGATGTGTAATCTAGTTAAAACTATAGGACACAAATATAATTAGATTTTCCACACATAAAAATTGTAACGAATATTTAGGCTCTTAATTGGATTTTAAAAAGCCAGCAATATCGAGTTAATAATTGTGACAACTAATAGAGTATCTAACTAAATGTCAGTATTTTTATTAATTGATATTTAATTTTCTGTAGACTGTCTTGGCAAATGTTAATTAAATGCCAGAAAATTCCTTACAAATTTTAACATATTAATAACCTTAAATTATGTCTTTATTGCTTACATAATTGTAAGTTAATTACACAGTTACAGACTTACTCTCTACCCTTTACACAGAGCTCAGGAGGATGAAGTTTCTTATGGGTCAATAAACTCACCTGTTTATTAGCTACACAAATGGAAAGTGAAGGCTGATCTTGTGTAATCATGTTCTTTCTGTGGTGCAGCACGTATTAATTTCTGGGCAACTCCTMGTTCCAGCCAAAGGAATTTGAACAAGGTGCAGTGTATATTTTTCCCTATTTCCAAGATACATATGGTAAAAGCTCATTAATTAGGACTGTAATGATCTGGGATTGAGAAAAACAGTGAGAAGTTAGAATACTTACATTCTTGCTAATCGAAACCTTGCAGCTTCTTTTGATGACTAAACATTGTCATTAACTAGCTTTACCATTTGTAATTTAAGTAATTCAGAAAAAGAGAAGAGAATTCAGGTCAGCATAACCAAATGCTTTGTCTTTTATCAAAATACTGCACATATTTATAATTTGGAAAATTAGTGAGTATTTCTGAGCAATTCTGTAACTCAGCCCACAAGGTACTTCCAATCTCCTGAAAAAACAACTTCTTCATGAGCAAGGCTCACTGCTAATCAAAAATACAAGCAAGTCTAGGACTCTTCCTTCCTCAGGCCAGACATTTTTAAGATCCTTATTTAGATACCTAGGGTCCCACATCTAAGAGGGAATGATATACATGAACCCTTGGTTCTGTTCTATTGTTTAGATGTTTTGGGACTGCTTAGGTTACGGCTTCTAATCCATTCTAAGTTGTCTTACTTGCAAAGGAGATAGCTTCACAAATACTGAATTATGTTTGGGTCTGTTATCTCCTTACATACTTCTTTCTTTAATTAAAAGATAGCATGCAGAATAAGGAGCCATCAAAGACATAGACCTATTTTTTTGGAGTCATTGTTATTGTACTTTCACAGTGTAAATTAGCAGTGGTCAGTCATACCTCAGTGATGTACATGAACAATTTCAGCACCAATGGCTTGATTTCTGTTTTCTACAGACTCCATGCAAAAGTAATCTATGGCTATTTGTAGCAGCATCAGGTGGGCAGTTTGAGGAAAATTCAGGTCAGTGAGGAGGCTGACAATCCAGATCTGTAACTGTAAAAACCTTACTTTTCAGAGGAATAATTCCCTGTATTACTGAAAGAGTGACTGTGCTTTCATTGGTTTTCCATTTTTTGGAGAGGGACATTAGTTCCTGTAAACTATGCTAAGATTCTGTAATCAAAGACTGTTTGTTGACCTTTTGGCCAATGGGCCAAGTTTTCCTTGTATGCACATTAGGCAGTGTACAGAAAAAGTAGATAGTGATATCTTAGCTACTCTGGATGTTTGTGGCGGTCAGTGTGTAGGGCACGCATACTATTCTCTCTTAAATACCTGAAAATATCGAAAGTAAGTTTGTCAGATGAGTGAAAACTTTGCCATCTTGTTTAGGAAACAGAGTTTCTTAATAATTTAGCACAAGGAGCAGTGTTTGTGTTAAAAAGAGTAGGCTGTCAGAAAAGTCACTTGGGTGCAGTCATTTTAATCCATGCCCTGTCCCTTGTCAATATGACTGTTTACACACCTTGTATTTTTCTCCCCCAACAGATGACTTCTCCTTTGATATCTGGCTAGAATAATTTTCTTTCACTGGGTGAGAATTAATAATAAAGTCATCCTTATATGGTTTTTCTGACATCTGTGCCATAGTAATTACATTGCTGTTGATCAGGTGTGGAAGACTTTAGCGGACCAGGCTTCTGCTTCCTCCTTTTTTTCAAGATGGCGCTTTGAAATTTAAGTCTGAGTTCTGGTAGGTAAGACATATAGTCAAAAGTTGGAGAGAAGTTCTCTCTAGGATGCAGCTAAAAGTCCTTTCAAAAATCAAATTCAAGAAAGCACATTAAGTGAAAGACACTGTTTTCCCTGTGTCTTACAAATGGAATTTCTCTGGGGACAGCAATCACAAGATTGTGTGATCTATTGTAGGGTATTGAAGGGGATCCTGATATCAGAGAAGTTGACAAGAATGTATAAGGTCTCATGCTGTGAGCTGATAGTGGGTTTTGGTTAGTAAGTAAACTGGTTCTTTGTTCAGTAAACATGTTGCAGCTACAGAGGGTGATGTACATAGAAGCAAGGTCCCACTGCAATTTCTAAATAGTTCCCTACTGCAACCTCAGAAAACCCCTTTTCCTTCTCCCCATCTCAAGCAACACAGCCTTTAGCACCAGTCCCCTGCTGCAGGTAAGATGACATGGCCATTCAGGTGTGCTTCTCCTCTGAACAATCCATCTCCTCTTCTGTATTCTACTGTTGTTAGTGAGGAACTTGGTTCTAAGCTATTCTCCAATGGTTTTCCTCTGTGCATCCAGGTGACCTTCAGAACTGAGCTCTTTGCATGGGTTTCTGGTCTTGTTATTGAGCCCCTCTTCACCTCACAGTGAAGTTATAGTCCAGAACAAGATGGTTCATCAGACTCTGTAAGATTTCTGGTGGTTTATATCACATTGCAGATGGACTGCTGTAGTTTGCAATGATTGTATGACACCTGTGTTCAGAATTACCTCCTATTTGCTGTAGCCCCTTCTTTTTTCATCATAAGGAACAACTCTCCTAGCTTTCTTAATAAATAACACTGTTTCTTGCCAGTAAACTGGGTTGCACAAGATGTTCCTCATGTCAGTTAGTGCTTTGGTTTTCCAACTAATCTGTTGTTATTCTGAACTACTCCCTGTACTTTTGGGAAGAGGTCTATTAGAAAGATCTGAATTTTCTTTCACCCTGTCTCTTTTTCTTTGTCTGTTCATCATCTGGTTGTTGTTATTCATGCTCCTGTTTCTTGCGCCTACAGAAGGAAAGGCATCTTTTGTTCAGGCTCTCAAGGGGCGCTGGGCACAGATGCACTGCATTGCTGCATATTGCAGGGGTACAGAGGGAGTAACACACCTCAGCTTCTTGCTTGCTTTCCACCCCATGGAAACTGAAGTTATACCATCCTGTGAGGGTGGAGCCTTTCATTAATAATGAAGTCGAGACTGCTAAACAATTGTCCCCACGTATTAGTACAGTAGCTGGATATATGAGTTGTGGACAGAGGTACTAATGACCTCTCTCTCCTGCCTATCTGTTGATGTTAGCTATAGCAGGTAGCACAACTGCTAGAGACTGTTGCTGCTTCTAGACCACCTCCACCATTTGTTTCAGTAGAAAGATCATCTTTTGCATCAGTGGCATTCCTCTCTGATACTACAAAAAGAAAGCAGGATGAGAAGGGTGTGGATACGTTGTTTATAGAAAACTCAGTGAATCAAAATGAATTTTAGGCATTGATTGATTTCAGTGGCAACAAATACGCTGTCCTGTCATGTGACCTGCTGGTTTTATTTTCATTTTATGTTCTTCCTCAGTGTCACAATGGCAGAACAAGTGTTTGATCCATTTCATTTATTTGTGATTATGGTAATTCGTTACTCTGTTTGGGCTTCCTGTTTATATCTTACTGACTTAAAGTGAGGGGTCACCACAAATGGAGATGGTGAAAATTAGCTATATAATAAACTTATACATAATTTTCAATTAACTTGTCCTTAATATAAATAAATGTCCATAAATGTATCCTGTGGTGACGTGCTCTAATGGATGTGTTTCAGAGGAATGTGCTTTTACAGAGCTGTTATTGCTGGCAAATGGCATACATATTGCCATTGGTGAAGATTCTGTATCTACTGGAGTATCAATAAGAGCAAGGATATTGACAATATAGATCAATAAAACTACAGGCAATCAAAATGCACAACACATTGATGGGGAGACATTTTCAACAGGTATAAATTGTAACAGCATTGCTAATTTCAACATAGTAGTAGTGATTTCCACCAGTGTCGGGATCTTTAACATCTGGACATTGTTTCCTTTCCGTATTGAAATAGTGTGTGAATGTGTGTGAGAGAGGTACAGAGGGATAGTCTTGTATGCTTGACTTCAGTGGGAATGAAAGATACCTCGCCCCTTTCTGGATCAGGGAACATCAGTGATTCCATCAGTGATTCAGGCAGAAGTCAGGCAGGTGTATGGGGTACTAAGCTGATAGAAATTAGGGTAGCTCATCAAAATTAATAATCTGTTTGTTTGCTTAGAGGGGGGAAACAAAGAAAAAGAAGCTTAAAATTAGATTGTCTTACTTTTTCTCTTTGTCTTTAGACAGCGAATGAAAAAGAAGGAATAATGTTAAAGGCTTTCCTTGCCTTTTCTTTCAACTTTATCAAAGCTTTAACTTTTTGAAAGTTCAAGTCACAAAAGAATCAGTGAGACTCTGGCTTTGGCACTTGGGCTATTTACAGGGATTGGTGTTTATAATCTCTGGGGAAGATAAGTTCAAACCAAACTAAGTCAACTATTTTTGCTTGGTTTACCTATAACAAAATTCCACAAAATTTGTAATAAAAAGATGTCATTGGGGATCTCTCATTACCAAAAAAACTCACCCCAACATACTTTTTGTTTTAACCAGCTCTGTTTTCTGTAACAGCTGTATGTTCAGGTAGCTCTTCTGAAGGTGTATTCAAGGCAAAATATTTGAACAGTTTGTAGGGGGTATTTAATTAGCATAAATCAATGTCACAAGCAGCATAATTTTTCATAGTGCTTCCAATCTAATTGGAGCTTTTATGAATTATAGTTGGTGAAATCTGCTGTCTTCCAGTTGTATCCTGATTTTGCATTGATTTAATTGATGAAGGTGATTTCATATTTGTGGTCTGATATGAGTTCATGTGTGATAACACAATCTTATTACTTAATTTTCTTTAACCTTCTAACCTAACATCTGTATACTTCTTTTATAATTCCTGCGTTCTCTATTCTTATGTGACCTTGTACATTTCTCCTTAGATTTCATTCAGTTTCAATCTGAATAATTTTGGTTAATCAGCTTTCTCATTTCACATTAATAATAATTGACACTGTTTCTTGGTTTGTGTCGTTTATTCTACTGTTTAATGGATTATATTTTTCTCAATATCAACCTCTATTCTAGAAATAATATACATCGAACTAATTTTGCATGAAAATTAAAGGATAGGGTTCTAGATAGGTTTGTGCATGATTTTCCTCATTTTAGTATTTAGAGGAAAATATGCAATTAATTTATATTGAGGTGTTTCCTGGTTTCACACCATGCATTCAATATGTTGACATGAATCAGGTGTTTTCATCTCATTTTGTTAATTAAAAATGAGTGAGAAAATCAGAGTGCTCTTAATCATGATATACGGTATTGGAATTAAAGCATGCTGAACTGCTGACTTTCTGAGCCTAAGAAATGTTTTGCACTCCTGTTAGAAATACTTCGAAGCACTTTTGCATCCATAGAGATGTTTACAATAATATAATTATGCTGACGGACAGTGAAAAGAAATTTATACACACACATGCCAGACATGAACGCATGTGAACAAACACACTTTTACTTGCTATAAATCCTGTAGGTCACGTGTGATTATTGAAGGTAYTGCAACTTTAAACAGGCTAAGATTAAAGTACTTTAAATTTCTATACTCTGTTTTATGAAGACACATGTAATAGCCCTTTATTTAACTAGGTAGTGCTTATACTGGCTTGTATCTATATATTTCCAATCATTGTTTTGTGTRACAAATATAAAAAAGTGAAGCTAAAACATGCTGCAACAATACATTCTTAGGGACATATTTTGAATAATATTGAAGTTGTGGGATATTCACTGCAATGCTGCAGGACAAAATTTCAAATTGAATATTTGTTTAAAAAACAGGGTATTGAAATTTTCATGTTTTATTCAAATTGATATCTCCTCCAGGAAACCTGTGTATAGTAGTTTTATTTTCAGGTCAACCAGTTCCAGAATTGCAAAATCMCATATTTAGAGTTTCTTTAGCTCTGACCTCCAGATGATTTCTAGCAGGAAATGATCATTTGTTTACTGCTTAAGTAAATTTTACAGAAGATAATTTTGAGAACAGACGAGTAAACCACAGAAAAAATGCATAGAATAATTAATCTTACATTTCTCTTCACACTATGATATGAGTTTAAATGTATTTGCAGGGTTAAGCCAGTTGAGTATAAATCTGTTCTGAGTAGTAAAACTATCCTTAGCTTTTCTGAAGTGCATAAGCCTGTGTTTTGTTTTCACTCTGCCTGACATTGTTCCTGGGTTCTTTAAGACGCTGCTCCTTGTGTTTGGGTATTTTTTATTTTTTTCCTAGTCATAGGGGAAATATTAACAAAAGAACTGGTGTGTTATTTTGTAAGAAGTCTTTTAAAGACTGTCACCATTGGGTTGTTTCTTCCTAAATCCACCATGTCATGTATGCAAGAGACTGAAATCCATGTGCACGTGTAGAACATATACCATTCTGCAGTAGTCATCTTGCAAAGTCCAGAATGAGGAAGATTTTCAACATAATTCAATTGTCTTCCACGTCAATTTGCATGACCAGTGATTTGGCCTTTCTTTTGAAGATATATTTTTTTAGTTACAGTGAAAAAAGGCCCTTTGTATATATACATCTAGATTTTATCGGTCAAAATATTATGTCAGGCATATTGCTCTTCCCTTGAAAGAACAAGCTAGCCTTATTCATGATACTGTATATGTTCTGACATTTGAAGAAAACATTTTATTTCATATGGTGGTGGCATCAGTGAGTTTGTTATAAGAAATCCCAGCTGGTTACCAGCCCATTAGGTGTTAATTTTATGAGTGTGTAATATGGTCTTGATTTTTTAAGGAAACAAGTTATTCCAGTGGATCCAGTGGTTTAGTATGCAATGGTTAAGTACAAATCACCATGGTCAGTAGTAGAGGTGTAGGTTTTCTCTGTTGTGGCCCTACAAAAGCATCTTGTTAACATTACAGACATTAAGGACTATCTGCTACACTATTTAAGTAGTAAAGATTTTCTTGGGATCAGCACTACTTGTATGACAGTTCTTAGTGAAATGGTTAGTCCTCCACYAATCTTAAGTGACTAAGACAACAGGAACATCACTGCAGTCAGAGGAGTATTTTTCCCCTACATGTATTTTTTTTTTTTTTAATAAGAAAATAAGAAAGTTCAGGACCTCAGAATTACAGGCTTAGCTTTTGTGAGTATTCTTATTTACAGTTGTATATCAGATTTGCAATTTAAACTGAGATAAGAGTTCTGCAGTTTTGCTATAACTCCGTAAAAAAAGAAAATTTATGGAGATAAGCCATGAGAGTAAAAGGGCAGTTCAGTGACAATTCACAGTTGTCAAGGATATAATATGAGAAAAGGAAGATATTGAGAATAGCAGTTACAATCAGAGATTTTTAAGTTATATGAAAACAAAAGCATTTTAAAAGTTGTGCTGAATAGGTCTATGTAATGTGGAAAATGGAAAAAAAAAATATAAAGCAAGTGGTTAATCAAGCAAACAGGTCTAGAGGAAAGGAGGTCTAGACAAAGATTGAACAAAACTATTCATTAAAATAACAAAAAAATATTTCATTTCTATCAGAGCAATAGGGAGCAAAGGTCAAAAATTAGAAATGGGGAAAGAGAAGTTGTTGCTGAGAAGATGGTAATAAAGTGATATTTATTCTGTAGGTCTTTTGGAACTCATTTATCCATAATGGACCAACTACAGCAAAATTTGACCATAAACATGTCTAATAAGAAAGTCTAAACGTTTACRAAAAGCAGAGGAGTGAATGCTTTTTTTCTCCTTACAGACTTACCCAAGCTCATCAGCTATCCACTGAGATCAATAGAGAAACATCATTTTATATTTGTGTACTCTGGATCATAACCTGGGTGAAATAAAATATTAAACTCAGTAAAATAGTACTATACTGCTTGTGTAACAGTCCAGAGTTTTTTGTAATGACTTATTTAGACTGCAGGAAGAAGTGGGTTACAAAATACGAAATGCGTGTTGATCTTGCAGAATGTATGCAAGCAAATTACCTTACTCACCCTGCCTTTTTCTCAGCCTGAATGAGGATAAGCCAAAGATTATCCTATTTTAGAAAATAAGATCCTCACAGCTGTTTATGTAAATAGAGTTTTACTGAAGCACTGGCAGTATCTGCATCTGCTCCTACCGTTGCAATGGAAATCATTTCACACTCATTGSTCTCTTCGATAGGGGTGAGCTGAACTTGTTCTCTAAACCATCATGATACCACCTGAATTATAATAACCCACTGGTCAGGCTTTATTGTGTGCCTGCATGCTTTAAACAAGACGCCACAGGGAGTGGAGTCTTTTTAAAGTCTTTCTCCTCTCATTTTCCTCTCTGTCTTGACTGTGCTATAATTTTCTTCCCCTCCCCCCTTCTCCCCCCCCCCCCTTTTGGGGAGGGTCTTCTTTTCTGTTCATTCAATCTTCCTCAAYACATAGTTAAACTAGTGTTTATCTCCTGGTGTACATTGGGTGTTATGGCTGTTAGCTGTCAGAAATGGGGATCTGCAGTTGCCTGTAATGTTTGCTAAGAGTGTAAAGAGCTTAAAAAGATTTGGGTGTTACAAAGACTTAACCTAAACACAAAAGGGGTATCAGAGCTAGGTACAGGACTGATGTTAACCTGTATAAATGACTGAAAGTCATTGTCACCATAAACTGCATGAAAAGGAAAGCAGCTACAACAAATGTGAAAGCCATGGTTCTCCGACCCGCTCAAGAACCTTCACAAGGTTCCCAATGCGACCTGGCTTTATGGTAGTTTTAATAAAATGCTGATTCATAAGCATTAAGAACCTACCAGACCAGTAGTGGTGTCAAAGTTGGATAGCTATCTAAGTATATGAATTTCTAGGGTTAAGGAATCTTTTCAAGCCTTGCGTAAATTCAGAATTTCAGAAAAACAAGGAAAAAAGCAACAAAAATTCAATACTTAAGAATTTCTGATCCTTCTGAAACCAAACCAATCAAATAAACAACAAAACCCACCACCACCACCACCACCACAAAACTGAATCAGAGGTTAGTAGCAAAATTAATGCAGTTCTTATTTTTCCTGGAGCAGGTTTATTTATTCTTTATCCAGGTTAAAGTTATATGACTTTTCTCTTGAAGGATGGAAAACTCAAGAAGAGAAAGTCAGTAGTGCATAGTGCAAGGGTCCTGGGAAAACGCCGGACAGATGCCATGATTACTTGCCATCAGGTGTGGACATATTCACATCCCATTGAGCTTGCAACCAAGACTGACCAAGTACAATTCACGGTACACTGGGGCAGCACAACTCACAAGGCCACAGAGATTCCTGAGGGCTCATGAAACCAAAGAGGAAGCCATCAGCAGCCTTGACATAAAGCAAGGAGTTTACATTATTTTTTAAGGAAAATGCATGGAATATCAAAGGCAAGTATGTGTATTTCAGTGTGAACAACTCAGGCATCAGTACTGCAAACATTCATGCAGTGTTCACTTACATCATTTGTATGTGGAAAGTGACTCTACAAAAGTTTTTGCAAGATATGAACTTGTCCTGAAAATGCAAAGAAGGAAAAGTTCTTGTAAAAACTGTTTGTCATTGCTACAGACATAAACTTATTTCTTTCAAAATGATGTAACTGTTTCTTTCTTGGCTTTAGGCAAAGTCCTTTCTCTTGTACACAAATGTAAATGCCTTTTAAGCCAATGAATATCTTTGATTTGCATCACTTATACACATAAAAACCTATATATTTTACTGTAATCATAAATGCATCTTGCAAACATACCATCCATTTTAATTACTGTAAATACAATTCAGATACTCCTCCTAACTTGCATACATGTATTATGGAACAGATAGCATTGGGAGATAGCAGCCCTCTATGAATGTTGATAATGGGCAATTTCATATAGTAGAGTCCCATCAGGCATTTATGAGGAGCCTTCTAAATGTATTTAATCCAGTTAAGTGAAGATTCACCAATGTGGTAAACTCCTTTATTCAGATATGAATATTTTTAAGGTGTCTGTGTAGTCTTTCACATATTATGCCTCTGCTTTGTTCACTCTTTTACAAAGAAATACAGTACACCATTTTTAAAATCTTAAAGCTTATTAATGTCCCTTATGCTACATAAGGAGTTAAATCAAAGTAAATTATGTCCCAGATTGCAGTATTACATGGAACTGGTTGAAACTAGTCTGAGTTGTTGGTTTTTGTTTTTTTTTTTAATGAAGCATTCCTCCAACTGCAGGGATGTTACCCAGAGTGACAGGAATATACTAGCACCTAATTGTGCTGATTTTGGCTGAGGTAGAGTGAATTTTCTTCACAGAAGTTACTATGGGACTACGTTTCGGATTTGTGAACAAAACAATGTTGATAACACAGGGATGTTTTTGTTGCTGCTGAGCAGTGCTTACACAGAGTCAAGGCTTTTTCTGTTTCTCACACCACCCCACCAGAGAGTAGGCWGGGGGTGCACAAGAAGTTGTGACGGGACACAGCTGGGACAGCTAACCCCAACTGACCAATGGGATATTCCATACCATATGACGTCATGCTCAGCGTATAAAGCTGGGGGAAGAAGAGGAAGGAAAGGATGTTCAGAGCGATGGCGTTTGTCTTCCCAAGTAGCCGTTAAACGTGATGGAGCCCKGCTTTCCTGGAGATGGCTGAACACCTGCCTGCCCATGGGAAGTAGTGAATGAATTCCTTGTTTTGCTTTGCTTGTGTGCGCAGCTTTTGCTTTACCTATTAAACTGTCTTTATGTCAGTCCATGAGTTTTTTCACTTTTACTCTTCCCGTTCTCTCCCCCATCCCACCGTGGGGGAASTGAGTGAGTGGCTGTGTGGTGCTTAGTTGCTGACTGGGGTTAAACCACAACACTAATGCTTCTTTGTGTTCGTGCTGGGGGGAAGGTAGCCAACCAGTTTCCAATAGTACATGTGGACAGTACTTTGTGGGCTGCATAATTCCTTTTTTACATCAGAGATAGCTTAAAACAGTTGTTTGAATTGTTAATATCACATGTAAACTAGTTTGCTCTTTTAACTGTCGTTCCAGAGGATTATTCCTTTAATCCTTCTCATTGCTGTCAGAGGTACTGACATAYAACTGGTCTTGCAAAGGACTGTTGACTTGAGCAACTATCAATCATGTTTTTCTTATATGTGTATCCCTACAACCGGGAGGACAAAAAAAATATGGCAGTCCGCTGAAATTCCCACTGACTGGAAAAGAGGAAACATAATCCCCATTTTTAAAAAGGGGAAAAAGAAAGATCCAGGGGACTACAGGCCAGTCAGTCTCACCTCTGTGCCTGGGAAGATCATGGAACAGATCCTCCTGGAAGCTATGCTAAGGCATGTGGAGGACAGGAAGGTGATTCGAGACAGCCAGCATGGCCTCACCAAGAGCAAGTCCTGCCTGACCAAYCTAGTCAGACCTTCTATGATGGARTGACTACCTCAGTGGACAYGGRAAGAGCTACCAACTTTGTCTATCTGGACCTCTGTAAGGTCTTTGACATGGTCCCCCACAGCATCCTTCTCTCTAAACTGGAGAGGTATGGATTTGATGGGTGGACTGTCCAGTGGGTGAAGAATTGGTTGGATGGTCCCATCCAGAGGGTAGTGGTCAATGGCTCAATGACCAGATGGAGATTGGTGACGAGTGGTGTCCTGCAGGGGTGCATACTGGGGCTAGTACTCTTTAATATCTTCATCAATGACACAGACAGTGGGATCGAGTGCACCCTCAGCAAGTTTGCAGATGACAYCAAGCTGAGTGGTGCGGTCGACATGCCTGAGGGACAGGATGACATCCAGAGGGACCTGGACAAGCTCAAGAAGTCGGCCTGTGTGAACCTTATGAGGTTCAACAAGGCCAAGTGCAGCRTCCTGCACCTGGGTCAGGGCAACCCCAGGTATCAACACAGGCTGGGGGATGAAGGGATTGAGAGCAGCCCTGCAGACAAGGACTTGGGGGTACTGGTGGATGAAAAGCTGGACATAAGCCGACAATGTGCGCTCGCAGCCCAGAAGGCCAACCGTATCCTGAGCTGCATCAAAAGCAGCGTGGCCAGCAGGTCGAGGGAGGGGATTCTGCCCCTCTGCTCTGCTCTGGTGAGACCCCACCTGCAGTACTGCCTCCAGCTCTGGAGCCCTCAGCACAAGAAAGACATGGACCTGTTGGAACAGGTCCAGAGGAAGGCCACAAAAATGATCAGGGGGATGGAACACTTCTATGAATAAAGTTTGAGAAGTGGGGTTGTTCATCCTGGAGAAGAGAAGGCTTCGGGGAGACCTTATTGCGGCCTTTCCGTACTTAAAGGGGGCTTATAGGAAAGATGGGGACAAACATTTTAGCAAGGCCTGTTGCGACAGGACGAGGGGAAATGGTTTTAAATTAAAAGAGGGTAGACATATGCTAAATATCAGGAAGAAATTTTTTACAATGAGGGTGGTGGAACAGGTTGCCCAGAGAGCTGACAGATGCCCCATCCCTGGAGACATTCAAGGTCAGGTTGGAGGGGGCTCTGAGCAACCTGATCTAGTTGAAGATGTCGCTGCCCATGGCAGGGGGGTTGGACTAGATGACCTTTAAGTGTCCCTTCTAACCCAAACTATTCTATGATTCTATTCTATGATTCTGTAACTGGGATTGACCCCTGACTAGCATATCTTCACTTCAGCAAAGCAAGACTACTTGACACCAGTTCAGAATTGCACTTGCCTTCCCACTCTTCTTTTAACAAAATGYTACAATCAGGCACTATATTCAAATTATTTGAGAGGCTGAAAAAGGGTGGGAATTTTTAGGGAAGAGAGACAAGGGTAGTGGTTTCAAGGGAATCTTGGATTGTAACGTTATCCGTTTGTCCAAAACTAAACTTTATTGTGGTAGTTACACAATATCATTGAAGTAGAGAAGTCTCTTTTCCTCTCTCATTCCCTGAAGAAAGAAGAAATCTAGAAAGTTTTCTGTTATTGGCTCTGCTGTACAAAGAGATAGCACAAAAAAACAACAGGGCTTAAAATAAAATGCTTTATTGAATAATAGAAGAAGGATGATATCAATATGTTTTTATCTGTTCAAGAAATTTCTCTGTAACGGCTTTTTGGTGCCCAGTACTCTAATACCCTATATGGCTACTAATGGCTTTCTAATCTCATCGTCTGCAATGTTAGAGTTTTAAATCTATTTACTTCAATTTCATGACATGTATCAGGGACAAAAGGATGTATTTACTGGCTTTGTGTTACATGCTTTTATTAGATTAGAAGGTGCCCAGACTTCTTCATCAGGAACTTGCATTGCAAGTTCTCAAGGAGGGAAGGAAAGAAAAGGTCACTTTATTAATAATTTCAGTAGTCAAATAAAAAAAGCCAGATTCTTGATGTAGTTTTGAATTACAACGTATCTGGCACTAGTTTCAGTCTGAATTTCTCGTTTCAGTAGGCTGCAGCTTGCCTTTGATGTATTGCACTTTACCACCTGAATCTCTTTTACTTTTCTGGGTTAAAATCAAATTTTTTTTTTTTTTTTCTTCTTAGGAGTTATGTCTCTGACTAAACAATTTGAGCATGTGTAGGTATTTGGGGAGGGGAGAAAACCTGTCAACAAATTTCCTTTAATCCTCCTGAAATTTTTCCCTGAAAGGACRCTTAGTCTAGAGCAGCTGGGATATGTGTAGGGAATATCAATAGCATTTTCATCCTTTGACAGTTGACTTTCTTTGCTATAAATTACTACCATCTCAGTGCAGATAAATGACTTCTCTTTCTGAGGGGAGGAATTTTGAACAGGAATGGGGAAGAAATCATGTGAAATCCACTGTTCCTGACCTGTCCCAAAAGTAGACAACTCTATTACAAACCTTGGATGTAAGAAAGGATCTTTAACTCAAATGTAGATGTGGTTTTTAGGCCCAGAGATTTTCAAGTTAGTCTGTCAAGATGGCTGACATAACAGCTGTTACAAAAACACAGCTCACAAAAGGGGAAAAGGGTGGGATTAACAATTAGTGTACGTTCGTGTATAAAACTGGATTCTCATTCAGTGCATAGAGACTTGCAGGCTTGACAGTGACCCTTGCTTATTCTTCATTGGAAAAATGCAACAGAACATCTTTCCCTGTGGAGGCACTGGAGCCGGAGGGACCACATCGTGATGTATTCTACTAAGAGAACACTCTTGAACTTTCCAGTCAAGGTTTGTCTCTGCAATCCATGCTAAGTCTCTCTGCCTGGCTTTCTTTTGCTGAATGCTCTACCTGAATGCAAAAAGGCACCTTCTTCATGTGTTTCTGATGGAGCAAAAGCAGCACTGGGTATTCCTTCCTCCCCCTTTGGACCTGCTAGGTTGGTACAGGTATTTAGTAGGCACAGTAATATGAATGTAAAACTTGTCGGTTCTGCTGAAGTTCCCAGCTTTGGGAAATGCTATCAGGAAAATAAAAACAAAAATTGAACTGAAGAGCCACTTCTGAATTTAGGAAACATATGACATGAACCTTGAAAAGTACTGATACTGAGTCTTCATGTGTATGACCTGCTGCCATGAGGGAGTAGGTGTCCATGGTAATTTTAGATTGTATTTGGAAACTTTTCAGCTGATCTGGGTGTTCTAGCTGAATATCCAAAGGCTGTTATTGCGCTCTTCAGGAGAAAGCACATTGCAATAACAGATTTCTGTTGTGGCTGCAAGAGCCAGTTCAGGTTCTAGCATTCTAGTAAATTTGTTTCTCCCTGTGCAAGAGTACACAAATCTGTCATATCCAAACCTTGGCTGGGCCTCTGCATTTTTTTGACCTTTGCTGAAATTAGATTGTTGCTATTCTGATGCATGCCGTGAACCTTTAGAGGTTAAGCAGTTCAAAGACTCCTTTGAACCTATTTATGTTTCAGTTTAATGTTTCATATGCCATTTGTTTGTTACAACTTTATATCCTGTTATGAAGCACCATGTAATAAATCATGCTTGTGCACTGTAGTAGTATTTCACTTAGTGCTGAGAATCGTTAAAATACCTGACAGTTTTTCTTACCCACTTCCTGTCCTGAAATCATTCAGGAGAATGAACCTCAGATGCAAATTATAACGTATGTTTTTAGTCCTTGTGATTTCAGAAAAAATGTGTGCTTGCATCCCAAGCACATTATAAGGTAATAGTAGTGTCCATAATCATCTCCAGTTTTACAGGATTCTCTGTGTATCTTAGATTAAATTGTTATTTTTGCAGAAATGGGGTTTAATGGAAAGTTAGAAATGAGTACATACTATAATTAAAGAAAAAAAGAGCTTAGCCTAAAAATAGCTTCAGTTTATTCATACTTTGAATACATTGAGCAATTGCTGCTGAAAGCTAGAAGAAATGTTGCTGCAAATTTGCAGTTGCAGCAAATGGTAGCATTCTTTGTTGCACCTTCATTAAAAAAATGCATTAAACTTCTCTAGGTTTATTATTTCCCATTCCTATGATGCTGACTTGATGGGTTTAGTTCATTTATTTATTTGTGGATGGAAAAGAATCCCATGTTTAATTAAAAAGACATAAAAGGGAAAATAACACCATCAGATATTCTAAGCAGTATTTACCACTGCTTGTGTTCTAATTTGGGTTTTTGCATTTATGTAATGCCAGTTTTTAAGCAGTACAAATTGGTACAGTTGTATTGAAATTAGTGGACCTATATTGGGTAAAATAGCTCAGAATGTAGCCTACTTGGTTTGGGTTTTTTTGTTTTTCTAACATGGAGTATAGCACAGAACAGTGACTTCTGGATCCTTCCTGATCTCTCTTAGAGGAGGATTTTGCTTGTAAGGGTGTTCTACCTGTGTACTTTTCTTGGGCTGCTCTCTTGAATTTGGCAGTCAGGCACCCAAAGTCTCTGTCAGAGGCCTTTTGGGAATATCTGTTAACTGTATCACCCTCTCTTTTAGCAGTTAGGAAAACATCTTTCATTCTTAGTGTGTTTACCTCCTATTTCTCATTTGTATTTTTTTAAATAATCTTTTTTTTCCCCTATATTGTGTTTTGTAGATAACTGTAAAGGTTACTTGTAGATCTTAGATGTATTTTCTAATAGTAAATTACAAAAGGAATAAAAGCCTTGGGGATTTTGAACAGAAATTTAGAAACCACTACCCTCAAGTGAAATGAAAGATGTGGCTCATGCAAAAGAATAGGCTTGAGGCATAGACTGCACAATTTATAATTTGCCAGGGCCTACGTATGTGAACATGGCCTATACAATASGTGATGAACAGCCTTAATGGGGAGCATTAGTAAAATAAATTAGAGCAATGCTTCTCCCATGTTTTGGTAAAAATCAGGACTAATCTGCTGGGGTAAGTGGAAAGCTGGCAGATCACAGGCATGGGTACTAGCAARTTGTTTTTTTTCTTTAATGTCAAAGTGACTGTAACCTTCTTCCTATTTAAAGACATTACTGTAGAAAGAGAGAGAGCTTTCTGGACTGTTAGTTTAAAAAACACTCAGAATTCAGATGTTTACCCAATTTCAATGTAATTATCTGTAACATCTGATTCTGCTTTCATTCCAGCCTAACCTTTTCCTGGAAAGAAAACACTCAACCTGTTTCTAGTGGATTTTTATGGTTTATACAGATGAGACCTGAAATCAAAAGCTGACCTGTGGTTTGCATTTTCTTGGAACTTTGATTTGATTTGGGTTGGAACATTTTTGTCTTTTGTTGCTTCCTCTGCCATTAAAACTTCTGCCAAGCAGTCACTAAAGTGAGAAAAACTTTCTGATACCATTCCAACTTCATATCCTAGGCACAGCAAGAATTACCAGGTAAGGAAAGCATAAACACACTGGTTTAGCTTCTGCTTTGAAGGTCACTGGCTGTTGTGAGAGGCATTTTTTTTCCACGTAGAAACGTAAAGAGAACACATAAATCAGTGTGACAAGGAATGATTGTGCATGGATTATTTGTTATTCTCTCCTCCTCTTCTACATGTTTTAAACACATATGTTCAAAACCTTCAAGCTTAGACTGGCAGACTTCTTCCTGAAGACAGGGTAGATTCTTCTTGAAGAAAGGTAAAGTGTCTTTTCTTTGTTCACCTTTTACACCACTGTACGAGAACGGCTGTATGCCACTCGCTGCACTAGGGAGAATTATGGCACAAGATAATTAAAAGGAGACTACCAAAGAAAAATGTGATGTTTGCTTTTGCTTGTCATAGTTGTCTTTTTCTGCTACCTTCTCACTAGTGTAAGCAGTATTATATTTTTATTTATATTTGTTGTTGTTATGAGGTATCTCCCCAAAGGATATTTTGACTGCAAAAGTCTGATAACTTTTAAATCATCTAGCTTTCTTTTCTCTCTCCTTTTTTAATATAGCTTGTTTTAGATCCATTTGGCACATCTCTAGATAGAAGTGTTGCTGTTCAACTGATCTTACTTTCCAGCTCCCTGCCTCAATTACAAGGTAACTCGTAGATATTCTTGTGAGTTGTTCAATAAATTCTCCATTGAAAGCTAAGACCAACTGGGTTAAATCACTCTTGAAATGATTTACTGTTCTTCAATGCCTTTTCCCATATATTGAAGAATATGGAGCAAATACATTTGCTGCCTCAAAATGAAACAAYGATTAATACATGAAGACAAATAGTCAAGAGAAATGGATGCAGGTTTAGCAACAATGGAGGCAAAAATAGTAACTTATGAATGATGATGATTCCATTTTTTTCCCCAAAGAAATAGATACAGTTTTAAATGGTTCAACAGGCTGCAGTAGGAGGAACATATTAAATGCAAACAGCTTGGCCATCAAATCATGAATATTACATTTCCTAGCATTACCTGTGAGATTGACTTTCACTTTAAAAGGGGTCAAAGTATCAGTGGAAAGACGGCTCATTCTAGCAATAAATAAACAACAAACAGGCAATGGTGGGATGAATTCAGAGACCTTGTTTTGG
Organism: Oceanodroma leucorhoa; assembly: GCA_030449065.1. Classification (NCBI taxonomy): domain Eukaryota; kingdom Metazoa; phylum Chordata; class Aves; order Procellariiformes; genus Oceanodroma; species Oceanodroma leucorhoa. The sequence continues at coordinate 122,556 of JASVER010000126.1, read as the reverse complement.
AGGTTAAACTCACCTCTCGTAGAAGAGGGATTACCCCTTTATTACACCACAGTGATTGAAGGAGTATCTCTGCCCTGAACGCTCCTTTCATTTGTTCATTCCAAGACCATTTTAGCAATTTATTCTGTGTTTACTAGCAAACAGTGAAGGTTGAAAAACAATGCTATCAATTAACCACTTCTTTTCAAATAATCACACTCCTGTAGAAAACTCCCTTTTGGTCTTCTTTTTAAATTATTTTATTTACTAAATAGGGGTTTTTTTAGATGTTTCTATTAGCTTATTCAGCATTTGTGTTCTACCACTATAAAAGTAATGTGCTTTTTAATTGAGGCATTGCTAAAAATTAATTTTAAATACAAATGCAGTCCACCTTCAGACTCATATAAAAATGTGTATTATAGTGATTTCACGCCATTAAGCTTTTGTCTTGCTTATGATAAATAGAACTGGTCATAACTTAATTATTATTCTGCTATTAATTTCCAGGAATATATTGTGAACTTCTTCAGTGAGTTCATGCACAATGTGTGGGATTTTTCAGAAAATATTTTTCAGTCTGCAGAATACAGACTGCAAATGAAAATACAATTCACTGGTCATGATGGGACTTCATTGCTAATATCTAAAAGAATGTGATTATCAGATTCTATTGCATATTTCAATTTTAGTAAATTTTGCTGAATTATTTTGTTGTAGTAAGTTATCTAACAAAAAGAAGAAAAATACTGAGCCATGTAATATAGTTACCATTCTTAGAATGTAAGTACAAAGTCTAAACTAAAAAATATGATTCAATACTAGAGTATTTCCTCATGAATATTTGCAGGTAGCAATTTTAAGCATGCTCTGGAAAGCTGATTGCCCTGATCTGCATTTTAAAATAAATTATTTTAAAACAATAATTTTTTAAAAGTCAAGAAGAGAACATTGTTATAGCAATGATGTATCATTGCATGGCAGAGATTTAAGTCTGAGTGCTTGATATTACATGACCATTTATGCAGTATTTTTAACCTCCTTTATTATACTCTACATTTTCTACCTAACTTATTCTGAGAGATTTCCTGTACTATACTTTTATTGCCAGCTGACAGTGATAGGCCACCCTTTGAATATTTGGGGTGGGGTGAGAAAAGGAAAAACATGGCTGATTTATCTTTAATCAGGTTAAAAATGAATCACTGACCAGTTCAAATCTGATGTGCCCTATAGATAACCAGAGCCAGTTTTATCAATATCAGTTTTCCAGTTCATTAACTGTATTTAACCAGGGCAGGGCAAGGGCACCAGAGAGCATTTTCATGCACCATTTCACCCAGGCTGTTATTTTGTCAAGCTTTGTGGAAAATGACAATGAATTGTCATAAAATGGAAAGCAATTTCAGGCATAGTGGATGCTGTACTTACCTTTTACACTCCGGTTCATCTGATGCTCAGCATCACTGCAGAAAGAGCAAATGTTTCAAAGCAGACAAAAACTATTTCACATTATTTTGTGCCACATAGTGAGGAGCTGGACAACTTCCTTTGTTTAGTCTCATGTGAGTTACAGCAAAAGAAGGATACCGTCCATTTTGAATGAGTGAAATATGCTTGTGAAAAACCTTTTTCTAATGAAAATTTTAACCAACTTCAGGTTGTCTGTGCTCTCATTGTGACTGGAATTTCTACCACTTGTGACAATTCACTGGTCCTCAGTAGCTGCTGCGATTCAGAGCTTAATTATCCTAAGTAAGTTCAGTGTCTTCTGGTTCAGTAAGAGAAAACTAGTGGTATCATTCCCATCCCATTCCCAGTGCTGATAAAACCTGGGTACCTGGGTACCCAAGTTTGTATGAGAAGCACTGCTGAAATTTTCCTTAGAAAAATAAGTGCTACAGAATGTACTCTGGGCAAGGATCTAACACAGATATCCACTTAGAATTCGTTAGGTCATCACCAGTTTTTAAAGAAGGTCCATAACCTGCTACATTAATTGCAATCGACTGTTATCAAATTTCTTGCATATCTGTTTTGTGCACGAGTTCCTAGACTGGTAGAAGACAAGGTGATGGTCTTTCTAATCCCGATTTTTAACCTGGTTCATTCACTGAAATGTTTAATAGTGAGTTACTTGTTTTCTGTTGAGAGAATAAGCTGATATATGTTATACTTTCCTGTTTTAACAAAACTGAAAAAAGGAATGCAGTCAAAAAGAAGTCTAGCCAAATAAAGCACTCGGGAAAAATCACTGAAAAATCTGGGCAGCTGTCAAGCTAAATTTGTTTTCAAATGGACATATTGCAAGTGATAACTATTTACACTTTAGCCCATTAAATACAAAAAGCYTGAAAGCAGCCTTTGCATCCCTGAAACACAGCTACATGCACAGGACAGGCTAGAGTGGGGTTGTGGTGAAGGGATAAATGCAACGTTCTTCTTTGAAGTTTGGTCATTCAAGATCAACAGTGCTGTGAAAGCTTATAAAGCTCAAAAGAAAATGCTGTATCTGTGCTCCAGCCTGATGCTGTGTTTCAGCAACAGCAGGGCCCTTTCAGGTTTTCTTTTTCATCTGTAGGTCTAATATAATGCCACTTAAATATACTATGTTTCAGTTTCTAAACTGAAAGGAAACTATAATGTAATCCAAACACTGCCTGAATAAAACTGGGAGGTTAAATTTGGAAACCAAATGTTCAAAAGTGTGGAGCAATTTTGGATTTCTAAAGGCACATCTACACCAAAAATGGAGCAGCTAGTGGAGAATCAATGCACAAGCACATGTCCAAGGGATCTTTAGGTGTAGACTTAGCTCTCATCCAAATGCAATTTAGCTGTGTTTCTTTGGAGACTTCCATATTGGATCACAGAAGAGAGAAGTTGACTTTTAGGTACAAGAATGCTTTTAATTTTTACGTATTGTGCTGGAAAAGTTGCCAGTGTAATGAGTGCATTGAACTGGAACAGGGAGAATGGGTGGCAGAGGTCTAACACAAAAGCCTGCGTGCTAGAAAAAAGAAACAAATTTAATGAGTGACTAGTGATCTCAAAAGCACAGAGTCATAGAGACATGCTATTAGTATTGGAATAAAGACAAGATGATGACTCCTTGAAACTTAGAACATGTAGGCTTAATATAATGATTTGTGGCTTCAGTGTCTCATTTCCTTAAAACACTACTTTTTTTCACATCCTTGGGCAGTTTTTACTTATTCCTCTTCTTGTAGRTGTGTATTAACTTTAAAAGTTATGTAAGTGGAAATTATAATATTATGAGTCATTAAGGAGAGGGTAGGAAAGGAAAGAAAAAAAAAAAAGAGAGAGTTGTCAAGTTAAGAGTATAAACACAGAATTTTCCTATTGCTATTTTAAACCAGGATTTAATGACGAAAATTCTGTTAACTAGTTAAAAAAACCCAAAATGTAATGTCATAGAAAATGAAAAGGACGAAGGCAAAAAGTTCAAAGTTCTGGAAGCTGTTCTATATTTCCTGTCATCTTAACTGGATTTTATACTTTCTGTGAACCTCAAGTCACCTAAAAAACCCAGCCTTTTCAGGAATATTACAGTAATATTGTAGAAGAACCTATTATGATAGTTCATTGAAATAATTTATTGATGGAAGTAGAATAATATGATTAGAAGAGGGAGAGAAGGGAATACTCCGGACTTAGATGTGGACAGCAAATAAAATAATCCCTGTTAGGCTGTTCACAGTGTATATTCGTGGTGATAAACTGGTAAAGTGTTCCAAAATGGTCAGCATTTATTTTGTGACTTCAGTTTTGCACCTGACTAGTGGATGACACTGAATCTGTCACATGTTAATCTCTAGGAAGAGGAGGACAAATAACAACTGCTCTCATCCTAGCCAGTCACCCTTAGAGAACAGATTTCTTTCACATGGGATGAAAGAGGAATATAACACAACACACATAGCACAGGAGCTCAAGGAGAACACAGCAACAGTTTCAAAAGGGAGAGTTTTTTATCTGACATTCATTATACGTGCCTGACAGATAACCTGTCACAAAAGAAGAGAAAATACCTTTGCCTACTCTAACTGTGCTTTCTGTTAAAACCAGAAGAAGCCTTTGGGAACACTTCCCTGTGGAGTCATGTGGCAAGTTCCTGTGGTATGATCTGTGATTCTCTCTACCCGTGACTTTTAAAATAATTAAATAAATTTTAAAAATTATATTTAAAACATTTTGGTAATTCATTCCGTGCCTCACTACTCCCAGTTTTGACTTGTTCCTTTCATTCTACCATTTAATTACTCACCCAGTTTTCCTAAAACCAGGTTATAAAAGGCCAGAAAGAAGTCTAAGARGTATGGGCTGTCACACTGATATCAGAACAACAAGGAGGTTAAAAGATAGAAAACTGATTTAAGGAACTGAGTATCCCCCAGGGATCAAGGATTAAAGGGATATCCTGCTCGTCCTGAGTGCATTGCACAACACTGACCAGTCACTAAAGGGAGGAGAAAAATATTTGCAGCTCCAAGCTCTACAACTATACTGATCTTAGCTATATGCCTGTCCCCAGAGTCAAGTTCCCAGGGTACAATAAGATGCATCCTCATATATCCTCTTCTGCAAGGCCTATACTACTCAGGTATCGCCATATTGCATACACTTTACACGTAGTTGCATGGGTACTAAACATCTAACTCCATTTCCTATGATACCTGGATTAAAACTAGCTTTGTGGTGACTCCTCACCTCCTGACTGCAGGCAGATGTACATACACAGCAGTTCCCCACTCCCAWCCTCAGTATACTGGAGTCTTAAATGAAAGCTCCAAGGTTGCAGAGTGAAGTTTTGGTATGGCTAAACTTTTCGCAGCATTGTACATTCAGTGAAACTCTGCAAGAATAATAAAAAACAGGCAGAATAATAAAAAAAAGGCAGTTCCCATTGTCAGGTTTAATATAAGGCAGCGTCTGAATAGCACTTAGATTGGAGGAAGGGAGAAGACTTTAACGCGCATATTGACAGCAACCATCACCTCCCACTTGCTTTTGTAACTTGATGGTTGCCAAGCGCATAGCTATTTAGACAGGGAATTCACACACCTTCTAACTTTGTTTTGAACAATACTCGCTCAACAAAGCTAGAACGTACTCAGTCTTTTTCTCTAAACGTAACAGAGATTCACGTCTTCTCACTTCTATCCAGTGTTGACCACTGCTGGATGAAATATCTCTAGCCCTGAAAAAGTATGACCCCAATTTTCTGAACATTTCCTACACACATATAATTACTAGATAACTACATATGAACTGATCTGAAAAAAAATCAGCAGTGTCTCCTCAGATTTTGCCCCCTCCCATGTTAATTTGCTGGCCCAGAACAAAAGAAAGCATTAAGAGGAAAAATTAACTGTAGTAACATCCACTCCAAGGTCTGCCGCCACACTATGGATTTATAAAAACAAATATGATTGGACTTACTGTATGACTGGAGTATGATTAGGAGAGGGATCCTTTTAGRACTGGATATAGAGATCTGCGCTTGCCTAACAATCAAGCAACAAAAATACATATGGTAGCATCCTATTATTGACTGCATGAAGGCAGGACGAATATTACTTGCCAAAGTGTGTTTCTTTTAAGCTGTACTCTAATCACTAAACAGCCTTTTGAAGTGTGACGAAGAGTCAGAGACATCATGCTTCAGTGTTTCCTTTCCTTGATGGCTCTCTCATTTGTACAAAGAGTACCTCCCTACCCCTCCCTTCAGTAATCATTGGAAATTGTTCTTATCATCAGCTTTTCTTGAACGGTCACTAATTTGGAAAAGAAACACTTAACCAATCTTTAATTCAGTTGGGGAGAAATTTTTTAGCTACATTTCTAGAAGCTCTTGGTACCACCAGTTTACTCCCCAAATCCAAAGACTTTTCCAAGGTAAATATTGTATTATGGTAATTTCAGCTACAAAACATATCCGATTCATTCGTGAATAAAGAACATACAACTTTAAATAATTTAATGAAACCCTCAGGGAAAAAAGCAAGAAGGGAGAAAAGAGTAAAGAAAAACTCTTTGGAATGAAACTTTGATCTTGAGCTGAAAAATGAACTGTTGCTCCATTAAAAGGAGATGATTTTTCTTCTGCTTAATGGCAGAAAAAATGAAGAAGAGGAAAAAGCTCTCACTTTACATACCCAAAGAAACCTTGTTACTTCACTGCAGTACATTCAGCAATTATCTTTATGTACACGTAGATTTCTGACATAAATTCGCTATGGCTGAGCAAAGTGGATTTTTGCACAGCTGTGCACAGTACATCTCTGTCATGTTTGGTGTATTGTTCTCAGCTCCCAGGATTATCATTTATGTATGGCACCTATCCATTAAAATGTTACTTTTGGCATGTTGTCACCAATAGGAAAAACAGTTACAAGCAGGTTTCACACTGCTGGTTTTCATTCACAAGCATATTTCTATCAGAATTAGAGGGATGCAGGGTTTTGACATTTGATGCTCAATGTCATATTTACCCCAGCCTTCTCAGGCTTGACTTAGGTTACTATCACATCCTTAAATTATGTTCTGTTAAACCAGTGTCTGATGAAAGTAAAAAAGTTTGCATTTTTTTTCACATTATTGTTGCAAGTGTAACTGTGCTGGTGTCTCCAGGGTTTATTGCTTCATCGGTAGCTCACTGTCTGAATCAAGAGTATGGGAAGAAATCTGCTGGGTTAGTTTAACCGGTGTTTTCGTTTTATAAACCTTTTAATTATAGCTGGCCAATTTGCACAGGCAGGAGTGAGCAAGGTGCAGAGAACTGCATTATTTGAAGATTTACCTGCCAAATGAGAGCACCATTGGAAATTTGGTTATGGAAAGGGTGCATTTGTACAGTATTAACCTCTTCATCTTTCATGCATGTAATGTGTAATCTACATTTATGTCTCAGACCCCAGGACACTGTTATTAGAAAGGGGAGATGGGATAAGGCTTGTGCATAGATATTGACTTGTGGCCATGGAAGGCACATGGTGTTTGCTGTCAAGGCTAAAGACAGAATGGTCAAGGCTAAAGAACTTTTTCATACAAGACCATCCTTTAAACCTTTAATCTGGTGCTTTATATRCAGCGTGGAATAAGGAGTATTACTTTGTGTATTAAACACTACATATATATCTTACATAGCTGAGTCCAAATTAGCTGGCAACAGCTACTTTCTAGCTGACATACAGGGCACTGAACACCACCACATCGGTTTTACTTCCATAGGTATTGGCTGTTGTCCACTCTTTGCTAAGGACTCTTTATAAATCTCCTGTTAAAGCAGTGATCCTATAGACATTTCTTACAGTAGCACTTGTGCCTCTGACATTTTCTAAAGTTGCATATGACCTGCTGTTTAAATTTTTAAAGATATTCACCTCCTTTCCTCTCTTCTGGTATTTGCTTAATCTGGACAAAATTTGCACAGACATTTTACTTAAAATTTGTTGCTGCTTAGTCAATTCCACAATATCAATGAAAAAAACTTCTTGAAAGGTTAATTAAAAAAAAATAATAATCCCATATATATAGGCTGTAGGAGGCTTATTGTGTCTGGCTGACAACCGAGGAAACAGCACAAACTACAGAAGGGTCAAATTCTGAATATTGGGTCCTACAGTGTAAGACCTTGGAGGTTCAGTATTGAAATGTGTTAGTTCAGAGTCAGATGCATATGTAAAGGTTAACATTTTTGTTCCTGTGGCTGAAATCTTTTATCTTCAAAGACATCTCATTTCAGAAAATGTTCCAATGTTCCAGATGGTAGAAGTATCATGAGACCAGAGGGAATTTGAAGGTTTCAAATGCAAGCTGAAATGTCCTCCTGTGGGAAAATATTGGTGTTACATACCTGACTCATTGCTTTGTTGAGGCAAAATAATTTTATTTAAGAAGAGGTAGTAAGAAGTCGGGTTTTGTTTTTGTTTTGTTTTGTTCTGTTTTGGTTTTTAACGAGGCCATTTGCCATAAGAATGGTGACTGGAGGAGGAACATTCAGCTAGTCCAGCCAGTGATATACATGCGTTCCATGCGCAGTGGCAGATATTCAGTGCAATCCAATTTAGCATGGGAAGAAGAACTAATAGCACAGCAGCTTTTATACAGTAACAGTAATTGCTATTAGGTTTCTACCTAATACTTAGACCTAGGAAATAATCAGTGACAATTATGTATACTATCTGGAGGTAGTGCAGGTTTATTTGATAAAGTCTGGATATTGTAGCATTATTAACATGCAGACAGCTAAACTGCACAAGCACAAAGGTTGCCTGGCAATAAGAAGCATATGTTTTTCTCAGTGTGGTTTGGAAGTCCCCCAAAACAAAATTGTATGGACCGGTAACACCAAAGTAAGGAAACAAGGTAACATATGTGGAAAAGTAACTTTTTAGCTCTTTTCGTAAAGCAGCCCAAACCTCAGCCAGTGAAGAAGAAAAGAAGAAAGAACACTTCAGATGTTTTATGAGCGATTAAAATTCTCTACCATGTAGTGCTTTGATGCAGTCATGTCAGACACAGAACAAACTCTGTCAAGATTCTGTTCAGTTATTTTCTCAACGCTTTAAAATTGAATTTCTGAATAGATCTGAAAACCTTTAATCATGTACATCTAATCTACAACAGTTTTGTATGGAAGTAAAAAAAAAAAAAAAAAAGGAACTACAACACTGAAGTAATCAAGAGAGCTCCTGCTGTAGCTTTTGCAATCTATCATCTACGTGCCATAGGCACCCTATAATGCTACTCCAACACACAGTCCTGTTCACGCTMTACACTAGCCTTGGAGGCATGCTCCAGATCGTCACCAAGGTCTGAGCTTCAGTGGAAAGATGGCAGACAGAGCATGAGGTACAGTATCATGGCTTTCCAGCACAGACTTTTAGCACCATAAGTCTTTGGGTCAGTTCCCACTGGGTCAGCCAAGACGGCAATGATCACAGTATCTCTCAAGCCTTATCTACAGTCTATTCCCTGCTGGCAGCCCTGGGCTAGTTTCATTGTAGGTTTCTATGATACTCTGACTGATGGAACACAGCCCAAGCTTGCTGAGTTATTAGCATGTTCTCCACCATCCCCTTTCCAAAATCACCAAAGGAATCAGTGGAGAGGAAGTAGAATGGTGTGTTGTGCCAATTTATAGAGGTAATTTTGGCATGAGTTCGATTATGTTATTTGCAAAAGGAAAATGCCAACAAAACCAATTCATTTTACTACCATGTGTCCATGCATCCCATTTACATCAGGTTACTGCTGTCTCTTTTCACTTAGCAACAGCTGTCCTCATTTTTGGCTGCCAGCAAAGATAACATCAGAGCTTGAGACTTCAACAAGTAAAACCACATGCTGTAGGACTATTAAGTCTAGTTGCTAATCACAAATGTAAAACCAGAAATACAGAAACACTTCTGTCCCACKCTGACTTCTTACAGAAGCTAGTGTATATATCTATGTGACCAGGTGGAGGACAATCATATTGTAGCTCTGGCCCTAAAACCATATGACCATAGCAGTATCGTGTTGTAGTTGCTACTTCACCTGAAAAATGCATGCTACTATTATACACCACCAGCTCAGGACAAAGTCAGAGAAGACACACTAAACAATGATCTGACTTTGTAATTATATCTGCGGTATGAAAAATATATGAGTATGCATGGCTGTTTAAGTATTGTCTTCCTCCGTGTTCTCCCTCTGCACGACAGTGTTGCCAAAGTTCATTGATATGGTGCTTCTGTGTTAAGCAGCACTGGAATGAAAAAAAAAAGTCACTCAAAATTTGATACATTACTGGAATTTGAGGGTGTCTTGATGCTCACGAAGGTCTGGCTGGGATGGACTTTTACTTTTTTTCATAGTAGCTCCTATGGTACTGTGCTTTGAGTTTGTGACCAAAACAATGTTGGTAACACCACAATGTTTTAGCATTGCTGAGCAGTGCTTGCACAGTGTCAAGACACTCACTCTGACCCTCCAGCAAGCAGCCTGGGGTGGGCAAGGGGTTAGGAGGGGACACAGCTGGGACAGCTGGCCCAAACTAATCAAAGGTATATTCCATACCATATGACATCATGCTCAGCAAGGAGGGGAAGTAGGTTTTAGGGTAGGCAGGTATTGCTTGGAGACTGGTTGTGTGCATCAGTGTCCTTGTGGGAAGTGGTGAGTGATTAGCTTTATATCACTTGGTTTTTTGATTTGTTGTTTTTTTGAGATTTTTTTATTATTTTTTTTCTTTCTTTCTTCTCCCTCTTTCCTTTGCATATTAAAATGTCTTAATCTTGACTCATGAGTTTTCTTTCTTTTGCTCTTCCTATTCTCTCCCCTGCCCTGCTAAGTGTGGAGAGGAAGTGATCATCTGTGTGGTGCTTAGCTGTTGGCTGGGGTCAACCCACCACACACCGTGTGTACAAATTGCTTGCTCTGGAATAGGAAAGTTAAAATAAATTTTTGCACATAATTTTCCAGCTTTTTTTTTAGCCTTAGAGGAGAACACGAGAGGGAAAGCAGGCACCATATCCCCCCAAACCCGAAAGTTAACAATAGGAATTTACAAATGATAGAGAATTGCTTTCTCCTGGAAAGTGACTCTTTCCTTCCTCTATGATCACTAGTTGTAGGCAGTAACAGTTGTAAGCAAAACTGCATTAAACTTCAAGATTTTTACTAACGTAGTATCTCCGAGAGGAATAGTTACAGTTTCTATGTTATATTAGGCTGTCCAGAAAGTTTTAATAAATCTTTAACAGTCAGTATAAACTGAGCAGTTCATTCAGATCTTCATTTTCTACAGCATCCATAAATATGGTAATTTTAACATTTGCCACCTCTTCCTCCCAGAAATCATCCTCTCAGTGGGCCCACCACTTCTGACATTTTCCTTCTTTTTATAGAGATAAGTAGCAACCTGGAAGTGCCTTCCCCAGGCCTTTTGTGCAAAAATTCGTAATATTAATTGCCAAAAATTACTAGCTGCAAGGAGTTTTATCTAACAAAGCTGGTCTTTGGCTTCCTCAAGACAATATAGCACCATTTATATCCCAAGCAAGCACTTAAGTATGTAAATAGGAAGAAGTCCAAAGTATAATTAATATTTAAAAAGGAAAATGTTTTTTCTTTTTTCCTTAAATCACATTTTCCTCAGAGAAATGTGTTTTGGGACCTAACTGAGCAATTTTCAATTGATCAGAGCTAAGTGTTTTAATCCAGAGTGCCAAGAACTACACAGCTATGTAAGACTCAGATCTAGAATGGGGAGCAAATACAACTTAACTCTTAAATATCAGAAATTTTTCCCAATACCCAATCTAAACCTCCCCTGGCACAACTTGAGGCCATTTCCTCTCGTTCTATCAATTGTTACTTGGGAGAAGAGACCAACACCCACCTCACTACAGCCTCCTTTCAGGTAGTTGTAGAGAGCGATAAGGTCTCCCCTCAGCCTCCTTTTCTTCAACCCCAGTTCCCTCA
>JASVER010000126.1:75373-110875 GCA_030449065.1 Oceanodroma leucorhoa | reverse complement strand
TTCCCTTCCCTTCCCTTCCCTTCCCTCACATCAACAACCCTTGTGTCTTTGCTGCCATGTGGATCTCCATCTCCTATCCCCACTGAGATGTCTAGGGTGCTGCATGAATTAGTACAGGGACATTTCAAACGTGCTCCAGTGTACTCAGCACATTGTGGAGAAGACTGAAGGACCTTGCTAGCACACTGTCCCTCAAATATCAGCGTGCCACCTCTAAGCTTATGTCTAGCGAGCCTGGTTTTATTCCTTCCCCCCTTCAAATCTAGTTTAAAGCTCTTTCAATGAGCCCTGTTAACTCCTGCACAAMGATCCTTTTCCCCCCTTTGAGAAAGGTGTACTCCATCTGTTGCCAGCAGGCCTGGTGTCATGTAGACTCACCCGTGATCAAAAAACCCAAAATTCTGCCAGTGACACCCATCTTGGAGCCAGGTGTTCATCATCTGGGTCTTCCTATTTCTTCCAACATCATTCCCTGCAACTGGAAGGGTAGAGGAAAAAACCACTTGTGCTCCTGATTCCTTAAGCAGCCAACATGCAGCTAAGAACAACTTTGCAAAGCTGGCAGACCAAGTTTCAAATGAACATGCACAATTCTTCTCCTTTTTAAAGACAAATATTATTATGAATAATAGATGATTGTTATGATTATGAAGTTCCTCTAGACAAAATGCATTAATTTCTTCATTTTTATTTTTGAAAGCAAAAGCATGAAGCTACGAGTTTTGTGGTATTCTTGAAAAGCAGAGGAGGCGTTGTGTAATGTGATAGAATAATGCAGGTAGTCCAGGAGGTAGGAATAAAGAATCCAAAACAAAAACAAAGACCAGATGTTTTCTCTCAGAAAGTGGACTAGTTTCTCTTCAACTGTTTCTAAAGTGTTCAATTTTAGGCACAGATGGAATATCAAACATGTCATTAAAAAGGTGAATGTTTTGAGTGATTTGGAAATAACACGTTACAATGGAAATTGTTTTGCATAGCAGCCACTTTCTGCAACATTTTTAACCTTGAAAATATTTTCATGCTTTAAAAGTAAAAAGACCTAAAATGACTTGAGGCTTTCAAACTGTGCATGTTTGAGATAAAAGAAATACACCATACAGTACCTACCACATGTTTTAATATCACACCCATAGAAAAAGGTAATTTTATTAAGGGAGACTTATTTCATTTGCAAAATATGACTTATAGCAGTAACAATGCAATGGAATTACAAAATGTCATGATAGAAATGTCAATGATTTATCATTACAGAGTTACCATTGTAGTCCATCTGATGCACTTGGGTAAGTGGTACAGTACTCTTGTGGTTAAGTACTGGAGTAGAAAAGGAGAAATATGTGGTGAGTCATATATGATCTTGGACAAGGTCTAACCACTTCTCACTTAATTGCTCTTCCTTACATCACATGAATTGAATGTACGCATATCTCTGCAGATGTTGTAGCCAGATGCTGTAGTGGTAGAGTCAGTTAATACAGTGATTTCCACCTGAGACTCTAAGTGTAAATTGTTGGACATCAGCTATAAGGTGAGACTGTTGGGAAACGGAAATTGGGTATGGTTGATTCCTTGCAGAAATGCCCCCAAAAGTTCCAGTAGCTATTTTTCCCCTTTAGAGTATTTGTTATTACAGTGACACAGATGCTATAATGGATGTCCAGTTTGTCTTTGCTATATTCCTCTAAGGTAGCAAATACAGCAGTTTTAGTTCTGTTTGTCACACTCTGAATGACTGTTGGGTAACTTGGGAACATTTCTTTAATGTGATGGAGGCAGTTAGTGCTGATAAATGTTTTTTCAGAAGGTTTTACTGCCTTCTTTTATTAGATAAGACTATTTTTTCCTGGATATTTACAAACAGTAGACGATTGGTAGAATACAGGACCAATCATCCATATGATACTCCGTGACTCAAGTCCTTAGCTCATGTTAATGGGCTGATTTATCTTTCTGGAAGGTCTGTCCTACCTCTTAAGAGATAAGGTTATTTTTTTATATAGATTACAGTGAAAGTGTTCGGTAGACCTTTTACATCAAACACTGTCGCAGAATAGGAGGTATAGATGGTGAGGTAGTATAAGACACATATGCAGAGTTCTGTCAGAAATATTTACACTTTTCTTGACATCTAACAAGTTACTACATGAAGCCTTTGCAATACAAAAAAATATCTAAACCAAACACTCTTCTTGGAGGCTGTATATGACATGTTCATATTCAAGCAATAAGTAATGTTTGCAACAGGGTTGCAAATGGTTAAGAAACAAGTATAAGCAGATCAGCCATCTCTTAGCCAGGTTCCAATGTCTGTGCTTATTCCTTCCTCAATGAACTGTGAAAAAATAACCCTTTCTTTCAAGGAGCATGGATTTTTGTAAACTGTGGGAGCTACTAAACTGCGATTCAGAGTTAACATGGCAAGTGCCCTGAAAGTTCAATTCCGTTCATACATATGCTGAGATGTACATGTACGTGTAAACTGATGCAAATTCCCATACTCTGGTATTTGAAAACAGTTTATGTCACCTGCCCTGTTTTTTGAACCAAGTTGATGCATTTAAAGGTGCAATTTAAGCCCAAGGACTTCTCTGTCTTCAGAGAAGTCATACTGGAGTATAGGAGCTGGGTGTGACTTTGCTTTATACACTGATTCAGAATTACTGGATCAGACAGAAAGAAAATGCAGCACAAAGAAACTGCCTTGAAACCACATAGGAACCCTGGCGTGCAGCACAGTGTGTTCCCCCAGAGCATCCAGAGAGCGCGAACAGACTGGGATGTTCCTCTGAGAGAGTGACCGGGTGTGCCTGATCCGTGGGGCTTGGGGTAGCCCTCACACTTTCTGTTGGAAGTGATGGAGGGAATCCAAGGGAGGGAAGGTGTTGCTGGCATTGGAGGTGATGTGAGCAGGAACAGCCTGCAGATAGGTCCAGGAGTAGCTTGGTCAAGTGGCAGAGCTGCCCAGGTAGGAGGAGATGCCTGCAGGGATGCAGGGAGCAGCAGAGATGCTGCCTGCTATGTAGTCCTTCTAGGCTGCTGTTATAAAATCTATATTTATTCCCTTAAGCAGCCTTTGGGGGGTGACTGCTGGAGGTGCAGGCGTGTATACCTCAGGCTTCTGCTTGCAAGCAGTCCCTGCAAGGCGGGAGGGGCTCATGGTTCCTGCTTCACCAGGTGCCTGGGATGTCAGTGAGAAAATACTGGAGGAGACTGGCATTTTCTGAGTGTGGGATGGTGTGTGTCTTTTGTTCAGTCTAACGACTGTCCTGCTCACTACAGAGAAGTGTTTTTCCTCCTTCCCTAAACAGCAGAAATCACTGCAGGTGGTTAGTGGCAGGTCGTACCTCCGATATCATCCCAGAGGCAGCTTTGCTTCTGCCTCAGGGCCCCACAAGGTAACTCCTGTCAGAAACCCCAAAGAGGGCTGGGAGGTTTTTTGTGTGGTGGCATATGCCAGCTGAAACCAGTGGGCATTAGTTTCTGAATTTGGCAGCCTCAAAGGAGAAGCAACTGAACGGATTATCAGTTATTTTGACTGTAAAGCAGCATCTCCTTTTTCCACAGTGGTCTGATATAGTACTACAATAAACAAAGCCATTGACAAGTKGAAGCAAAGTCACATGATGGTCTCCATTACTAGCCTGGGTTTACTGTATGATTTAGTTTTGCTGGTGCTGTCTCTGGGCTGTCTGCTTTACCTAGTTTGGTTTCTTCCCTCTTTTTAAATAACTTCTATTAAACTTTTAAGTAACTGCTACCATCCAGAATAGGATTTACATTGTTTGCTATTTCCAAAGCCAAGACTGGTTTCAAAGTTTCRCTGTGTCTCCATACAGCACTGATGCTGTTAAAAGCCTATGTTTGCTGCCCTGGAATTTGTGTTTGTTACTTTATCAGACCGAGGAATAATACTTTAAAGTTCTTTTTGCTGCCTATATATATAGTAAATGAATTAGCTGTATTTGGTGCTTTACAGGCAAAGGGGAAGACAAGGTATTTTATTTGTTTGGTGATCTTGCTATATAAATAGACATGACAAATCTGCAATAATATATGCAGCATACCTTCTAAAAGAAAAGGAGAAGACACGGGCAGGACATTGGAACGGCTAAATAATGATTGTCTCTTCCACAGTTATTTCCTTCCATAGAATATTGCATAAAATGGGACTGTTTCACTGCTGTGCCTAGATATTTTTTAAAAAATTACATAATTAATTGCCAATAAAGATTAGTGGTATATTATCTCTATAGCTGATCTGGCTCATTAGTAGGTTGTAGTTGTAAGATTAAAGTTTATTAATATAGTTTTTGAGGCTCCTTTCTGAAATCTAAACCACAAAAGCTTAGCTAAGGCCTTTATCACCTGTCACCTAGTTTTGGAGCAATGTATACAGCACACCAGCCAAGGTTAACCCAGGAATAGGGTCTTCCAGCTCACYCATGAGCATTTCTAACAATTACAGTTCATAAAATATTCTCAAATTTTTCAAAATAGTTATGATCAGCAGGGAACTGAGATGCTGTAGCACAAGGCAGATGTGTGAAGCAGTATCAAAGCAAATAAACATATTTTCTGGAGTGATTAATATGTATTCCTTCATTTTAGTCATTCTCCTAATTTTTTTAAGAATAATTTGTGTTTGAAGGACAAAAAACTCTCCATACTAGAAACGGAAGTGGGAAAAATTATTTGTTTGACAAGCAGTCCACAGAGCCAAACATTTAAGCCTTTTTTAAATGAATTATTTAAGTCAGATGTTCAGAGAAGGGATTGGCTGTGAAGACCAGAATTTCTGGCTTTCTAATGTTTTGTCTGTTGGAAATTTTGTCTTTAAGTAGTCATAGGTTGTTTTCTTTCCTTTCTGATGTGTAGTATCAACTAATTTCAGGATGTTTTATTTGTCAGTATAGGGCACAGAGTTACATTACATATAGCTTTTTGTCCTTTGCACTCTACAGTGCTCCTCAGTTATCAGCCATGAGATTGTGATTTAGTTACTATCTTTCCATCTCATGAGGCTAGTAGAGGTGATTGAACTTGCAAAATTTGTATCATCYGGATTTTGTTTGCCCCTTCTCTAGATAACTTCTGATCATGAATTTTGATTCTGATTTTGGTTTTGATCACCATCTAAGAATAGGACTGAAAACGATTTCAGATTGGGCTCTGGCACATTCTTTTCTTGCAACGTATCTGGACATTTTGAGGCAGAATTTGCTTTCAGCCAATATCTATATATTACATGTCTTCCCAACAAAATAACCACACAGAATATAACTGTCATTATACGTCTTATGTAGTCTTCCATCAGCTAACCCAAGTTACTCCTTATTGCTACAGTAAACTATCTTAATAAATAATAGGTTTCTTTGGTACAAGAGCAATGAAACATTTGTCTTTTCTACAACCAACAAATTTTGGTTTTTAGCGCTACGTAACATCGCTGGTTTGACTCTGCTGAAGTCAACAGATTCAACAAGGTAGGGGTCTAGATATTTTGAGTCTGTGCYTATGTGTCAAATCCACTTTGTTCAGTCATCATTTTACTGGGAACCCAGTATTTTAAACAAGAGCTAAGAGCCTAACTGCTTTGTCAAATCTGTCCAGCAGTGCACTCAGTGGTGCTGTTTGTCTCCAGTGCATGTTGTGGTTTAACCCCAGCCARCAGCTGAGCCCTACGCTGCAGCTCACTCCTCCCCAGTGGGCTGGGGGAGAGAATGGTAAAGGTAAAAGTGCAAAAACTCGTGAACTGAGATAAAGACAGTTTAACAGGTAAAGCAGTCAGCTATCAGGTGTTTATCCATTTCCAGGAAAGCAGGGCTTCATCACACATAATGGTTACTTGGGAAGACAAATGCCATAGCTTCAAATGTCCCCTCTTCCTCCTTCTTTCCCCAGCTTTTATTGTTGAGCATGATGTCATATGGTATGGAATACCCCTTTGGTCAGTCGGGGTCAGCTGCCTCGTCTGTGTCCCCTCCCAACACCTTTTGCACCCCCCGCCTGCTCACTGGAGGGGCAGCGTGAGAAACAGAGAAGACCCTAACATTGTGCAAACACTGTTCAGCAATAGCTAGAACACGGGTGTGTTACATCAACACTGTTTTGGTCAGAAAACCAAAACATAGCACCCTGTGAGCTGCTATGGAGAAAATTARCTCTAACCCAGCAAGTTTTTGAACAGTTCTCAGTTTTTTAATTATTTTGATTTTCTTGTAATCACTTTGTAAATTGGTAAATCATTATTTAAGTGTTCCCTTGACTTAGATTTTGGAGATATTGGAGCTATTCCAGCATATAGTTCACCTAAAGAGGAGTATGAGTGTGTGAGTTCAGGACCTCATAGAGTTCACTGTGCTAATTCAGACCTGTTTAAGTTTCACCCTTTTAAAAACCTGAGAAAAATAAGTAAATAAAATCTCTCATAGATCTTAAAACATGAAAAAAAATCAATGAAGTCTTGAAAGAAATAGACCTATTCTATTTTTATTAAGGCCTTAAAAACAGTTGCTTTAATTTCTTTGCTTTAGTCAAATGTTTAAGTGAATTCAGTGATCCTATCATAAAGTATAGGATAAGAAGAAATTTTTCCAGGGTAGCATCTGGAGTAGGTTAGGTTAAATTCTTGGAACCAGACATTTGATTTCTCTTCTCAATAGACTCAATAGCCATACACATTTCATCCCTTCTTCTATCAGGTAATTTGTCATCTTTTGCTCTGCAGAGACACTCTGCAGGCAAGTTCATATGCAATTTACGTTACCAATTACCTAATGGTTAATAACCATAAAAGGTGACTAGCGGGAGCATGCTACCTGGCTAAACATGAGTGTATTCACTCTTCCTGCTGAAGGAACCTGACAAGCTTCTAGTGGCCAGGCAGCCATCAGTCAGGTAGGACAGTGCTGGCCTCCATCAGATCAGTTTCAGGTAGTTGTTGGAAGGTCTGATCTCGGAACTTCCTAGATTGGTCCTTTGACTCTGTTGGTTTTCTTGGAGTCTCATATACAGTTTTGTGTCAGTAAACTGGAATCGTGCCGCTACTGTTACTCTACAGCATCACCTTTTTGTTTGGAATTCCATGTTGCATGTCTTAGCTTTAGCCGTCTTGTTGCTGGGTAAAGTCTCAAGTAAAGCTGAGCCAAGACCCTAGCTAGTACCTCACAAAACTGAACACAGTGTCAAAGACTGCTGATACCCCAGGCCAGGTGTTATGAAAAACAGTGGCACACCAAAACAGTGAGCTTTGACTGCTATGCCATACTTAGCCTACAGAAAAGAAGGCTGAAATTAGGATGTTAAATCCAAAACAGCTGTATCCCTTGAACTAAGCAGAAGGGACAGCTCAGGCTAAGCTTAGGTGCTGGATCCTCTCCTTGCCTCCCACAATGCAGCAGGGCAGGTAGGAACAGGTAAATACTGTGTTGTACCTCGCCTGAGATGCCAACATGAAATTCAGTCTCAAAGGGAAGTTGTTCCTGCCCTCTCTCACACTCAGCTTTTCCCCACTGCATCTGATGGTCTCCTGAACGGGGATATTGCAGCTGCCTGTCTTGTAACTGGGAAGAAATTCCCAACTGTTCAGACTGGAAGGGAGAGCCATGCCACCAAGATAGAACAGGTATGCATATGTCAGATAAAAATTAATGTGTCATTGTTATATCTAGTCCATGCATAAGCGTAAGAAATTTGAAATGGTGATGATGAGGTAATTTTTGTTTTGAAGGACCTCCTAAAGATGGCAGAGTCGAGGTATAATACATGTAGGATTTTCTACCCACCCTGCTCTGCAGCCTCAGGTAGGACTGGCATTAACTTGCATAGTAAAGATATCCTCATCTTCCTCCTATCTCGGATGTCCTGTTTTACAGATATTTGTGTTGTCAGAATTGTACTCCATTTGAGAAAATTCCAGTAGCAGGGCATCTGAATGGTCAGGATTTCTCTGACATCCAGACTCCATGGGAGTACATGGGTACTGGCTTGGAAGATCTATGCACGGGTATAGATGTAATCCATTGTTGACTGGTTCACAAATATTTGGGCTTCTTGAGCCATGCGATGAGCCTCCACAAAAGAGCATACAGAACTCATGAGTACAGAAATATTATTTATTGGCTGCACATAGCATGTAGCAGAAAGATAGAAGTAACATGCTATCAGACTACTACTACAGCATGCTTACCACTCCCAGTACAGGCACCCAGTGAGTCCCTGCTGCCCACACACATGACAGTTAGGTGTGGAAGTGTGCTTCTTGGATCAGGCTGAACTTCAGTATTGCTGAGTTGCTATCTTTGTACACTCCTGTGTTTTTCTTGGGTATTKGGCTACTTTATACCTTTTTCTGTTGGAAGTGTTCTCTGAGTTACTATCGGGTTTCATTTCTAAGATAGCATTTCTTGTAAGAAGCCTGCTGGCTGCCTTACAGCTCAGGAGGGTATTTTTCATGGTAAAATACAGAACGAGGTCCCAAGTCATGTATCTTGCCTGAGACCCTTTGTCACACACCCATGAGCTGTGGGGTGAAGTTCCTGTCCCTGATGGCTCAAGGACACTGACATTCTCATGATTGCCCTTATCCTTTAGGTTTGGTGCTGAGGCCTGGTATCCAACTGCAACACTCCCTGGTGGGCTACAGTTGCAAGTCATATTCAATGTCTTTTAATGGCTCTAACCACAACTCCATCCAGACTCGTTCCTGTCGCCACAGTTTGCTCAGAAGGTTGTGTTGGTCTTCACTATGGTTCTCACACAGCAGCATCCTCTGGTTTTGTTAGCAAGTATGTCATATCAAGGATGTAACTAATAGCACTTCTAACATTAAAACTCAAAAGCAGAGCACAGTGTCCAATCGTAACATGATTTTCAAAACTATATGAAAAATAACCTTCTCATTAATAAGGAATGTCTGTAGATTACAATTCATTTAAAGCTGGAACTCTATTACTTTGTACATTTTGTGTAATGACTGAGATTTCCTTTATTGCAGCTGCCAATGTGGAAAATTAAACGTGGGTTCTGAAGTGTAATCATGCACGTCTTGAAGTGTAATCATGTGTRTCTGGCCATATCTGTAGGTCTCATTATAAAGCTCCTCCTTACAAACGTTGTGGTATGATAGCTAACAACTCTATACATACTAAAAAGAGTTTTATGTATATTGAACACTTGCTTTTCATCAACAGTATTGTTTGTACAGGATATTCTAATGCATAAATAACTTTGCTTTACAGTATTAATTGGAAACACATCTATTTACATGGAGCGTATTTGATACGCATTGCTATCATGATCTATAGAAACATCAGTCAGTGGTTTATATATGAATAAAGAGTGGTACAGAAACTGACTGTCAAGGCTTCAACATCTAGAAATACTTACTGCCTGCTAATAATTAGGTTTGGGTTGATATATCTGTTGATGACTAAAATGCAGCAGTAACATGATCTTTAAAAGTGTTGATCTAGGGGCCTGAGCTTTCTGTTGTTCCAGGAGCCAGCAATGTCTTGAGTTTTATGACTTCAGGCCTTTTCCCGAACATTTATGACTTTAATTTAAACTTTTTCTTAAGACTGTAAAATTCATTAGACTTTTGTTTGCCATATCTCTTCAGGTGATGTCTTCAATGAATTTTTTGTGGAAGTGACATTCTCTTGATTATAACTTTCTATGGTTATTATTCATATAATATGGTTATTAATCTAAACAAAAGGCTAATACCACCAAGATATTAATATTTATGAAAATAACATCAGCTATCAGCAGTAGATTGTCTCTTGCATTTGGTGTAGTTGTCTACTAAGAAAGGTTATCTAATTGGCATTGCATTTGGCCCATTTTTATATGCTTTCTATTATAGACTATCTTCATTCATACAACAGACCTCTGCTCTACCTAACTTATTAACTAATATTTTGTTAATGACTACATTCACTAGTTTTGAGCTGTTACTTACAGTTCTTATGACAGCTAAAGCTGAATGATATTGCCCTGACTGTTGTTCTGAATCTATGTTTGTGACTGTTATAGTCTCAGTTTCAGAGGGATTGGAGCAATGAACTACTGCATATTCTTTAAACTAAAGTGAATAAACAGATGTACAAGATGAGCGTGCCTTGCTGCTTAAATTTAAAAAACGCAAATAACAAACAGTTGAAACTTGCTGACAGATTTTCCATATTTTACCTTTCTTTATGATGTTGAAGAAAAGTCCATCATCTGGTATAATTAGATAGGAATAACCAGACATATGAATAAATATGAAGCTTCAGTTTGCATTATTATGTCCCTATGCCCGCATCCTACAGTTCCCTGACGGTTAGGGAGGCAGAGGGCAGTGGAGTAGCAGAAGAAGGTGAAGAATATAAAAGCCATTAGAGTGTCACAGGAGYCTAGTGTGGATGTATTGAAAATCGCTGGCCCACATTAACCTAGGAAATCTGTGGCACATCAGAGAAAAATGCCAGTTCACTTGATTGCAGTTTTATACTTTATCAGAAGGTTACTTGAAATGCAGGTTTCAGGCCATGCAGAAATATAAACAAGAAAAACAGAGGGAAAAATAAACGTCTCATCTAGATTTTTCTAACTCCAAGCCAAGCTCTTAGACTTATTAAATGGTCTGAACTTAAAAAAATATAACAGCATTAGAACTTAAAACCTAATGCATCACAGGCATAGAAGGAGACTTTGTAACCCCAGTGATACAATTTTACAAAATCTTCACCTTTCAGAGAAGGCTGCTGTGTATACTTATGCATACTTTTATGACCCCTTATTTATTTTTTCTTTTAAGCTTTCAGAATCTTGATTATTAAAAATGACCAGCAACCCCTCATATTGAGTGTCAGAACAGCTGACACAAATATTGCCTATTTGTCACAGCGTCCCAAAATTCCCAGTGCTTGCTTTGTAACCTRTAATAGCACAAAGCAGTGTCATTTCATATATGACATTTCAAAGCTGCAATACAATTAAAAAAAAAWGGATTCTATTCACTAACTTGTGGAAAGTGTGGTTTGTAATTACTGGTAAAATATCATTTAGGAAGTATTTGAATGGGTTTTGGGTGTTCATAATAAAYTTCGTAAATTTTCAAGGTGTCACTATTAACACAAGCCTGGAAAAATACTCGGAACTGTTGTGTTTGGTATTTATTATGCATCGTCATTAACTATTTAGTGAAAAAGTTTTTTCCAATCAGGAAGAAAAAAAAATCATATTGGCTAAGATGACAACCCACACTATCCAAATATTAAATAACAAAGAATAAGACGGGTTTTCAAACAAGCTGTAGAAAGAATACTCAGCAAAGTCAAACCATGGGCAATATTCACAAATATGGGGACAACTTTGTGAACTATTCAGCAATCATTAAATATATTGGATATCCAATGACATTCTTGGTGTTGGAAAATCACTGCAAGTCTTATGTTACTAGGCAAATTGCAGACTATCCTAAGTTTTGCAGAACTTTAATTACCCAAGATTGTTTTTCCTTTGAAAAACATTTTATTTTTGTGCTTCAACACTACAGGGGAAAAAAAAAAAAAAGTGTAAYCTTAGAGTGAAAATAGAAAGCAAACAAAAATAACTCAGTTTATTCTCCATCATCCCATCATCACCAGCAGCTCATGATTTTTTAATAGTAGAAGTTGATAATGTTGACTATTTGTAGAAAAAAAAGAAAACCAGTTCTATTTTAGTTCTGCTTCACTATTGCACTCTGCCTTTCACAGTTGTCTACATTTCAAATCTCTGGATCCAAATCTCAACTGATGTAAATTGGAGTTGCTGAATTGTCTTCCAAGAGTTTTGCCACTTATTGAAAAATCCCTGCAGTGGCACCCTGCAATAGCCTGCTATAGCAGAGTTCAATTCCTTTTCCTCTGATTCTTGAAATTACGTGTTTTAGTATACCTGATGACACATGTATGTACACTTATGACGTGGTGAAGAGTGCAGACATCCTTATGTACTTCCCTGGCTAGTACAACATATGCAAATATGTTTAAGGACGTGGAGTAAAAAAATTGTCAGGAAACACTAAAAAAGGCAATGCACTGTAGTGAAAATCCAGCGGTAAAAAATGAAAAAAATCTCAGAGAGCTGAAGCACTATTTCTTTACACATATTTGAGATTTCCTTTGCTGAATTATCTAAATGGTTTTAACAGATAGACTCAGAAAGAGACATGCACATTCAAAAGAAGATAGTGTCCTGGTTTCAGCTGAGATAGAGTTAATTTTCTTCTTAGTAGCTGGTATAGTGCCGTGTTTTGGATTTAGGATGAGAATGATGTTGATAACACACTGATGTTTTGGTTGTTGCTAAGCAGTGCTGACACTAAGTCAAGGACTTCTCAGTTTCTCATACTGCCCGGCCAGCGAGGAGGCTGGAGGTGCACAAGAAGCTGGGAGGGGGCACAGCCAGGACAGTTGACCCAAACTGGCCAAAGGGATATTCCATACCATATGACGCCATGCTGAACAAAAAACTGGGGAGGTTGGCTGGGAGGGTGGGGCCACTGCTCGGGAACTGGCTGGGCATTGGTCAGCGGGTGGTGAGCAATTGCATTGTGCATCACTTGTTTTGTATATTTTTTATCATTATTATTATTTTCCCTTCCTTTTCTGTCCTATTAAATCACCTTCATCTCAACCCACAAGTTTTAATTTTTTTCCAGTTCTCTCCCCCATCCCATTGGCGGGGAATGAGCGAACGGCTGTGTGGTGTTTAGCTGCCTGCCGGGTTAAACCACAACAGGGAGTCGGCATATAGCCTAACAGGCTGATAGCAAGAATCTCACCAGGGCTGCGGGATGCCAAAGTTTGCGTCTATGTTGACATACTAGTGAAAGAAAGTGTTAAGAGTTTTTTCTGGCAAGCACCCACATTGACTGACTGTGACACATTTCTGTGATGTTATTGTTGACACAGCAGCCCTATTTCTTATTGGCTGTTTTGTTAGGCAGTGTTACTAAGACCAATTTACAAAAACGTCATCTTTCATAAAGTTGTCACTTGCTGTTACAAAAGAGACCAAGGTTCTAGTGTAAAAGTGCGCTAGTTTCAGATAAACTGTCCACAACAAAGATTTTTCAGAAGGGTCCTTTTTAATTATTTTTATTTGCCTGAAAGACTTTTCCCCTTCTCTGTCCCCGTTCTCATTTGAACATTAAATTAGGCATTAGGTATAAATTATGTTACTTTCTTTTCCAAATATTTTTATTGTATTTGTGATCCTGCTGCTATTTATTATGTATGGGACCAATAAACAGCTATACTCATTTGAAAAAGTAGACAAGTTTGAATTCATATGAATTTACATCCATAAATGGTATCTGTGCAATTGTAATGAAAGTAATTTATGGTTAAGGCAGAGCATAGGGTAAAAGCATATTAATTTCAACAGAACTGTGATACCATGGAGGTGCCCTCTGTGTCTTCTGTGTTAATAAGACAGCTTGACATTTGCCAAAATTTTCTCCTAGCTGATAAAAAGACAGCAATYGGCGATCTATGTCTTTTGCTGTTGTCTAGTATTGCTGCACTGTGCTGGGAAACAGTCGCACAGTACTGCACCTCAGAAGTGTCTGTTTCTTATTAAGCCACTCCTAAAAAAGGGCAAATTCTGTCTTTCATTCCAGCCATTTAAAGCCTTTACATTCAGTGGGTATGTATAGCTTTATACGTRGTCAGAATACAGATCAAGCTGTGAAGTTTTTCATGGCCAGTTCTTTGTAATCTTCAAAAAGGAAATGCCTTTTTGTTTGTGTGCATAGTAAAGGACCTAAAATTAGGTCTTTTCAGTCTATGAAAATCTTTTTTTCCTTATAAGTGGGAGAACTCCATTGATCTGCTCCAATTTGACTTGATTTGGAGAACTATTTAAACCTTCCCACTGAAATACAGAAAAGGCCAAACAGGAGACGTCTTATTCTGGCAGTACACTCAGTTTTGCTGCCCTGCTGATGTAAACACAAATGAGAAGAACYTGTATCACCAACCATGAGGGTGTTGGTGGAGTGAAGCTTGATTCGGCACTAGGCATTTGTACAGGATTGCAGCCAAACTGCTGAMTTGTGGATGACGGCAGGAGCAGACCCCACCAGGCTGCTGGCAGCGCTGACCCAGGCAGCAGGTGATGACTCAATGTTTTGGACAAGTTCCCTTAGTGCATGTACTTACATGACGTCTGATTTTTTTAAAGTCTTGTTAGGTCTTCCTGCTGTACAAGAAGAGATGTCACAACCACACACAGAAGACATGTAGAAGGGAACACAACTCAAGTAATGCTATCACAGCTTTTATCAACAAATGTTTCACGTCATGCCAACAGCTAGCGCAGCAGGAATCTCTAGTTTAAGGAGAGTCCATTGACACACAGAGGTGAAAACATGAGTTGTTACTTCATTTGTATCTAGCAAAAAAAAAAAAAAATACAGAGCACAGACACAATTTAACTATGCAAGAGAGACTAGAGGAAAAGGAAGGATTTGAGAAAGGGAGTAACCACATTTTTTATACAGGAACTATTTTTTTTCATTGATTGAAAACAAGTAATTACCATGCACTCTATGAGAAATGACATGTAATGGAGAAGGCAATTCCAACTCTAAAACTGAAGGAAACCAAGGTCACACAAGAAAAAGAAGGATATATGTTTCTTTCCTCACATAATTGAAGGATGATTTTTTGGGGGAAATAACAGATTAGCAAATGCCAAAATAAAATGAAGGATCAGACACAGAATACTAAATTCTGCAGGAAAGAAAATACAAAATAAACATAGAATAAATGCCAGATTAAAACTACAGGGAGTATATCAAAGAGCAACCATACAAAGCAAGCAAAATTATTACCTATTGAAAATCTGCCTTGATTATAGCTGAGTTCTACTGGTTAATGTCCAGCTCCTAAGGATAATTTTACTAGCGTATAGATATTTGGAAGAGTTAGGTATTGCCTTGTTTTAGTATAGTTTGTGGCTGGCATATATGGTAGAGGATGTAGTGCTAGAATGCCTCAGGAAACTTATAATCCAAACTACTGGTTATCAATGCAATAAGAACACAAGAAAGGGCAAAGCTGAAGGAAAGAAGTCAAAGAGCAGGAGAAAGACAACTGGAGACAAAAATCCTGCCTGAGAAATGGAAACTCAATCACCAAGAAAGATCCCAAAGGCAAGGAAAACCAGATTTTTAATTTTCTTTACACATTCTTTCCACTGCTTGAGGATTCTCTATAGAGAATTTAAAAATCTATCATATTTATTGTTGGTTTGTGCCCAGATCCTCCAAGGCGTTCAAGAGCCTAAGTTTTGTTTAGGATTTCAAGGGAAATGGGAYTCCTACACAGGGACCAAAACACCTTAGAGGACTTAAGACTTGGGGGGATGTTTATGCAGTTCCTTTTTTCAGTTGCATTGCAATTTTCATGATAAAGGCTTGGTCTTGTAACATATGTATTTTTCACTTAATGCAGTTTGCAGCGTCTATGGYGGATATCACGTTTCCTGAAGTGCATAGATTCCTCTGGTTCCAAACATCTACAGATTTCAGATGTATGCAGATCAAAGTGGAGGGTTTTTTTGCTTGAAATAGTGTCTTCCTCAAAAATGACCTCATTCTCTTTGTAATCTTCTTCAGAATTCCTTTCAGGAATTCCAAGATTCCAGCTGAAAATATGATCATCTAAGTTGGCCTTTACTGAGTGAAAGTAGAAAAGCAGTACATAAGTGGAAGCCACCTTAAACAGTTACTCTTTCTGATTTCCACACCARTATTTTGTTTAGGTGAGTCAATGTACTACTGAGTACAGAAGGTCATCTGTGCATTGCAAGTTCAATTTTAACTTATGTTGCCATTTGCAATGAGGGATGCATTTGATTTAGATTCAGGTTTAGGTAACTCTGTTGACTTAGAGGCAATCAAAAAGTGTACAGCACCTGCCCAAACCACCTAACCTATTCAGTATAAACACATATAGCCAGGAATTTATAAGTAATGCCACCTTAGATGGAGATGGGGCATTTCTGACCTTTTGTTATTATCCAGTACAGAATATCCTAGCTGTTGTATGATGTGCATGACTCTTAGTGGGAATAAAAAGCTCAAACATGACCTTAAAAGTACTGTCACAAAATCCCTGTCTGCTGGTTGCATGAGAGTCTTTTTTCTCTGTAAGGCTGGCAGTAGTGCTTAATATTTTTAGTCACCCCATAAATGGCCACAGAGCACTCAGTGACACGCTTGACAAACTGTTTATAATGTGCAAAAAATCTGTAGACCCCTTCTGCAAATCAGTCCTCAGTGCAACTGATTATCAGGCAACTGAGCCATCCAGGTGGCTGGATTTTGTTTGGCTCTTCTAACTCCTTGAAGTGTGCAGAAGCTCCTTTTCCCTCACCTTATTCTTTCACTTGGGTGCTCTCCCCTCAGCACAGGTGTAGATAGTTTTGGCTGCCTCACACTGATGCCAAAGTGGATTTAGACAATGATGTTGTCAGGTGTTGCTATGTTGAAAGTCATTCAGAGAAAATGTATTATTTTCAAGTGAAGTGGAAACAGTGAGAAAGAAATAATTCATAAGCATACAAAACTGGAGGTGATCTCCATTAATGTTTCAGCATGCACAGCAATATGATCTTGTCAAGAGACTGAAGAATGCACATGCTTTATCTTTACTTGCATTCCTTCYGAAACAAACAAAATTAATAGAAATAGACTTCTATTAGCTTTTGCACAGTGTTCATAACAGTCTATGCCAGTAGGGCCTACCTGAGTCCTGTGACGAAAGAAATGAATTTCAAATGCAATGGCTCAAGTGACCTTAAAACACTTCCAATAAGCATAAGTTTCCCTTGGTATTTATCTACCAAGGACATTCTTGGTAAATGCATTCATCTTTTGAAAAATAAATGTTTGCCATCATATCCCTGCAAACAAGCTAATAAAACATGAAAAAAACCCAAAACAAACAGAGAAACAAAATAATAAAAATGTGAGAAAAAATATATTAAATATATTTGAAGCTACTTTTCTGTGTATTCAGAGTTCATCATAGATCAATGGGTTTTTTTAGTGTGAGATGATGTAGACAGCTGTAGTTGTCTGTCTTATTGCATGGCAATGACTTTGTTCTCAAACTCATCCAATCTGATACMTGTTACATGTTCCCATTTTCCTTGAAGGATCTGAGAACCACCRTGGATAAGAGTAAGATATTTATGAAGTGTTTGAGTTTCTGACAAACAGATTTAAAAAAATGCCTACAGTAGAGCAGTATCATGAATCTAATTCATTAAGTTGACAGTATCTACACCTTATACTATACTTCCTTATATGGAGCCATTACCAAATACCAAGAAGTGTGTAAGCTGAGACAAGCTGAGAATTCATTCCTTCTGTCTGGAGTGTATCGTGGCAGCAACAGCTCCACAAAGAGTATGCACATCAGCATAAATACATGCCTTGACCCTGCTCTAACCACTGCCATAACAGTACTGCAAAAGAGAATGAGAGAAGGAAGAAAAGACTATCAACTAAGGTAAAACCACAAACAGAGATTTCAAAAGCACTAAAAATATTTAACAAGACTTTAAGTGATTTGTTTGATATCTATCTGCTCACAGGAGTTTTATCATTGTCTTAATTTTGAGTTTCGGGCTTAAATGAACTCACAATTCAAACGATAAATTCTCCTCTCTCATCAGAATTTTTAAACCATGTAAGCCAGAAATTYAACACATGTTTCAGATTCAGGTACAGGGCTTGTTTTTCCTTAAGAACTTTTTTGGCAATAAAACTTTGGTAAAGTTTTGCCTCATTCAGTTTTTGTTTGAACATTTCCTGAAGCTGCCATAACTGCAGCACTCCATTGCAAAGGCAAAACTTCTGGGACAAGCACTCAGATTAAGACTGAAGGGTGTGTAGGCTAAAATAAGCAATAGAGAAAGAGTGAAGGGGAGTATGTGATGGCAAAATGAGTCAATAAACTCATTACTTCTTTGCTGTTCCACTGAACAGAAGCTCTCCTAAATTACATTTAACTTCAGGTTTTGTGAATAAATACAATCATTTTAGTTTCCAAGGTAATCAAAGTAAGGCTAACCTATTTGAATTCTCTTTTAAAGATGGAAGCAACTGTCCCAGAGCTTGTCTAATATTCTGGTTGAGTGACTGGTATTTCATACTGGTATATAAAAAGCAAAAACCATTAAAACAAATGTATATCAGAAAAAGATCTGAGGAAAACAGAATCACTGAATACTTGGCCCAGGCATAAGTTTTTACATATATTCCGTGAAAGAAGTTACCATATTTAGATTAACTTTTTTAAATGGTAGCAGCAGTCGGTATATTCAAACCAAAGCCTAAAAAATGATCTTAAGGACTTTGCAGAAAGTAATGTAACGACAATGAAGGAACAGCTGCTGGATTTCTTTGGAAAAGCTTTGGCCTATTCAAAGAGAAACAATATAATTTGAGCATTGTCATTAACTTCAGAGAGGTTCTTTGATCACATCTGAGAGGAACAAGAAGGTTTGAAGCTGAATGGTAAAAAAGATGTGTATGAATTGTGCTCTGAGTATGCTGTCATTGCACCATTATTGCTCACACTTATTATAAGAGGTGACCTTAGAAGGAAAGTAGCCTGCCTTGCTGCCAGAGCAGCAATTTTTGTAGCAACACATGGAAATGCAATAGATTCTACAAATCCACAAAAGCTGATTAGTCAGGATCTTGAAAGAGTTTGTCTTGAACCTAGCATTCTATCTGATCATTCAGGTCTGCTAATGGCAAAAACCTGGGTACACAGTGATTGATTAAAAACCCACAAAACCGAAGACATTATGGATCCAGGCACTGAGCTAAAAATAACTTTCCCTCCCTGAAGATCAAAAAGCCCAAAACTTGAACTTTTTATTAAGATGAACAATATTAATAATAATGGCGTATAAAACCAGTAAGTTAATGAAAAGTCTCAAAACAAACAAATAAACAAACCCACTAAACCTCTCCAAACAAAATTAAAAGTCCTCAAGCAAAACATTGCAAAAAATACTTGGTCAAACTGAAAAAAAAGAAGAAGAAAAAGAAGGAAAAGCAATCCCTCAAATATAATTTCAGAGGACTCTGAGAAGAAAGAGACACTTGCTATATGACAAGCAGAGGCTCTGTTTATGTTTTTGTTACTTTGTGTAGGGCAAAGATATGCCTCAGTTTCTCCAGTAATAAGACTGAGATAATGACAGTTGCCTCCCGTGTACAATGCTTTGGTCCTTGTGGGCTACTGAGTGCATTAAAATACACAAGGAAATACAGCCTAATAGGTGGCATTTTTATTGAATTCTTGGAAATGTATTCAAACTAAGCAATTGTTTTACAAACATATGGCATTAAAATATATACATATACATTGCAGTTGTATTGGCATTGAATGGTCTACAAGTAGAAATTCTTATTAAGTTGTCTCTTCAAGGCAGTATTAGACAAGAAGAAGGGTTGAACTAAAAGCAATGGTAGAAATGGACATTGACATGAGCTTCACTCAGAAACAGAAGAAATTAAATTATGATGTCTCATCACGACTAATGCTTTTCCCACCCAAAAGATACTAAGGGCTTAAACCAGACAAAACTATTACAGAGAAAAAAGGGGAAAAAAGGGAAGTTTGGGAAAAAATGTATTTATATTTAGATGATTTTACCAACCCACCAGGATGCCTTGGCAACAGTGCTGATGACTTGTGAGATGATTGCTCATTCCTTGTCATACATTGCCCCTTGGGATGAGTTGCTCAGAGTGAAAAAGGAGATCTGGGACAGGTTCAGGTCTTGACTAGGGGAAGGACATCATCAGAGTCATGATCACATATCCCAACCAAAACAATCGAAGCTGAGACATTGGGTAAGCAAGGTCTCGCTGATGTGTTTTGTACATTTAACTGCCCCTCCTCTCCATCTCAGCTCCACTCAGTGCTTTACATTTCAGCTCTGTTCATTGCTGCTTAGCAGCTTGTAAGTGACTCTGATCTTCCTTGAGCAGTCAATGGCAAATGTGATCTCAAAGGAATTGTCCAACAGAGATAATAGCTAAGTTTCAGAGCTAAAGGAAAACATATCCCAACTACTGCCCAAAAAGTTCCTCCAGTTCAGAAACTCTTCACTATTCTTCTCCATACAGGTGCCAGTGCTGAGCCTTTACTCTTTTTAAGGAGATAGGTTAATCTAAGGCTCCTTTCCATTGGGTTTTCACTTATTTTTTATGCCAAATCATTGCAGCTTAAGAATTCTTATAAATCATCTTAACTTTATATACAACTGTGGCTAGTTTTCTTTAGACAGTTGATATACTAGGTGAAGCCTGAACGTACTGTTCATTAGTCATTGAGAAGGTGTCTTTTCAAATAGTTGAAGGTTAGACAAGTCTGCATAGATATCTCATTAATAGGATTTGTGCATCTCTCTACCACATAGAGTTCTGCAAATCTCCCCTAGAAAAAAACCTACCCTTCTCAGGGGGACAGGATATTTCACACACCTTGTTTCTCAGACTGAATTAGTGGGAATTAGTTTTAATGGCAAAGTTCTTTGGGGGAAACTTAACTTAGTACTCTCCACAGTTCGCATCTGTAATTTAAAATTGTCCCGTCAGAATCCGTAAGTGTTGTTCCTCTCAGAAACTGGGCTGGGTTTGGCTCTTAAAATATCTGAATTTACTCACAGAAGAACTTGAAAATATGATTGTATGGAGTAGGTCCAAGTCCTGACATTTTTTTAAGTAGAATTCTTATGTGTCAGTTTTCAAGTTGGTCCACTAGGAGCTTACATGTCCAGAAATTGAAATAGTACTTATACATCTTTGTTACAAATTGTTATTGACAACACAACCTTTATCCTAAAATGACGTGTTTCTGGTGACTTGGTGTCTAGATGTATCTAGTATATTAGGCCACAGAAGTTTTTTGTATTCACAGTGAAAATGACAGCTTAATTAAACTGCTTCCAGATTCCTTGTTCACTCAAACTTTGAAGTGCTAGTGGGTATAAGTAATTTTCTTCTTGCCAGACTGGAAATTTAAATTTTACTCTTCAATCCAGTGTTTTACTTCTTCCCTGAGGTTAAATTGAATGAGCATTGGTGACAATTCAGTTCTCCTTACGGAGAACTGCCTCCACAGCAGCTATAGTATCAGAAGATTTGATGTCTGCAGCAGGAAGCAAATAACTTAAGCCCCAAGGTGAATCAGTAGATTAAGAATGGATTAATATACCATACTGCTTCAGTACTAGTAATAACAGTACATAGGCTCGTTTAGAGCTCCAAGTCTAATATTTTCCCTGTGATCCCTTTGTTTGAGATGCACTTGCATAGGGAAGGGTCTTTGCAGGTTTCCTGCATGGTTAAAGGAGAACAGAGGTCGCTGGACACTGCACCCTAAGTTGCCATCCAGCAGCTCCTTAAGGAGCTCAGGGTTGGGAGTGGGCTCCTGGCCCTCAGCTTGTCCTTTTACACCCACACTGGGCTGATTGCTGCAGAAGAAAAGCAATTCTTTCCCTAAATGGAGGGAGATGAGCATGGGCATCTATCCCTATGCCAGGAATGGCAGCAGTGGGAGAAGTGTCAGCTGTGGATAGAGTACCTCATAAGCATTAAGACTCAATTAGATGTACGTTTTCATTTCATAATTAAATACATCACTTCGCCAATATACATTTAACTTGGAGACTTAGATCTCTGTTGGACCATAGAAAGTGCACAGTTCTGAATAAAAGGGATTGGTTGAAAAAGATATTGGCTTCAGAGCCAATAACATGTTTCCTATAGCATGACAGACTCCGGGTAGTGCAGAATGAAAAATAAAATAAAATGAAACCCACTTTCTTTAGAATTTTAACAGTATCACTTTTTCATTTGTCCATCCTAGTAGAAATAAAAATCCAGTTCTAGTTTTTGGTTCTGTTTTTTTTTTTTTTCCCACCTTTCTGTTGCTTTTCTTTCCATGCCCCTGGAGAAAAAAAAAAAAAAAAAGATTTCATTAAGTGCATTTGTCATTTATTTTTACTGTTTAGAAAAAAGTTGATTAAATACCTTGACTATTTAAGAAACAGATACTGACAACTGGCTTCTCAGTTAAGTGGGACAAACAGCATTTGAAAGCAGTGAACTGCACAAGTTTACATTAATTGAAACTCTTACCGTGTATGATTAAGTTCCTGCCAGGTAGTTAAGCATCTGAGAAATGTGACAGAAAGAACTGTGACAATAGCAGAAGACTTGCAAGCTTCTTTCTTCATCATACAAGCACTGATGTTGCTAGAAAAAAACAAGATATTACCTGTTTTGCTAACTAACGTAACTGCACCCTGTGTCACAATAATTTCCTTATGTAGTGAATGTGGGTAAACTTCAAGTTCTGACTTATGAAATAAACAGGTGTGAGATAGGAAAAATACAAAAATTCTTGTACAAAGTCTCTTCTTAAACAGGAATACAAAACCACAGCTGCCTCATGTTAGGATTATGACAACATTTGTAATACTTAAATTTTACAGATTTCTGAAACCTAGGTAAATTAGTAATTATTTTTTCATCCAGCCCCAATCAGAATACTTTCCAGAAAACTGGAAGATCAGATTTATGATGTTCTTCCCTTCAGAAACAATGACTTAATGATAAAATAGAAGAAGAAGTTTTAGATTTATATTTTTCCCATTTTGAACAAGCCAAGTGCACCAGAGTTGTATGCTTCCTTTGTGTATCTGTCTATAATTCCTTCTGAAATTTAACATGAAAATTTGGTTTAGGAGAAGTTAAGAAGGGAGTTTTGAGGGTTCTTGTAGATGCAGATCAGTAAAAATCACAGAAAAGATGCAAAGGTACTGACCTTTCATCCTGACCTTGGTGATACTGTTCATTAGGTATTGCCTGCTTTGCTGACCTAAGCCTAACTCTTTTCTGATGTTATAATCACTGCAAGAATCAAAACAAAATGCTTGACCCACATTTCCATAGCAGCGTTGGACCCTTGGCCCTCCACAGCTAGGCTGAGAAACAGAGTAAGGACATAGTGTTTTCCCGTTCCCATTTATTTCTGCATGTGTTTGGACACATAGCATGTAACAGAAGTTATTGCTGCTGTGCATTAGATATATTCAGAATATATTACTTTTTTTTCAGGCCCTTTTTTAGCATCTAAGCAGCCCAGGAAAAGTCTTTCTGTGACAGATTCAAGATACTTTATGTGGTGTCTTAAGGGGTCATCAGTACAGTTGCACAACCAAATAATGATGTCAAGCATATTTCATTTGCAGACTACTACTTATAGCACGTACTACTTATCTGCTAAAATATGGATATGCAGCAAACTTTTAAGTAATAAACTATTACAAGTTATTGTAGGCATCAAGTATCACAAGCTTGGCTTGTCTGATGAGCAAACCACACGCAGTCAACAAGCTCCTAAATCCTGCTACAGACTAACAAAGCTGCTTGAAACTATTTTGGAATATAACGAACTATGATCAATTATTCATTGCTGGACATCTTGGCCTATTATTCAGTCCAGTGTAAGTGCAATTGTTTTATTGTAGTGATATGTGTAGCAGTTCACAGAGATAAGCAGATTAATGTATCTGTCAAAGACAACTACATTCTATTGTACGTTAGCAAAAATTAAGTAAGCTCAGTTTTCATTAGAGACAGCCTCAAACTCTGACATGAGAGGGCAAGAGGGGAAGGAGATGATGGCGTGTGCCCAAGCCCCCTCTTTCGCTGGCTTTCAGCACACAACTTTAGCCTTGCAAAAGATTCCCTTTCTCTTCCTATCAAAATATTAACTGGTAATTACTAGTCATAAGCATGATGGCTTGTTTTTTCCTGGCTGGACTGGTGACTGGTTACTTTCTAAATACATTTTCTTCACCACCTACTAGTCATCAGTGTTGGGAATCTAATTTACATTTTGCATGCCAGTAAAATGATCTAATATGATTGGTTAAAAATACAATTTTATGTCTTGCACAAAACCCTTCCCAAAACAGCCTTACCTAGTAAGCAAATTTATTACATATTTGGAATCGTTGCTGGGGGTTTATGAGTCTGACTGTTGTTGCATATTTTACTATCTCACCTCTTACTCTTGCTATATACGGTAACATTGTGGGAACAGATGTACACATAAACCCATGAACCTCAGAAAAATCCATAAAACCTGGTGATAACAAGATAAGCCCAATACTATCAGTGCATCAGTAACACATCTTTAGAACAGGGAGATGCAGATACTTATTCAAAACAAACGCTTCTGTCTAAAATAACCCCATCATAAGATTTTTCTCCAGTGAATTGTACCCATTCTCTGGAGCTGAAAAAATATGCAGCTAACTCAATAAAATCTTCTGCGGAGCTGAGCTGAACATAACCCACTCTAATGCAATTATCCATGTTTCATTTAGAAGAGTGATCCTCCTGATGGCCCAGAGTACTTCTCCTTTAATAAGTGAGAGCATTTACATTTCATTAACATGCAAAGAGTTTCCTCAGAGTATTTTGTGAGAATGAAAAAAAAAAAAACAACTCAAAGAATCCAAAGCCAATCCTTTCTTTGTGCTATCTCAGCAGCAGTAATATTACAGTAAGTTGTAATGTTATACTAGAAGCATTTTTTTAAAAAACGTAGATATATTCAATCTGTTCTTTGCTTATGTATATACAAACTGAGAAAGGTGCTTTTAATTTAAGTTAAAGATTCTAAAAGGTTTTACTGACAAGCCAATAGGGACTCTTATGAGGTATCGGTGAAGTAATATACATGATGCTACCATATGGTACAGAATTCAGTTATGTGTTCAATGCTACAGTATGAAAAAGAGTCACTGTTGGCAATGACCCCCTTTGTGGGAATCCCTAAATGCCTGTGTAAGCAACCTCCTTTCTTATTTCTGTGCACAGTGTTGACAGCATGGATGTGCAGTAGATATCTTCAATTTCTTCCTCAGCAAAAGTGCAAACATTTTCAATCTCTGGAAACTTAAAAGGAATAAAAGTTTAAAGAGACATGGTAAATTTTTTCTAAAAAGTAATTATTTTAAAGCTGTGCAGGTACCCAGAGTTGTGTGCAAGGTCTAGTAATAATAATATTCAGTCTCCTTCTTCTCTGAGACCAAAGTACTCCTATGTGTAGTGTGGATGCTTGAGTATATACAAGTCTTCTAACAACAACTCCTGGCTTCCCAGCACCAAATAAACTGAAGGTGTCCTTACAAGGGTCAACATGATGCAGGATGATGTGCTGGTGGTGGTAGGAGCAGCTGAACAACAGTTCTCAGTGTTACTGCCACATGGATGCATGGCACCCAGGACCTGCAGAGCACCATTGTGGAGCTAGTTTCAAGGGTGCTAGGGATGGTGTACGTATAGACAGCTTCATTATTATCACACGGAAGTGAAGTACTGATTGCAGGTTTTATTCTGTTGCGAGTGCATCAGTTAGAAAAAACAGAGGAAGTACATGAAGTTAGGAAGAACAAGGGGGTGCATTCATGGAAGAGCAGTGTAGAGATTTTTCTCCCATGGAAATATCAGAAATAAAGCTTTCTTGTGTGCCTCGGTGTGTTTTGGGGGATGTGAAGCACTTGCTGTGGCTTTTAGGGAAAATTAAGGATGGGAAGTGAGACATAACAGACACCTTTCTGGTTTCTTATGGACTCTCTATTGAGGTGAGAGTCACTTTACGCTCTGCAATCACAGCTTCTCTTGTTCTTTCTGGCACAGCTCATTTGCATATGACTTGTAACACTTTTGATTTTTACACTGCACAAAATGCTTGCCTCTGGGAGAAAAAGATTTTTTTTTAATGAATGTTTGAATGCTTTGATTCAAAGGGGTTCTGCCTTCTAACATTGACTAACAGAGCAATGAGGAAAACAAGATGGGGTTCATCGAGATAAACAGTGACATTTACCTTCATGGTTATCTGACATGTAATGTCCTTCGTGATGCTTCTGCTCTTGCTATCCTTCAGCTTTCGCTATTGAAAGTGGCATTTGGACTTGGACTTGGAGATAATGTGTCAGCAGGGCATAAAAAAAAATGGTTACTTAATAAGAGCACTTCTTAGCTACTTTTCCTTGATCATGATGAGACTTGAAAGGAACCCACTGTGAAACAGAGCAAACTAATTTTACTCCTAAACTCCTATCTGATGAAGCATTATGCTTATAGTCTTCTTCAAGACTTTTTTGCAACCACCCCAGAATCCTTAGGGAATGGTATCTCTATGGTCAAACTTCCTCAGGCGAGAAAGTTTTCTGTCAAACTTTTCTCTGGTTCACTCCTGGGTGTGGAGATTTTCTTGGGTGGGAGAGATGGTGGTGTTCAGCTAATTTTCTTTACATTAATATGTCTTATTAATATAGCCAATGTTAATCTAAAGCAAAACATTTTCTTTATGTTTGCCTAATATGATCCTTCCATGACCATTACTAGCTAGCACAAATTAAGCTAACTGTGGAAGTTGCTCTGGTTTTCCAAATTGAGCAATTCAGATTTGAGAGAAGCAGTGAAGAGAGTGAAAGACCTATTGCACCCTTTTTCTGCAACAATATAGGACCTGTAGTTTGAAGTCTGATTTGCACAGATTCAAGCTTTAAAAGATATATTTACATAAACTATAAAAACTGGCAGAAGTTTCATATTAGACAAGAAGGAAAGAGAGAGAAAAGGAAGACAGATCTAAAGCCCTGCAAGTCCTGTTTGCTGCAGAAAACTTTGATATGAAGTCTTGCTTATTGATCAGCAAAAGGGTGAAACAGCACATAGAAAGCAGAAAGAGTCTGACAGCTGACGAAAAGTTTGAATTTACTCTTTGCTTTGCAAGAAGCTGCATATGAACAACAATAAAAATACTATGCCAGCTGGAAAAGCTGCTGTCTGTGACTCCAGTTCAGTGGAACACCAAAACCTTKTGGCTATGTCATTCACTAATTATTAGGACTGACAGATTCCAGAGTGACTCTGCTGCCATGCCAATGAGAACAAATCCTGGATGATTAGGTAGAGTTAAATGTGGACCATGCAGGGCTTACCATGAATACAGATAGCTCCCTGAACTTTACTGTTTGCAGATATTGTTAATTATTTTGTATGGCTTTCAAGAAAAAAGTTCTATGTACAAAGGCATTGTAGACCTTACTCTAATGTGGTCCTTGAGAGCAACAGGCATGTAATATTTAACCTGTTCACTGTGTATCCCAAAAGCTACCCCTAAATAACAGTAGAGGTGGAATGGAAATTATCAAAAAATTGTGCTACTTCAACAAACTCTAAGCCAGGGGTGACAATTTGTTCTCCTTTGTACTGAGGAGTCAATACAAGCTACTTGATTTTAAGGACATCCTGACAGTTTTAACTTTGGAGTATGAGGTTTTATTATATTCCTGCCTACATCTTTATTGTTATTCAAGCATTATCTTCTATATTGCTCTTGAAAAATGAAATGCTACTATGTAGATTTAATAGTTGCACTTATCTGGTAATTCTCTCTTCTAAAAGTGTCAATGTTGTTTTCTAGCAGTCAAAGTTTTAACCTGCATAATAAATTCACCTCAAATTAATTGCGATTTAATAACCTGATATATTGTTACTGAGTTGTGGTCTTGAAAGTTATACTGAGATCTTAAACCTTTCATTGTTTTCAGGAGGTGAAAGTCATCTTACAGATCTGTCGTTGTCATATAAAGGCAAACCTGAAACACACTGGTTAGATTTAATGCAGGTGCAGACATGAAGAGAGATTCTAGTTTGCAAATAGGAAATTCCTCTTTTGAAAATGTGACTACTGTGGTGGAAGTTTTGCCAAACTAGTCACTGCAATATTCATGACCCCTGCTTACTTCGACATTCAGTCTGTAGTCATGCAGTCTGAGTTACATTGCAGGGCTGTTCAATATATTCTGCAAAGAAAGGGTCTTGCATATTGTTAAATTTCATCACAGTCTAGTCCAAATTCAACTACATTTGCTATCTTGTAATAATTTGAAGGTAATCCAAGTACTACGCTATTCTGACTTCTCTTCTTGTAGTTTCCTTAATGGACCAAAAGAAAAAAATACTAATTGTATTTTTGTTGCATATTTCCCAAAATCAGGGGTAACACTGTGCCATTTGTGATAGATTTTTCAAGTTGTTCTATCTTTAGAAAAAAAATGTGTGAATTTTATTTTATGCAGAATCCAGAGACATTTCACTGGAAATAATCACTGAAGATTAAGATAATGACATTCACATGATTTGGAAAGATTCAGGACAGAGCTTTAAGTTAAAACTTTGACCTTCACATTTTTTTATGTAAGTACTGACACATGTATGAGCAAACCATTTCTTACTCCCTGTAAAATCTCCCCTACTACTAAGCTTGTCACTGTTTTACTAGTCACCTATGGGGTTCCATACAAACATAACTAAGATATGTTCACTTCTCAAGCCATTTCCAAGCCACTGCTTTCTCTCTTGCCTTATGATGGGTTAACGGTGTATGAACCAGCTCATTAAAAAACTCTCTCTAATGCTGCTGCTAAATCCAATATCGCTTTTCTTCTTCAGCCTCAGGGCTTTTTTCTTTTTCTTTTTTTTTTTTCTTCTTTTCCACATGAAAATACATCTTTAGAGTCCAGCACTGTATAATGAATAACATCAGCAGTGGCAGGATTATCATACATTCATTGGTACAATAATAATGTTTCCTGAAGGTTTCAGGAATTTGTTTTAGCCTCAGACTAGTCAAAGTATCTCTGTCAATATTTAATCTGTATTGACTCATGACTTGATTACAATGCATAATGCTGACCGCATCAATCTTGCCATAAAGTCTGGCTCCTGCTTCTGACAAAACTCTATTGATACATTTGATTCATCCTGACATTGCAAAGCTGAAAAACTGCTGACATTTTCACTCTCTATAAATTTGTTTATATTATTACCCTGAAAGGACACATAGCAACATCCTGCTAGGTTATCTGCTGCTTCTGTTTGTCCTTTCTTGTTTCAAATGCAAAAATGAAACAAAGCAATAACAAACATACAAAACCATGTAAGGGTCTAGAAATAGGCTTTAAATTGTATCTTCTCTTGTGAACATCTTCTCCTTCCTCATAGAAACCCGAAGTAAACCAATTAAACTTGAAGACTTCTGTTACTTGTTCTGGCATTAAACAATTCTTCCCAGCAAAACATCTTGGCACGTGTTTAACTTTGTAGCATTACCAAGTCCT
Organism: Oceanodroma leucorhoa; assembly: GCA_030449065.1. Taxonomy (NCBI): domain Eukaryota; kingdom Metazoa; phylum Chordata; class Aves; order Procellariiformes; genus Oceanodroma; species Oceanodroma leucorhoa. Next base: position 81,589 of record JASVER010000126.1, on the reverse strand, counting down.
TTGCTGAAGAGATATATGTTTAGGTGCTAAAAGCTTTTGTTGAGCTGTGCCCAAGATTACTTGCTGTTTTATAATCTAAAGTATTATAAATTGATATGTTAGTTTTCTGTCTTGTTTTTAAAAGGAAAATACAAATTCCCAATAACAGAAATGCACTTGTGAATTTTATCCATATATTGTTTTCCCTTGAGGAGTTTAATCTCTAAATCCAGTTAATTTGTATGAAAAATAACACACACATTCACATGAATACTGAATCACACAGTTCATCACAATATTTCTGTTCTAGGGTTTCGATCAGATAGTTAGTACATGGGGAGTAGATGTGGGTAGTCTGAAAAATGCTAAAATCTATTGCATGCAAGTATTAGTAAATGCACAACTAATTTGTTGGAAGACAAATAAATTCAAAAGGCAACAGGTTAAAAGAAATAAGAGACAATGAACTTACTGCCACAAGACATATGTGAAACAAATGTCTCAGACTTAAAACAGAAGATTTGTATGTGTCTTATGTATTTGTCCTTACAGAAACAATACTCAAATATATGTCAACTTCTGGTTAAGAGAGCAGTAGATTAAACAAAATACATCTCCATAAGTGTCCGCATGCAAGGTCTTGTATGCAGAAATTCTGTCAGAACAAAGAGGAGCTGGTACATCTAGCACTGTTGAGCAGTCATAAATGGATAAGCATCTGCTCTGTTACTTCGATACATGTTTACTTAGAAACTACAAGAGCAGGTCACACATATGCTTCCTAATCATTACAACATAATTTTGTGGTAGGTTCTAGAAACTTACTGCAATACACAAAATCAAATAATTAGAAAAAAACTCTTAAGGACCAAATAATAGATGTTTGAAAATTAATCCGGGGTAAATTGTTGTTACGTATTAAATGTGCACTGCTTGATATTCATTTTTAGGTAGTCTTTTTCTAGGAGTCAATTCTCCTTTGGCTGACATCCCATATAACTTCATCAACTCAGATGTGATTGCATATATGTCTACTCAAAATTGAAGACCATATTTGGCTCAAAATGTCTATGGGACAGACCACCAACTAGTGAAAATCAATTTAGACTGACCAGCTTTGACTTATATTAGCTCAGAGACTGTCCTTTATTTTTGCATTTCATTTAATTTTTGACTCACCTGAGAGTAGTGATTACACTTGCCTTAGCAGATTTCTAGTCACTACTGCATATTTGATTAAGGGTCTGAAATGAGTAACATACAACAATGACTCTTCCTTGTTGCATTATCTGCAATATTTCTATTTCTCCAGTAAACAGAGACAATATCATCATGCTTGTACAGTCAATCTTATGATTATAATCATGCTTTCTTGTCCACTGGCTTGATTTCTAGTTTAGGCATCAATAGATAGCACTTTATAATGTCACAGAAAACAATGACTGTAAGGGTGCTCTGGCACATTAATATTTTTTATTGTCACAGTTTACTATAGCAGTGGTCAGAGACTCTGTCAATGTAGAAACTCAAGGTGCGGCCTGCTTGTACCTACCTGATTAATTTCCTTAATTGTTAAGAAATCTGTTTCTTTACATTGTCCATGCTTTGCTGCTTTTGGACTTGTGACTAGTTGTGCCTGAGTCTACACATCCCTGAAGATACAGAGATCCTTAGAGCAAGAACAGTAGTACAAAAAGAAACAAAGGACAGTACCTATAAAATCTAAGGCTGTAACAGCAAAAAGTTCAGATGGAAAGATGCCAGTAAACTGTTGTCAACTGTTAATCCGAAGAAATAAATAATTGCATATTCTTACTGTCTTTCAGAATACTGGGTAACAGTTTATTGTCAAGCAGTCCCAACATTTTTCAAGTCTTCCCCTGAGCAGTTCAGTACATCTGATTCACGGCTGTGACTAAATGTTGTAGTATAGCCCTCAGGGGGAGGTTGCCTGGTCATTTTCACGTGTGGATTTTTCCAGCTGTACGTTGTTAACTGGTCCCTTTTTAACGTTGTGAAGAAAGCCATACATAGAAAGAAAAATCTCCCTGTAGAAGTTGGGTCAACAGTGATTTACAATTTTTCATAGGAGCTGCCCTGGAGGCACATTTTGGGATCTCAAGGGCAAAACAAAGTTCTTCTCCATCAGCAGCATGAAGTATCGGTCCACTTTTATATTTCTGTAAATCTCCACTTCTTTTCTCATCATGATGACTAATGATCCCAGGCTGTGTCTGAAGCTGGTAGCAGACCACACAGCATCAAAAGGCCATGCGGAAATACACAAGCACCAGAATATGATGAAGTCCTCACTTGCCGCCTTTGGCATCTAAGAAAGAGTGGCACTTCAAGGTCTTAAACTACAAAAGATTATGCTGTGCACACGGGGATCCTCTGACTCTTGGTGAAGCTACCTTAACAAATACATAGTAGTACTGGAGAAATGTCATGCTCAGGACAAAGACCCGGGCCTAAACCCTTATCTTGCAGTACAGTTAGGTTATGCTCTGTAGTGGTTTAACCCTAGCCGGCAACTGAGTCCCACACAGCCGCTCGCTCACTCCCCGCTCAGTGGGATGGGGGAGAGAATTGGAAGAGTAAAAGTGAGAAAACTCGTGGGTTGAGGTAAAGACAGTTTAATAAATAAAGCAAAAGCTGCACACACAAGCAAAGCAAAACAAGGAATTCATTCCCCACTTCCCATCGGCAGGCAGGTGTTCAGCCATCTCCAGGAAAGCAGGGCTCCATCACGTGTAATGGTTACTTGGGAAGACAAACGCCATCACTCCAAATGTCCCCCACTTCCTCTTTCTTCCCCCAGCTTTATATGCTGAGCATGATATTATATGGTATGCAATATGCCTGTGGGGTTGGGGGGTCAGTTGGAGTCAGCTGTCCCAGCTGTGTCCCCTCCCAACTCCTTGTGCACCCCCAGCCTCCTCGCTGGTGGGGTGGCGTAAAAAGCAGAAAAGGTCTTGACTCTGTGTAAGCACTGCTCAGCAATAACGAAAACATCCCTGTATTCTCAACACTGTTCTCAGCACAAATCCAAAACATAGCCCCATACGAGCTATTATAAAAAAAAATTAACTCTACCCCGGGCAAAACACGCACAATTGAGAAAAGACTATAAACAGGAGTGAACTGCAGGTATAGACACAAATATATTTTATTTTCAGCTGGTTGGGAAAAAGAACGATACAATTTATTATAACTATAACCATAAGTAATTTTATGACACAGCGACTTTGGGAATAAAATAACTACTGTGAGGAATTAAAAAAAAAAATCAGTGAATTAAAAAATCAGTACTGAGTCTCAGAAGTCAACAGAGTAAATCCCTGCAGTCAGTGATCCTGGCAGTATTAAGATAGGAGTTGTCAAGGTAGATCAGGTGCATTTAGTCAAATGTTCATCCTTTGATAGTGATCATTATTCCTCATTTCAGCCAAAGACGTAGGAAGCCTGACATGATCAGGTCTCAAGGCCAGGCACCTATTTCAGCCTGATCTTTAACTCCTGAAGGTTGGCTCCAGTCCCTGAAGTCTCAGGGCTGTTATCCTCTGCTTCTTATTAGCACCTTGGCTGGCTCTCATGATTGCTCTCTTTACACATATGCCTTGCTCTTCTGTGATAAACTCTTGCTCTCCTTTGACTCCTACTAACTCTACTGTTGCAAATGTACCCCGGTGTCAGGCACCAGCGCTTCTGACACTCCCTTCTGGGTCTTGGCCATCGCCATAAGCAAATAAGTTGTAAGTATTCATCTTGGGTGTTTCTGACCTAGGAATGCTCCAGGATGTGAATAATTAGCATATCAACTCTGGTATGTGTCACAAAATTCCAGCTGTGATGTATGCTGACCAGGGATCTCCAGAAACACTAGGATTTTTCCAGAGAGGGGTGGTGGGGAAAAAAAAAAAAAAAGACATTCAAGAAAGAGTCTCAGTAGGCTTTAGCCTGAGGTACAATTTCTTGCAATATCTTTTTATACAGGTTGCATGCATTGGTGCTGAAGGGGCTGAAACCCGTTCTCAATATCTTAACCAAAATTCTAAGCTGAGGCCTTAGAGCCACCAGTCTTGGTACACCTTGAACAAGAACTACAGAGTTCTTGAGTCATTTGAGAAAAGTGCTTGAACATTTCACACATATTTCTGGGCAGCTAAAACCTCTCCAAATTAGGTCTTTTTTGTCCTCCCAGGAAACCAAAGTTGTGTCAACCTTCAAATTACTATTTCCCAAGACCTGGATAAATAAAGTAAAATACTGTAACCATTTGGCAAATAAGAATAAGCTATTCCTGAAATCAGATTTTCAAATAATATAAGTTGCAGAGAGGTATAGCCATTAAAGATTGTACAAACATACGTGAGAACTGACCACTAAAAATAAAAAATTAAGGTATAAAACCCACTCCAAAAAAAAAGGCAACAAGTGAACCAAGGTGGTGAGAATTCATTTTAATTTTTATTGTAGACTACTTGGTGTCTGTTAATTCAGGTAAGAAACTTAAGCAAACTTTATCAAAACAGCAGTTGCTTGCAGAGACCAATTTTTTTTTATGATCTGAGAATAGTAGTTAAAGTCCTAAGAAGGCAGTGTGTTTCTGTGATAAGTATACATTTGTACTTTTTAAAATTCAAAGCTCAAGTTCAATGGTTTCATGAAACTAACATCAGTGTTTCTAAAGTTCAATATAAAATTTTCATAAGTATACAAACACTGTTGAAAATAATTCCCTAAAATATTTTAATTACCAAAAAAGGTCTTTGTTCTTATGTGTTATCGCAGTGTTTTTATTACCTCTTTGTTTATATACATATACAGAAGATTCTATTTACCTTATTTTTCTCTTTGATTTCAAAATAAGTAAGAACCATGCAAGTAGGGACATAATAGAACATAACCAACATTTTATGCTTGATCTGTTTAAACAGACCATACTTTTTCTCAGAATCTACAGTGTACATTGTTCCGGAAAGGAAAGCATCTTTGGGCTACAGGATGGAAATCACTATTGCATTTCACATACCTATTACCACTCTAAGAATGACTCCTGCATACTTTAAAAAAATTGTCCCACTTATCTGATGTTTTAACTTTACAATCTTCCATTTTCTCTCCAGCAACTGACACTTTCAGAAGAAAACCAGGAAGTCTAAATCTACATCCTGGTATATTAGATATTCTATCAGGTTCCCATCTTGATCCTTTTTTCTTTGTTCCCATTTTTTTGTGTCACTGAATGAAACCAACCATTTCATCTGCTTTCCCACTTGCAGGTATGTTTCAAGCCTGGTTCAGCTGCTTTGGTGGGTACATTTGCAAGTCTTCTTGTCTGAATCAAACAAAGCTGATCATATTTAGCTGTACACAAGCTACTGCAGTCTTCCTCCCTCTGCAGAACACAGAATGAAATCTTCCAAGAAGGAAGGATCTCCCCTCAGCACAACTCTCTCACCTCAGATATTTTCTCTGCCCCTGTTCAACATAAGCACCTAGGTCTGAAGAATGAGACTTGCCTCTTTCTCCACAGTAGTCAGCTCAGCTTTCAAGAGAGGTTTCGCTTAAACTGGTTTCTGTCAACCCTAAAATCTAATGCACGTCCTATGAGGAGCATCCTGGCCTGTGTCAGAAACAGTGTGGCCAGCAGGAGGAGGGAGGTGATCGTGCCCCTGTGCTCGGCGCTGGTGAGGCCGCCCCTCGAATACTGTGTTCAGTTTTGGGCCCCTCACTACAAGAAGGACATTGAGGTGCTGGAGCGYGTCCAGAGAAGGGCGACGAGGCTGGTGAAGGGTCTGGAGCACAAGTCTKATGAGGAGCGGCTGAGGGAGCTGGGGTTGTTTAGCCTGGAGAAAATAAAGCTCAAGGGAGACCTTATTGCTCGCTACGACTACCTGAAAGGAGGTTGTAGCGAGGTAGGTGCTGGTCTTTTTTCCCAAGTAGCAAGTGATAGGAGAAGAAGASYGGGAAAGCAGCACAGGTGGGGATAGCAACGACACCGGCACTGTTAGTAATACTGAGACTTTTTCTGCGGTTTCCATTTTCTTTTATTAAATGCTAAATAGTTTKGGGGGGCCAGGACCACAAGGGGCTGGTGTGTGCCCCAGCTGCGGCCYGGCCCTGCTTTAGCAGGCCCCGGAGGCACCCTCCCCGCGTCACCGATGGCAGGGCGGCTTCCTGGGAGGCTGGGAGGGGTCCTCAGAGCTGCCGGCCCTCCTCTTCGGGGCTCGC
>JASVER010000126.1:39603-73828 GCA_030449065.1 Oceanodroma leucorhoa | reverse complement strand
TGTTTCACGCCAGTCCCTGAGGCCTCGGGCGCGTCTTCCCAGGGCCCAGGCAGGTCACTCTGGCCACGGCAGACATGATCATTGTAGGTTCCTTCCAACTGAAATATTCTATTCCATTCCATTCCATTCCATTCCATTCTATTCTATTCTATTCTATTCTATTCTATTCTATTCTATTCTATTCTATTCTATTCTATTCTATTCTATTCTAATTCACTGGGGCAGCATCCCATATTCCCTTCTGTGTGAAGGGAATATGACGAACTCCTCTTCCTTTTCCTTGGAAAAGATCCCTTTTGTTTTCAGTAGGCTTTGGATAATCCCTTAATTTTTTAAGTGTTAAAGCCCCCTAAAACCAAGCAAATATCAGWAAGATCAAGTGTGTGTTGTGCTGCCAGCACTTGTGCATTCACCTACATGCCATCTCAGCCTGAATCTTAGACCATGCTTTGAGTAGTCTAGCCAGAAMTGTCTATATTGAAACTGGATATCTTTAGCCTTCCCTCCCTCACCTCAGCAGATAACAGTAAAAAGGATGTCCTCCCAACAACTTCTCATACTTTTTCAGGTTCAGGTTATATTCTTACTAGAATGTCCCCAAAACCTGGACTTTCCCAGACATCTATATGTTGCATGAGCCCACTCTGTGTATACAGCTGTTCCTTCTGAATGAAAATAAATATGCATTCCTCAGAGAATAGTTTGCCAAGTGCATTTATGACATCGAAACACATGTTAAGAACATTGCAGTGAACTGATATATATTCAAATTGTTTAAATTGATAATTTGCAAGAAAAAAAGTAAATCATCAGCAATCAAGATGACATTGGTTTAAATGTCTCCTTACATGCAAATTGGACACTGCAGTGTACTGATAAGTAGAAACCCTTAATTTAGAGATCATGTTTTATTTTAAAAATAGTATTTCACAATTACAATGCTAATTGTATAAAGTAAAAGATTATATATTTCTGTTGCTTTCATTTATTTGTAAAACAAAGAATTGAGTTAAGCTAAACTAAATTCTTCTCAATTTTTCTGTATACTCCCAAGTAGTTAGCACTTCAAAATTTAACTCTCCTGCCTGGAATATGAAGTGTTTTGTTACTTCATCAACAAACAGTGTCAAACAGCTGTGTTCCTGAGGTTCAGAGAACAGTAACATTATAAGGAGAAGGTTGAAAAAAGCTCCATAAAGACCCTCTCCCGTTTTCACTGTACTTGTCACTGTGTTCCTGAAGTATAAGATAAGCTCCAGGAAAATCTATAAATGCCATGAATTCCTTTGTGAGAGCTGCAGTGAATTTTCAGCCTTAACCTCATAAAGACACTTAAAACAAGTAGTTAGTTGGCTTTCCAGGTGGGATTTGCATATTGTAGTCATAAGAATTACTTTTACCAGGAGAAATAGTCATCCTTTCTAAAACACATAGTTCACAACACATTCAGGGAACATAAGACAATAAATTTTGAGAGAAAATGTAACTCTGGACAACAAGTAACTTTGCCATTAACTTGAGCAGGAATAGGATTTCACTCTATTTTACATGCCATATTAACCCTTGATTACAGTAAAGTCACATTTTTCAAGTTCAAAAGTTACGGAAATTCTACTCAAAAATTCCTGCCTTCCTTCACTGTTTTTTAAACCAAACTTCTTGTTTCGCACAGAGACTTCAGCTACTCTATACCAGGGTTAATATATTCTAGTAACAAAGAAAAGGTATTTTCACTCACAGAAAAAAGTCCTAATGAAAGTTTTTATAATGACCAGTCGTAGGTTTGCCCCTGGTGTAGTCTAGCCTGTGCTAGTCTTTTTGGAAGTCCCTCACTAGGAAGAGATGCTTTTTACACTGGTTGATTCTTTACCCAGAGCTGGTGATTCAATAGCCCATACACTGCATAAACTATTTATATTCATCTACATGTTTCATGTCATACCATGGAAATAAATAGATGCTTACTATAACAGCTGTTACATATGAAGCCTGTCACTTTGATAACCATTGTTATTCCTTCATGGGTTTACTGTAGGTTATTTTCAAAATAAGCCAGGTCTGCAATTAAACGTTTTGTTTGGTGGGATATGAGTATGTGCTGGTTTYGGCTGGGGTAGAGTTAATTTTCTTCATGATAGTTAGTATGGGGCTATGTTTATGTCAACCCACAATTTTTCTCACTTTTACTCTTCCAGTTCTCTCCCCCGTCTCAGCCGGGAGCAGTGAGTGAGCGGCTGTGTGGGGCTTAGCTGCTGGCTGGGGTTGAACCACGACGTCAATCCATAATCATATGTGAAACCAGCTACTGCAGTCCTTGCAGTGCCTGTTTGCCAATCTCCAGTTGTTTTCCACATCATTGTTGCATAGTTCCAGGTTTAGAACTTCATCACTTTTAAAACTTCCTGATTGACACATTCTCCAGGAAATTGTAAGCATAAAGAAAATCATTCAAATGTTTGAAACAGATGTACTCCAATCAGTGGAAATCCACCCACAAGATGCAGTCGGGCCTTCTTGAACTAAGTGGCATGATGAGAAAAGGATACTTGAGGTTCTTGAGTTTGCGTGACAGTATCATTTTTGAAATTAATTTTTTAAAAAGAAAGGCAAAAAAGAAAAATTAACATCAGATTCAGTCACCCATCCTCATGCTTTATTCCAGAACACGTTAGTCACATAATGTCCCCGAGGTGGGTATGACAGTAAAAGAAAATTAACTCTTGTCATTTAGTATCCTTGCTTTACCTCACATTTGAGGCTAGATTGAACAACTAGAGCAGCAGTTGCTGTTTCTGCTGCTATTGAAAATAAAAGCGCTGTGTTGAAATTAAAGTGAGAGGAACACTATAAGGTAATGAGATTATGCTTCCAATTTCCCATGTGCATCAAAAATACATGGAATTAGCCTAGTTCTGGGTATTTATATCTTCTTGTTAGAAGCTGACATACAGTATTAATGCAGAAGACTCAGGTCAATTCAGGCTTCACAATGTTAGCAAGGAAAGGCACCCTAGAGGATGAAGAAAATATTTCCAGGGGATTCATATCCTTGTATTTCATACTTCTGATGGAAAAAAACAAGAGATGCATAGACACTCAGAAATTCTACCTTTGCCTTTAATCACAGGGAAGGCAGTAAATGAACAGGAACAAGGAAGGGGGAGAATATGAAGGAAACTCTTCCAGTCACATAATATTCATAGTTTAAAAAAAAAAGAAAAAAATCAAAAAACAATATTCCTAGAATTCTATACACTGAAATCTGCTCCTACAAACAACCTACTGCACATCTTAAAATATCTATCAAATTTGTATACTGTCTCGTGAACGGAAAATGAATTTATTGTGTACTGAGAAATTTGGTTAGTTAGTTGTCGTATGGAGTTATCTCTCAAGAGGCAGCATGGAAGCAAAACTCATTTAATGGCAAGATAGTTTGATACTGCTAACTTTAGTCAGCTCTAATTTCTGTGGATTGCAAAAAGGAAACAGACTGAGATTACATTATTATTATTTTTAAAGTGGGGAAACAAGTGTTAGAAATATGTGGTTATAATTTCTGTCCAAGTTAGTTTAAACCTGTCTTAGGTTCTGATAGGTTTATTCAGTTTATATTTCTCACTGTCTGTCAGTGTCCTCCATCAGATCTACAAGCATGTATCAGCAGTCAAGTAAAGGCACCCTAGCCTATAGCCTATCTAAAAAGGGTTGTAAAATGTACAGGGAAGTAATAATATACATATAGTCCCTCTCTTGCACAAATCTTATATCCTTCTTGATACAAAAGTGTGAAAAATAGGAAAATCTGGTCATTCAAAAGAAGATCAGCAGAGAGCTCATGGTTCCATCAAGACTGCTTTTTTGGTCCTCTTTCAGAGAATGTGCAGAAAAAAGATGCCAACATACATAAGGAAGTAAAATTGACTGCTGAAACTAGCAACATATCACTGTTTTTGAATAGTTTAGCAGTCTGCTGACAGTGGATCTGTTGACACCTATCACAACAAYGTTGAGGCAAATTTCACTGTGGATGTTAGGGGCTGGGGTAGAACTTACTGCAGACATAATCTACACCACCAGATAGCAAATCTGGCTGCAGGATGGCTGATATGCCTTAGTGCAAAAGTTTTTGCTTGGTGGGTTGATAACATATTAGTGTATCTAGAAAAATGAATATTAGCTATCATAAATCAGAATATAGATACAAATAGCTATCTGGATCCATAGACTGCAATTTGGTGAATTCTTTCTGTTTTCTGTCCTTAGTAAGAACAGTATTTACTCAAGGACAATTATGCCTCCTTAGAATAAATTAAAAATAACCTAACTTTGAGAATGGACCCATCCATCTTTTTCTTTTTTTTTTCCTCCAGATATACAATGCCATCAATAAGCTTATGCTATGCAATTTCATTCCCCCAGTGGAACTGAAGAGTCTACATTTCTTTGAAACTAGCAGAATTATTTCACTATTGGATAATTGTAATTCCAGTCCAGAGACATTATTAAACCTCTTAATCTACAGTTGATATATGATTGTTGAGTCAGTAGAAAGATTCCCGGGTTCCAGGGTAATGCTGTACTTCAAAAAGTATATATTCAAAAAGTGTATACACACAAAGAAGTACAGCAAAATATATTTCCCAATGTTTGCAAGGTAGGGATTCAATTTCTTGCAGACTTACCTGCACTGTTTCTGCATTTTGCAGGCATTGAGAGATCAGATTTCCTTTGCACAACTGGTCATTAAAGGTCTATTAAAGAACACTCGCTTGAAAAGTGTTTTAGTTCAGCATGCCTGATGCCCTCAATATATTTGTTGATAGCTTGGGCTTTTGTATTTGTCAGGAGAACTTCACCTAGAATATGACTGCATATCTTTGTAGCTTGACAAGGTTATGTTTGTGTGTAATTATTGTAAAAGTGAAAAGAGGAATTATCTACATATGCTAATATTTGTAATAATCCAGCCTAAGGAAAGGTCTCTGCAGCCTTGAAAGATAAATATTGAAAATCCTGTAATATTCTCTAATTCTGCTTATCTGTTTCCTATATGAATTCCTCTACTGTTCCTTCTGTTTTTCCCCAAAGATTCAGATTACACTTCCTGAATTCTTTTTCTAACTTTTTTTTTAAGCAAAAAGATGTTAAATCACAGAAAGTTCTCCATATATGAAAAAAACTTGTATCAACTAATCAACATTGTTGAAATGTAGCAAGCACAGAATTGCCATTAAAAAGTTACGTATAATTCATAGAATGAAAATTTATTTGAGAAATCTCAGTCTCAACAGACATTATGAAAACAGAAAAAGAAGCTAATTTCAAGGATTATATTACTAGGAATTATCTATTCTAAAGGTTTGCAACATTATCACCTTCCATTGTGATTTAATTATACTATGTTCCTGATAACTTTTGAGCAGAATTGTGGAAAAGTTTGTCAAAAGGGATGACAAGTAGTCCAGTCTCTTGTTCAAGGTGGAAATTCTGCTTACACTAACATTTTGAGTTTTACCAAGGAAATTCTTCATAATCATTGTGACAGTAGGATAAATAGTAAGCTGTCATTTTAAGCGTGAATTAAATCCCTATTTGATCTTCAAATGAAAGTGTGACTTAATGGAGACATGTTGACAAAGCAACCACTAAATCACCACTGTGCATCATTATTTAGCACAGGTTTTTCTGTAGGTATGATGCATTGGGACACTTCAGTCTTTAGTGACCCTTGGAGTAATGCTTCAATTTGTGTTTAAAAATAGTGAAATGTCAGTATTTTACACTGTCACATAAAACACTTAGATCTACTTAATTTTTCAAAGTCAAAGTCGCTCTTGCAACCAATGGAATATTGCCTGAGGAAAGATGGGGAATTTGAGAGAGCATAATTTTTCTCTTTGTATGATGCTTTCCTTTGTTAATTGACATATTTTCCTTCAGCATACATAACAACACAGTTAGAGAATATAATTTTTTTCACATGGAGACACTAGTTTAAAGATTAAATTACTTTGTTATATTCATCGAGATCCATGCCTGCAAACACAAGTATTCACATTCAAACTATGTTGATTCTTTCTCCTTAACTGGCTATTCATGAGTAGTTCATGGTTACCTGATATTTTTACCTCAATTATCACACATTGAAAAAGCTTTGATACTGACTAGACATATCAGAAGCAGAGAATTCAAAAGTGGATTTGCTGGGAATTTTTTTTTCCCCCTGCAACGGGACTGCATCCATAGCCATGTAACTCTTCATTAAATTGTATTGTATTTGCAAAATTTTGTCCAAGACATGATTCCAAGTTTTTCCAGACAATATCCAGATATCTAGGCAAAATCCCAAGCTGTTTTTGTGATAAAATATTTAATTGATTTAACTGGGCATTGCCATATGGCTGGAACCAGGTGGTATTTTCCCTGTCCCCTGATCACCACTTCCTTAAATGAAAAGAAAGAGCAGAAAATGCTTTGTTTTTATTTTTCAGAACTGTGAGGCTATGACTTTCCTATATTCATGAAAACCTTTAAAAAATGTTTTTAAATAAGGCAAAACAGCATACCTAGTCTCTTTTTTATATTCAGCATGTCCATAGGCTCTGTATCTTGTAAGTGCTTTGCAAACCACCTTAGTCTATTGAATCCATAGTGATCTTAGTCTTAGAATCTTAGTCTAGTGAATCCATATGAAACTAGAGTATGGTTTATTATTGTTTGTAGTGACCATCACCTTGTTCATTGATAACTGACAATTGCAAATATGTTCACTGGGATTCCCCTTGTAAAGACAGCAATGCAAATGAAAAATCCTACTCGAAAATACTAGGGTTTTTTTTCATCAATATTGTTCAATTCATGTCAACTGATATGAGAGAATAATGCACTTAACAATTGAGCATGTTTGAGGTTTATTTTTAAGTGACGTCAGGACGATATTTCAAAACTATATCTGACATGTCTAAATTAATTTATATAAATAGTCAATCTGCAGGCAGCTTATGAAAAAGCAGTTTGCTAGGACCAAATATTATGAATCTTGCTTAATAATAAACTAAAACAGTATTTATATTGCAATATATTTAATCCTTGCATGAGTGGGAYGCACGCTGGCTACACTTAGGAGAAGTTGACTATATGAAATACTGTTTAAACTTAGCTCAAAAAATATAATATAGAGTCACTGTTTCACTTTCACGAGATAACTTTTCACTTGGTCAGTTTTACGTAAAAGACTGTTTTGCTTTCTTTGCCTAAAGTAATTACAAAAATTTTTTGCTTTCTTTTTCAGTCATCACATGCTTTACTGGCTTTACAGTGCTGGCTAGGAACAGATAATGATGTTGTACTTCCATTTTTGTCGCTATTTTTTAGAAGAGTTTTCAGTTGCTTGACAGTTTATACCACAATAAGCTTTGCACCTCATTCATTGACCTTTTCTCAGTTTGTCATGGTTTTTATTTAAGTTTTGTTGTCTCACTCTGTAATGGGAAAGTAATTTGAGTAGTAGTACCAATTCTTTAATGAGTGTTATGTTTATGCCAATTGTTCATCTTTGGTGTTGATATCTAAAAGTAATTTGGCTGAGTAAGTTAATTTTTGTCCTCCACCCTCCTCTCACCTACCTCATGTGTCTCAGACTGCAGATACCACAGGATCCCGTTGCACATCTGAAAGCTTCATTATTCCATGAACTTACTCTGTGCCTCGTGTATGTCACATCTGATGTGATTCATTGTCATTGCTCTGGTGTTTCACTGGCAAGGTTGTTTTAAAAAAAGTCTTTTTGGGAAGAGGATGGAGACAGGCTCAGTCTTCTAGTGGGAAAGATTTAGTTTACAGAAGTTGGTTTTGGTTTACTGCCCAGACACTGCTATTTGGCTTAGTATGTTTTGCCATGTGACATCCTAAAGAAATAGTTTACCCAAGGAACATTCCTTCCCCAGCCAAGGGACTACCTGTAGATTAAAGTGTGATGCAACTGGAAGGGTATCACATGTTGGTCCATAAGAAATAATATATATATGTATATATATTTAATAACATTTCAGTGGTTATATCCAACATTCCCAATTCAGGGATGTGAATGCTATAATTTTGAGAAATTTGCAGGTATGACCAAGCAACTCTAATTTAAAAAAAAAAAAAAAAAAAAAAAATCAGTATAGAAAAAGATTTTCCACTAAGAAACGCTGTTTATGGACTTTAAGATCATATTTAACTGTTATTGGGCTCTCTATCAGTTTTCTTTTGTTTTGGAGAGAATATTGGTTTTTTTCTTCTTTTTATATACAAAAAGAAAAGGCTAAGTTTTTCCTCTCATAAAACAGAACCAGAGGATTTCATATTCCTTTCTGGGAATTTTAAACTGAACAGGCTTTAGAGATTGTTGGGAAGTAAAGCCATGTAAGAATGCTTTATTCTATCTTTATTCAACCAAAATGTCAGATATATAAAAAAGGCTAAACTGGTTTACCAGTTTCAAGGAGTTATAAATATTGATAAAGATAACATCATAATTATTGGTTTGCACACTATTCCCTTATGGAAATAGTACAATTTTGATGAAGGGATTTTCAGGATTTCTCTTCTTTCTCATGCAGTTGCACTTGTGAAACTCTATCCTTAACTCTCTCCACCCACATAATTTTTCCCTTACATTGACTATTGGAGATAATACCCCCAAAATACTACTCTCCTTTAGTGGTTGAGTTTAAATGGGGTAATTTTTTCTGTGGCAGTCACTTCAAGGATTTCTCCCAGGTCAGCTGCAGACATGGTGATCACCCAATCTAGTGTGAGCAATGCAGAAATTATACCAGCTTTGTGGAGAAGGTCATGTTCATGTGCATAGAGAAGTGGTAGAAGTGGCAACTGCATCTGATTACCATGGACTACAGTCCAGATTTTCAGCTCTGCTGAAACAGCACTACTCTGTTTTGTCAAACGACTGGAAAGAGGAAAGTTTTATATCCCCTCTTCTATCTACATTGTGTAAGGTGGTTCAAAGAATCTTCTAAGATAACATTTTCTATAGGTTTCCTATGTTTTTGTAAAACAGTTTAGAATCATAGAATCATAGAATATCTCAAGTTGGAAGGGATCCATAAGGATCATCGAGTCCAACTCCCTGCTCCTTCCAGAACTACCTAAAACTAAACCATATGACTAAGAGCTTTGTCCAGACGCTCCTCAAACTCTGACAGGCTTGGTGCCATGACCACTTCCCTGGGGACCCTGTTCCAGTGACCGACCACTCTCTCAGAGAAGAACCTTCTCCTAACGTCCAATCTGAACTTCCCCTGATGCAGCTTCATTCCCTTTCCTCGTGTCYTATCGCTGGTCACCAGAGAGAGGGGACCAGCACCTCCCCCTCCGTTGCCCCCCTTCAGGAAGTTGTAGATCGTGTTGAGGTCACCCCTCAGCCTTCTCTGCTCCAAGCTGAACAAACCAGGTGACCTCAGCCATTCCCCATAAGTCTTGCCCTCAAGGCCTTCCACCATCTTGGTTGCCCTCCTCTGGACACACTCTAATAGTTTGATGTCCTTCTTATATTGAGGTGCCCAAAACTGCACACAGGACTCGAGAGGGGGCCTCACCAGTGCAGCACAGAGTGGGACAATCACCTCCGTCGACCGGCTAGCTGTGCTGTGCTCCCCAGGACGTGGTTGGCCCTTTTGGCTACCAGGGTGCACTGTTGACTCATATTCAACTTGCCATGAGTCCAGACTCCCAGATCTCTTTCCACAAGGCTGCTCTCCAGCTATATGCAATTTGCATATAGCTTTCCCCCTTCCCCCTCCTCCCCCCCAGACTCACCAGCATCCAGTTTTCTGGATAAAGACATCATTAACAGGACTTGTTATAACATCACTGACAGTTAACAAATGTCACCAGAGTACTCATCGATTATTTCAAGTGCAAAAAACAAAGCTTCTTTGCTGTATACCAGAGGAAGACACAGTGCCAATTTTCAGACACCTCTCCAGCTAAGCCTTTTTGCTCTAGGAAAGATGTTGGGGTAAACTGTGTAGGTTCCACTGCAGTATATGACCTGAAGCTGTAGCTCAAGGAACTTCAACATTTATTTACACCCCAGTATAGCAAATAATACTATGCATAGCCACTGGACTTTACAGATGAGGAAGTAATGTAAGTGGTGAGTAAGAGCTCAGACACAGCCCCTTTCTCTCCTTTTACAATAGATGACTGCTCCACCAAAACAGGATGGTATTTAGAAACAACTATTTTTTTTTGTTAAAGACAATCCATTTAACTTATTACTGGCAAATGCATCAGTGTTTTCTTCATGGACCTCATGTTCATTAGCTTCCTCCCTTTTCCTCCCCTCTGACCTGACTGGTAGGAATGAAAAGCGGTTATTATGCATCCCAAAGCTATTATTAGACCAAACACAGGAATTAAAAGAGATGTTTAATAGCTTTCTGAAGAGTTTCATATTAACCTTTATGGGAGGAGTGCTTGGTCAATGAATCAAAAACCTTTGTAGTCTCAAATTACCTGTCAGCTATGCCAAAATGCTCTAACAGTATTTTAACAATGTTCCTTTGCCTTTATCTAGGAATGCTTTTGATAAGATTTTAATTGACATATTTATGGAACCAGGTTGAGTAAATAACAATGGCTTCTTATGACTATATTTAGAAGTAAATTATCACACATATTGAAGTGTCCTATTTTCCAAGACACCTCATCCTAGAAAAGCTCCATTTCTTTCTGTCTGCTGAACAGTTTAACAGCTCACAGACTTTCATCACGTAGCTATCATTATGAGAGAGAATTTGCTGTGGCAGATATCTAAAAAGCTCTGCCAGCCAACACACCTTTAAAAGTCACACTCTCCTCTGGAGAAATTCACTGAATAATCATAATATGACAACTGTGTGATTTCTTCTTAAAACCTAGTAGCTAGTGTGAAACACTAAAATTATAGACTTAATTTCAATGAGACTGAGTGAGACTGAGGTCTTTGAGAACAGAAAATATTTGGATGGCAGGGACGGACAAGAATTAGACAGGAGAAAGTGGGGGAAAATCCAAGAAACAGGAAAAGCAGAAGAAAGTAAAAAAAACCCAAGCACACAAGCCCAAAAAGAATGCCCAACTGGATAGCAAAATCTGAAGTGAGACCGAACTAATATATTTTCAGTACTCTGGAGTGGAAGGAAGAAGTACTTTAGTATCATTTAGAAATAATTTTGTGTCACTGCTGAAAATAGAAAAATTATAACAACTTCAAAATAACAAGCACTATCTTAGGAGGAAAAGACCTAGAGGTTGGCAGGTTAAATCTGTATCTTGATTAATTATGATGAGTATATTATGGCATTTCTATCTTCTGTCCAACATAACTACCAAAAATTTATAAGAACTTGCAAACTACCACACACCTTAAAATAAATGCATTTCTTTTCATTGGATCTTTTAATTTCTATATCCCAATTGTTTTTAATGGAGAAATCAAGTAGTACTACATACATTTAGCAGATGAGAACATTTCTCTATTGTCTTAAACTTCTTCTTTTGATCAACTTTTCTTAACTAGGAAACTATCGGCCTGTAAAATCCAGCCCTCTGTTTCATGTCTATGCAGCATTGCATTTCTCTCATTTATGCAAATGGCTAAGAAGGAAAAGTTGCTTTAACAGGAAGGTCACAAAAAACTTCAAGGACTGGAGCTTTCCTCGTGAATATGGAATAAGAAGTGGTACTTTCCCCATTTTATTTAGCTATGCAAAGGCTATCTTTCCCAGGTGACCTGACACAGACCCAGTCAACACCATCCATAATGAAAATCAATTGCACCAAGTCACTAAACAATTACTCCATCTTCTTTAAAAATGCACAAGTCTTCAAAAAAACAAGGATTCAGAGACTGATTAATTTGCCATTTGCCTGGGAGATTGCACAAGCTGCATTATTTAAGAAATTGCCTTGTCTTCCTGTTCTCAAAGGATGGACCAAGATCAAAGTCTCAAACATTGCCGTGTCCTCTGAAAAAAATTGATGAGTATATGGTGGGAAATACAGATCTGAGCCATGGTTGTGGAAGTTTTGTAAGTACCTGTTTGTGTAGGTTCCTAGTGAACATTGTTCTTCTGCACACAAAACCCACATTGATCAAGTTTTGCAAACCCCCAAATTTGAGTTGGTATTGAAGAAGGCATTTTATATACAGTAATTTAGGTGCAAACCCAGAAAAATACCAATAAAAAATATTTAGAAATTACAACCAATTTGGATTAGGACTAAGCACTAAAGACACATTTTAAGGTTTAAACACTGGGCATCCAGGGGGCTTATGTTTTTGTAGGCTTCTAAAAACTCTAAAACTCAAACCAATTCTTGCCTTCACATTTTCATCACAATCTTCCAAATGGGGGTACTGCATACTTTTTCATTTCACAAAAGATCATCTGAAGTCTCTGCTATGGTGTGTAACAGATAGTTGGAGGAAACTATATATGCAAGGTAATCAGAGTACTGTATGCAAAAACTTTGTGGCAGTTCGTTCTCCCTAGATACAAAACTAATTCCTAAACCTATTGTTCAGAATTAATGTATTATATTCAGAAGAGCCTTACCTTGCTTTCAGCAAAATTAGTTCACACGACAAAGAAGTTTTGTGACAAAGAAAGAGTCTCAAGGTGGAGGGAGACTTTTTACCAGGGTCTCTAGTGACAGGCCAAGGGACAATGGTTTTAAACTGAAAGAAGATAGATTTAGATTGGATATAAGGAAGAAATCTCTTATGGTGAGGGTGGTGAGACACTGGAACAGGTTGCCCAGAGAAGTTGTGGGTGGYCCATCACTGGAAGTCTGGTTGGACAGGGCTTTGATCTAGTGAAAGATATCCGTGGCAGTGGGGTCAGACAGATGACCTTTAAATAGTCCTTTCAACCCATACTATTTCCTGACTCTATGATTTCATGATTTTTCAAGTTATTTTGACTTATCCTTGACACTTGAATAAAGAGGTCCACTGACACTTTCTAGTGGCAGTCGTGTAAGCAGTTCAAGTACAAAAATATTTTCAATATCGAAATAAAGAATCAGTAAAAGATGTTGGACATGGCTCTTAAATGGACAGGGTTCAACACAGAGCAGAAAAATTTGCTCTGATTTTGCCATGTTGCTGAGCCCGTACAGCAACAACAGCTATAGATTGCCATATTTTTTTCAGAACTACGTGAAGAATATGATGAGTCTAAGTAGACAGGAAAAAGGACATGAAAGAAGTGTAATAACTGGTTTCCTTAACAGAAGGATGTGCTGCTCACTTCTGCAAGCAGCAATATAACATATTTGTGAGTGTGTTAATGGTCAAGCTTTGCCCTAGCTACAAGGGATGATCCCAGCAGGGAATGGGGGAGGCTCTCAATCTCATGCAAAGTCTTGGCTGTTCACTTCTTCACTCCTAACTTCTCTCCTTCTTTAAAGTGTCATCTAAACCACTTTGGACCTAATCTTCAGACTGAGCTTGTTTTTTGTTTCAACAGAGGACTATGTGCTTTAAACAGCAGCTTTCTTTCCAGTGTGCTTGACTTCTGTATCTATTCTCTACATATATTTGTATTTTAAAAGATACAGAACTGGCATAAATAGTATATATTTATGTATATGCTTGTACATATATATGTATATTTTTATATATTGTATATTGTATATATGTGTATGTATAGATAAACGTCATTATTTTCCTCTATATAGTTATTTCATTCTCTTTTATTCAATTTTTCCCAAAGCCTTATTATGTCTCAAAACAGCTCATGTCATTTATAAAATATTAGAAAATCTCTTCTATTATTCTCTCTATCATACCAAACCTCATTCCTGTGTTGGTTTTTCATTTGTAGCCTGGATACTAGCCCCTGTCAGCACAGAAATGTGTATTTGGATGGACTTACGTTTTTCTTTCTGAGATTATTATTTCTGCCTTTCAGCAGGTGTGCGGTTTAGTTGTCAGTGGCCTTTTCTGCTGGAGAGTTTTTGTAACCATTAGYATCACCTATGTGACCTGATTTCTGTAATGTCGAACCGATTTACTTCAGATTCATCATCGTGGAAATAAGGATCAGTCCTGCAATATTGTTGGTTGTAGCTGAAATCACAGGACTAGGCCACACACTGATGTACAATAACAATGAAATCTCACCTACACTGTGTAGTGACAAATCAAAATAACTGGTCACAATGATACAGCATTACCAGAGCCACCAGAGCCCAGATGGTGGAAGGTATTTAGGCACCTAAAGGTATTGATCTTGCACTGTCCGACTCCATTATAAAATCAATGGGAACTGCTTGACGTTCAAGATTTTTGTAAAATCAAGCTGTCAATTCAGGGACATAAATATAGATTTAGAAATCAAACATTGGACACCTGTTTTTTTAAAAACTTGACCCTGGGCAACCAGCACAGCAATATTAAAGGTCATGTGCAAATCAAAGAACATTGACAAGAATGCCGTTTTGGGCATAGATTTTAAAGATTGATTCCAAAGTGGTAGGAAATTACAAGTTGTAATGTAGTCTCTCTCCTAAATCAATTTGTTTGTGGTTCGTATTATTAGTACAACCACTTGATATGATACTGAATGCAACTTTGAAAATACGAGCATTTCTTCTTTGTTTTCAGGAAGTCATAGTAGCTGATTTCTTTTTTTTTCTGGTGTCAGTTTGAGTGAGTGCTCTTGATATTTTCTTCAGTTAAAATTAACACTACCAAAAATCAAGGACCTTTGTTTCTTTGAAACTGTATTAAATAATTCATACAGCAAAAGAAACTGTAAGCCTTTGCTTAGAATAATAAAAAAATAGCCTTGGATAATTGCATTTTGTCTAGTTGATGCTTGCAGACTGCTGTATAAACCAAGCAAGAACTATGCAGGAACTGTGGTGACATGCCACTCTGTAGTGGTAGTGTAAAAGCCTTAAGTACAATGATACTGCAGGACTAACCCTCTAAAACTGATGGATCCAAGAACTAAAGCCACAAGTCTTATGGGGAGCAGCTGAGGGAGCTGGGGTTGTTTAGCCTGGAGAAAAGGAGGTTGAGGGGAGACCTTATCGCTCTCTACAACTACCTGAAAGGAGGTTGCGGTGAGGTGGGTGTTGGTCTCTTTTCCCAGGTAACAAGTGATAGGGCAAGAAGAAATGGCCTCAAGTTGCACCAGGGTAGTTTAGATTGGATATTAGGAATAATTTCTTCACCGAACATTGGAACAGGCTGCCCAGGGAAGTGGTTGAGTCACCATCTCTGGAGGTATTTAAAAGACGTGTAAGATGTGCTTAGGGACACAGTTTGGTGATGGACTTGGCAGTGTTAGGTTAACAGTTGGACTTGATGATCTTAAAGGTCTTTTCCAACCTAAATGATTCTACGATTCTGTTATTCTATTTACTGCATACACAGATGAGTGGGATTTTTATCTTTGATGCTAGTTACGTACACATTTGTTCCAGGGAAGTGCCTGTGACTGTAAGATTTTTTTACAGCAAATATGCTTACTCGTCAGTTTTGCTCATATAGGAGATAATCTCTGGGTCAGTAAGAAAGAAATCAGGATTGATCCTAATGTTGGTTAGGGCTGGGGAAATACAACAACAAATTTCTGTATAGATTATTCTGGATTTCAGAGGATCTAAGAGAAATACTGCATCTAGTCTCAGCTAGCTGGACTGAAGAGAGGGAAAGCAGTCTTGCCTTTAAGAAACAGGACTGGGGTTCATGTAGTGGGGAGTTGCTGGCTTTATCATTTGGTCCCTCGGCACGGATCTCGCTTCTGTGCCTCTCCAGTGGTTTCTTTTATCTATAGAAGGCCTAAGGCTGACAGGAAAAAAAAGGTGCATATTCAACTTTAAAAGCTGAGCTGTCCCATGTGATTACCCTCAGACTCTGACGCAGAAATTAATTAAAAATGTGCGTAGCTTTCTGAAGAATCACGGTGCACTTCCAGGCAGGTAGGCATTGCGGTCTCAGCGCTGGCGCCCAGGCACTCACTCTGGACGCAGTCGGGCGACACATAAATGCATCCCCGCACGCATCCCGCAACCCCTGCCGCCAGCCCCCTCCGCCACACCGTTCCTGCCCACACAGCCCAGCGCTCCCGCGGGCTGGGCAGGGGGACGGGGCACCCTCCCGCGGGCTGGGCAGGGGGACGGGGCACCCTCCCGCGGGCTGGGCAGGGGGACGGGGCACTCTCCGGCTCCTGCTAACGGTCAGGGAGCCGGCAAGGCGTGTGTGCCAGGAAACACATGCTGCAAACTGCAGGCTTTCTGTTGCCACGCATTCATGCCATGCCCAACACAATCTTAGCTGAATTATTTACAGAATATCCTCCACTATTCGTATTCTGCTTCATATTTGTCAGTTTGCAGCATTTTAATATTTTTTTTGTTCTGAAATACTAACACATATAAATACTACTGAGGTTATTTGCAGAAGTTACAACATATTGTGGCTTTTTCATGTAACWGAGTCAAATCATTTACATTAAGTTTAAAAAGTTACTATGAAGTAAAACCCACCTCGTTTTAGCCCTACGTGACACAGCAATATCACTGTAGGATTATACAGTCCCCTTATTATAAATGCCTTTACTACCTGTGGGACAGAAGAACTAATTAAAAATAAAACTAATAATTAAAAGTTCCAAGCCTATCAATAAAAATACAGAATCAATGCAGTTTGAAACATTAGCAAAACAGTATAACTGTCATAGATCCTACAGAAGTTATACTTTAATTGCAGATTGATTAAAAATTAGAAAGCATTAAAATTAATTGCCATCTCTAAGGGATCTATACACTTCAATGCAGATATATTTTTACATCAAGAATTTCCCAGCTTTTCTTTCTATTTACAAAATTCCAGTATAGACCAATAATTTTCATTATAATATAAAGAACCTGTCATGAAAGCACAACAACTTCACAGTCCTGTGTTTCAGCAGTTCAGGATACTGTACTTTCCCTTGGTAGGTGGTGATTTTGAAATTACATTTCTTCAGTGAAATCATCTAAAATATAAGTATCATGTCATTCCTTTCTTCATGTGTCTATATGTATTTGTTTTTTAAAATTTTCGGGGCAGAAGAGTTTGATAAGGAAAAAGAAAACGACTGAGCTTCATATGGACGTACACATTTTTTGGAGTGGTGATCTGAAACCTGACCAATTGAGAGCACTAAAAATTTGGATAGTCTTTGTGAAATAAAGGTGCTGTAAAACTGTTATACAATTCTTGACATTTTTTCTCATAGTGGATAAGACGCACATAGAAAGAGATCTTTTTGTGTAATTGACATGATGGGGAAGGATAACTGATATTACTCCATGAAGGCATGTAAACACTACGCAGACTTCAAAAAGTTGCCATGATCTTTCCGGATTCTATGTAAATTTGCTTGGCTATAACAAAGGAGGTTCCTGCTGTGTAGCTAGGTTGAACTGAACCGAAATGATTACAGACTCCAAGCTGTAGATCTTTGCCCTAGTTCTTTATGAACCCTGAATTGATGATATTATTTCCCAGAATTACCATCTATTGCTCGGTATCGCAAGACAGCAGTGTCTGTACTTGCTCATTTCACGTATCTCATGGCCCTAATATTAACCACAACCTCTTTGCTTAAGGGTTTCCTTGCAGCTGTAATGTTTATAACCACAAACATATTGTCAGTTTGCAAAAAGTAACTAGCAATAGAGTGAGCAGTCCATAATACTGTGAACCAGTCACTTTTCAGTAACCAACCCTTCATGAATATGAATATAGACAAAGAGGTATCCTTTTAAGAAATCCTTATATTGCACTTCCCTGTTGTAAAATATGTCAACAGGCTTCTTAACGCTAAGCCCCCATGGTTCCCTAATATAAAATAAAGAAATATTGTGACAGAAATTACAATTAACGTGGATTTTAAACGTCTGTAGCAAGTCATTACATTGCACAATTTGTTTCTGCTATTTAAGATAGAAGGACTGGCAGGAGCTAACAATTGTTATGGCACATGCCTGAAGGAGACTGTACAGCCCAAGCTGTATTTAGTAGTGGGTCCTATTCATATAGGATTGTAAATATGTCATTTATTTCATAGTATTTCCTGGTAGTGCCATCAATCCTAGATGTGATACGGTAATCTAGGATTAGCAAAAGCATTGGTACTGTTCCCTGGCTTTTCCTTTCTTTCTTCCCTTGAAACTGCTCCCCATGAGCCACAGTGCAGTCTGACCTACGCGTCCCTCTGAGGGTGGAAAGGAAATCAATGCCCTCATGCTACCCGAGTGGGCCAGAAATGTAGGAAGAGGGCTGGCTCCGCCACAGCCCTTTTATCTTTCCCTAGAGTAGAGTGCTGTAAGGAAACAAGCAAAACTATCCCTCTGCTGACCCCTAACTGCTCAGAGTGAAGTGGGATAGAAGCAGCAGCTGCCTATGCTGTATATAAAAGCTGTGTCTCACAAACCCACTGAGAAAGGAAGCTGCAGCAGGAGAATTGTTATTTACCTTGAGGAAACAATGCCTCCCTGGGTTGCTYAAGGGTTCATTCAGCTTTTGCTCAGCCCTTTGTCCTAGGCTGTGCCTGAAGTCTCAAGCTGGCCCACAAGGAATTCCCTAACAGCTATTATGGTATGTCATTGCAGCTAAATCTCAGGATAATTCTCCAAACAAATGAGACATTTCAAAGGTGTGACTCTGTATCAAAGAGACAGATTCTAATACAGTAGCAGTAAATGTCTAATTCCTTTTGTGCAAAGTTTCCAAAAACGGTTTTATTTTATGGTCCAGCTTTTCATCTCCAYCATATCAATCTCTAGGCGTGAAAAAAACAAATCCAAAATGTCTCCTAAAATGACAGCCTGCCTGCCCCTGACCGTGGAGCTTCTGAAATCATGCTGAGCATCTCATTAAAGGACTCTCAATTATGGTTGGCTTTCTGCCTGAAATTTGCATGTGAAGGGTGATTGCTAGCCTCAAGGAACTACTTTTTTCTTTTACCTTGAAAAATGACAACTTCTGAAGAGAGAAATTTGCAAACTGTCCATGTTTATAGTTGGCCAAAGTCTTCTCTTTAGTGTTCCAGTCTAATATCTAGAGGAGTACTTATAGCCAGAGGATGAGAGAGGGGAATGTAGGAGAAAGTAATCCCACTGCCCATGGGGCTGAAAACGGATCATTGCAATCATTCTTACTAACTTGGCCCCAGGCTTCTTCTCCAGCAAAGGAAAGAGCTAAATTCACCAGATGCCTTCCAAAATGCAAAAAAAAAAAAAGAGTCACCTCACAGCAAAATGTTATAATTTCTTCGGATCAGCAGTCCCAAACTACTCACCCTTCTCACAGAAAGCAGCAGGCTTCTGCTGAGTGCAGAACAGGATTTGTCGACTCCTGTTGGCAAACACGAGTGGGGTGCAGGGATTCTGCAGTACTTATGTCGACGTGCCTGCTGATTTCACTGGTATCTCTCACAGGAGGAAGGTAAACATTGACTCAGATTGCAATCTTCCCTGTATTTTTCACATTGCTCTTCTGCAGAAGGAGAAAATATCTTCATTTCAAAATTTTATTCATCTTTTTCTTTCATTATATTACAGCAACACATCTTGTTACAAGCGCGATCTCATGTGAAGGAACAAATCATAACAGACTACAGTTACTATTCCTCTTAGTAAAAAGAAATTGCTACAGCGTCAGATGTCTTTCTAGTAAAACAGTTGCACTAGTGCATCTGGCAGGAGAATATGCAGAGAATGTTAGCAGGTACACGTTTTTTCCTCTGTTCATGCACAGGAAGAGTATTAATTCATTGTAAAATGGATAAAAGGTATAGTCTTGAAAATTAACAGTGATTTAATGGAAAAGAAAATGGTCGGACCACTATTTAATATTAGTACTACATTAATGTTGTATCGATGCTAAACAGTGTAAACGTTATACCACATCAAAAGAGAAGTAAGGAATTGCCTTTTTTTATTTGCTTTTACCAGCACCCTTTCCATGGTAAACACTAAAATTTAAATCACATACATGAATTGCAACGAGAATGTAAAACTAGATTTGCAGATACTACAGCTGCATTAAGCATTAAAATAAAACTAATTTACTGTCAGTAGAAATATTTTTAACATTGAAAATAATTTTAATTTTAAAAATACTTACACTTTAAAGTTCAATGAATTAAAGCTGAGACATCTAAATGAAAACTGAATTGTTTCACATATTTTTGACTTAAAATACACTATATTTGTTGCAAAAATGTGTATAACAAGACATTGAAACACTCTAAATATTTATTAGATATCTTATGACTTTGTCCTATATAAACTGTGCCCATTTTGTCTCTGGCAATGTAAATGTTTTTTATTCTTCCCATTCAATAAATAAAAATATCCCTTTTCAAGAGAATTAAACTAAGCTGTTTTGAYTGTAACTGAGCATTTAAAAGGATATATTTGACAGTTTTCACACGCTACAAACCACAAACTAGGTTAAGGACAAAACAGTTCATTTAGTGCATTTGCTATGTATCCATCATCCCAGTAATTTAAAAATAAATTTATGAGGTGGTTTTGGTATTGGGTTTTTGGTGTTTGTGGGTTTTTTTGTTTGTTTGGTTTGGTTTTACTCTGAAGTAGTTTAAAACACAGTATATTTGAATATTAAAATCATTTCAAGGAAGATTAATAACATGGAGAAGATGCTTCTTCCTTCGATTTGCAGGAAAATCTATTCCATAAAAACTGATTGCTTTTCTTTTGGAATGCCCTTGATTTTTGGGAGTTTTGTTTGTTTGTTTGTTTGTTTTTTTGTTTGCTTTGTTTTGTTTTGTTTTGTTTTAATGGCTTCTGATAATAATCTGTAAGACATTGTTAGGAAAAAAAATTCACCTCATCAGATATTCTGTGCAGAATGCAAAACCCTCCTGATAAATCAGCTCTATTCTCAAAGTGACAATTCTTACTTTGAGTTCCAGGCTATACTGCAGCTCAATAAATTTGGGGAACAGAAGAAAAAGCAGAAAAATACTCCTGAATGCAAACTCGAGGGGAAAAAAAAAGTTATATATATTCTCTTTGTTGCTTAAGGATGAAGAGTTTTGTTCTAATATTTAGTTTCTTCTACTTTATTTAGTACCTATGTTCTTGCTTCTTCAAGTCCCTAGTAGCTATTGTCATTGACTTTAATGAAACTGGTCTGAATGAAATAAAAAAGACAGAAACCTCTCCTTCTGCTGAGCTCAGGCCAGGCAGCCTGTGACTTCAGCAGATGTTTCTGCTTTAAACTTAAGACAGCTAAAACTTTAGGTACTTGTTTTAACTACTCCTCTGGGTGCAAACGCCACCACAGAATAGCATAGAAATTTGCCACCCGATGCCTACAACAAACTACTGACCTTTGCAGCAATATCACAACAGGRATTTAGGACTACGACCAACCAAACAGGCATGATGCTAATGTCTGATCAATGCCCAAAGAGGGGTCTCTGTCAGGCCAGCTCTGAGAGCTGCCACATGCCTTTGGTCCATGTGGACCACCAAGAGCAGGGGCACCCCCTGTGCACATTGCTTGAGCAACTCAAGTATTTACAGGGTGTCATGGTTTAACCCCAGCCGGCAACTAAGCCCCACACAGCCGCTCATTCACTCTCCCGCGGTGGGATGGGGAAGAGAATCRGAAGGGTAAAAGTGAGAAAACTCGTGGGTTGAGATAAAGACAGTTTAAYMGGKAAAGCAAAASCCGCGCACGCCAGCAAAGCAAAACAAGGAATTCATTCCCTACTTCCCATGGGCAGGCAGGTGTTGAGCCATCTCCAGGAAAGCAGGGCTCCATCACGCGTAACGGTTACTTGGGAAGACAAATGCCATCACTCCAAACGTCCCCTCACTTCCTTCTTCTCACAGCCTTATATGCTGAGCATGACGTCATATAGCATGGAATATCCCMTTGGCCAGCTGGCCTAGCTGTCCCAACCATGCTCCCTCTCAGCCTCTTGTGCGCCTGGCAGAGCCTGGAAAGCTGAAAAGTCCTTGAGTAGTACATTGCCTAGCAACAACTAAAAACATTAGTGTGTTATCAACATTCTTCTTATACTAAATCCAAAACATAGCGCTATACCAACTACTAGAAAGAAAACTAATTCTATCCCAGCCAAAACCAGGACAGTATCCACCCCTTATTCCATACCATTTACRTCATGCTCAGGTCCCACACTAATCAATACATTCTCATTACTCACTATCCCCCTTTTCATCCTTTGATATAATACAGAGATATCATTCCCTTAGTATATGGATAACCCCTGTGAAATGTCTGTAAAATATCCATAAATGTCCACAAAATGTCCACTGAGTTCATTTAGTCCATGTCTTTGGGCYCCATCTGTTATGGTGGTCACTCAGGTCAGAAGAGGTGGTGTGTTGCATGGAGTTATTGGGCACCAAAGCCAGCTCAGATCGGGTCACTGCTGCACTTGCCCTGCTTCTTGTAAGGCTTCTGTTCCAGTGGTTCCAGTGGTTCCTGCTATAGTAATTCCTATAACATGCAACTCAGATAATGGGTTACAACAACTTAAAGGTATTTCCATTACAATCTCCACCCCTGGTCCTTTTGGGMCAGGTTATAGACTTTAACGTTGCAATGAACTCCTCCCCTTGCCCCTGCTCCAGCTTGGACTCATCCACAGCCTGCAGTCCCTTAGGGTTGTACTTGCTCCAAGTGGAGCATTACCTATGAGCCACAGTCTCTCCAGGGGTGTAACTGCTGCGACATAGACTTATCCACAGTCACAGTCGCTTTGAGGTGCACCGGCTCCAGCATGGCCTCACCCACAGCCACAGTCTCTTCAGAAGTAAATCTGCTCCAGCATGGCCTTACCCATGGCTGCAATCCCTCCAGGGGTGTACCTGCTCTGTCGAGGGCTCATCCATGGCCACACGCTTTGAGGTGCTCCAGCATGACCTCATGCACAGCCACAGATGCTTCGAGGTGTACCTTCTCCAGCGTGGACTTATCCTTAGGCCACAATCCCTTCAGAGGTATACCTGCTGCGGCACAGACATAACCACGGCCACAGACGCTTCAAGATGTACCTGCTGCTCGGGTATGGGCTTATCCACGGCCACAGACACCTTGGGGTGTCCTGCTCCCRCGTGGACTCATCCACAGGTCACAGTCTCTACAACTCCAGTTCACACTGGAGTTCCAGCCTGTCCAGTACAGCAGCACAGAAGCAGCAGCGATGCCCTGGCCATCTGCCAGCCCAAGCGCAAGGCCATGGCTGTTATCAAAATGTTCCCAGGCACAGCACAGTAAGATGATAAGCAGTGCAGCAGCACAGCAAGCAGCAAAAGCAAAAAGCAGCCACTAATGAGCACTAGACTCGAATATACAGTAAGGTAAGCAAGCCCCATAGCAAGCACAGGAGCCTGCCAATTAATAGCTAAACAGCAATAAGAGCTATAAATTCCATCTAGCACATTCCAATCAAACCTGTCGTTATCTTGAAGCACGGCATCATGGTCTGGGATGGTCTGTGCTTCTGTCCCTGACTCTACTGCTGACCAGCCAGGGGATCTTTGGCAGTTAATTTTATTCCGCATGTTGAGCACCGTTAGGTGCTTGGGATCAGCAGTTATCAAATGGAGCTGGGTGTTTAAACACCACTGAGGATCTGGGGCTTCATCTCCCTGTGTCTGTGTTGTTCCACCTGTAAAATGGGGAAAATACTTTTTGAGGAAAAACAGCTGCTGTTGACTAAGAGACACAAGAACAGTGAACTACYGTTGCACAATCAAGCTCAAACAGCTGATTTTCCCCCTCTTATCAGTAACAGAAGCTCTTCCCTCTTCTTTCTCATAAAGCTCACAATGCCAGGAGCCCCCTGTGATTTATTTAAAATACGGTTCTTTTGGTTTCATCATTAAGATGAGTACGTATATACCCTTTGTCCTGTTCAGCTCAGTAACATGACAAGACAACCCTTGGCCATTTTTTGTTAGAAATAAATCATTGATCCATTTGATTCTATGATCTCTGAGGGCATAGAGGAATTTTCATTTTTTATTTCATATAAGGAGCAGGATTTGTCTCTAATGATTTCATTGAGAAAGATAGAAGGGGAAAGAAGTAAGGTTTCTGTTTGACAAAGAGCTTACAGACTTGTTTAATTTCAGTGGGATTCCTTTAAAAATCAAAAATATTCATGATGACATTTCTGGTTTGGGTCTGTATTTCAGTTTTTAGGAGGTGAAAGAAAACAGGATCCAATGGGCATACCACCCAGTATAAAARACATTGGATTAAATGCCTAGATTAATTTTTGGTCACCTAGTCTTAAAATTCTCGGTTTTGAGTTAGCACCAACAGGCATGTTTTAGGAAAGATCCCTCATTCATTTTCCTCTTCTCATTTGGTCTTCAGTAGATAGCAAATCCTTTTGGATAACAGCAAGTTCTTGGACGTCATTTAGAACAGTTAAAAACAGGAGGATTCTTCTTATGAAACCTACCAGCACCTGAATGACATACAAAATGCAGAAAATACGTAGTAAATAAAGTTTGAATATTTCCTTAGCAAAAAGAAAGGACAGCAAAGCCCCAAACACATTGTAGGAGCCAATCATATAATTATCACAACAAGTAAATTTTTGGATAGTGAAGCATCCATGATTTGGTTTTAGATTTTGTGCCATCCTTTCGTGTCCTGCTTTTAACCAGGTACGTTTCTTTCCTCCATTCTTCTCCCACTGCCTTGTAATTCAGTGAAAACTTTCATTAAATTGTACTACAAACACAAAAATACCTTTGAAGAGACTTGAAAGAGCAGTTCTTTCTAACAGCAGTAATATCCCCCCAAAAGAAAAAGATGGGTAGGTTAGAGAAAGGGGCCAACCCGAAAGTATGGCCTACAGTCTCTTTTCATTCAACCACAGCATGATTGTACAAAAACAATATAGTCATTTTATCTTTCATAAAAGAGCACCATTCTGGGCTAATTATTTCTCACTAAAGCTTTTTTTAAAAAAAAAATATTATAAAAAAGGGAAGAGGATTTTCCTCTCATTTGTTTCCCAGAGGATTGTTTAGTAGACAGGACCTGACTGAGAAAGGCACTAATTGGGTGGTGATACTTGGCACAACCGTAATCCAGTTCCTATTGAGCCAAGGAACTGGTATGCATTTAAATACAACTGAAAATGAATGTGACTTTACATGAGTTTAGTGATATGATTATTCATATCCTTAGAGTTAGATACATACTTGGTGCTTTCCTGAGTTAAGACATACAAGTCACAAAAATCTGTGATCAGTATTTTTCAATGTACTAATACTTTTTACTGTTTTATTCTGTTGTTAGAGCTTGCTTGCCATTTCCTTCACAGCTGTGAACAAACTGAGCAGCAGCAGCAGCACACAAACAAAGCAGTATCTTGGTAATGCTCTCTGTTCTTAATTGCTGATGGGGAAATGCAGCAACAAGAAGTAGCTACAGACTTTTCTATCAATCAGACTTACACAGGGCAAATATTTCTTGCCAGAGTAGTCTCACAATGGCTGAATGGATAATGAAATACTTAGAGCACCAGCTTTTACTTATTATTTTAACAGTGTTAGTTTGAAGGTTTATGCATAGCAACAGGTAGAACATGACAATATTGTCTTATTTAGAGCTTTGACAGCACAATGTAATCACATCACTTGCATACCAAACTCCAAGCAGTTAAAAGGATCTGCAGTTTTGTTAGGGACAGGACAGAATATGCCAAACAAGACAATATTTGTATTTAAGTGATTCAAACGGATGCTGAATTTTCTAAACTATCCAACAGATCAGTTGCATGAAAGAACAAGGCTAACCTCACATCATGGATTCAGATCGCAAATTCATCAAGATACAATGGGCATAAGTCATATTTAAAATCTCGTACCAGCATACCTATGGTAAATTACAGATAAGATAAACTTCCTTTCATCAGTACTGAGATTATGGAATATGTCTGTGGATGCCTGCAACTGTTTTAAAAAAAAATTTTCAGGTCTAGTTTATGTATTATTTTAGTACCACTGTTGGGTCTTTCTATTCCTTCCCCCCTGCACACTCTCCTTCCTTCTATGAAGAACTGGAAAGAAAATTTCAGTTATTCCTTTAAATCATCTGAATAATAAGTATTTCCCTAGGTAATTAGAAGTTACACAGAAACAGAAACAAAGCAAAAAGTGTATGGGGAGGTGGAGCAAAKGAAGAAGGTATTGCCATAAAAGAACACAGCAGCTTTCATGCAAGGTTTGAATCTTATTTTTTTCAGTTGTTTTAGGATATGATCACTATAAACTTTTTTGCCATATGCACTGTTATTCTTTAAATGTTGAAAACAACTTTTTTGTATTAAACTAATTTTAAGGCACTGCTGAAGGCCTCATACTAGGTATAAACAGTATTATTGAGCACAGTTCTGTGTCTTTCCCATGGTTTTCTAATAATTCTAATAGTTTTAACACGAATAGTGAAATCAAAAAGAATATAAAATTTGTAGAAGAAGCATTCAGTGGATGGATATACTATGGAATGATAGTCCATAGTACGGAATAGTATGGGAAGTATGGAATGATAGTTCACAGTATTAAAAAAAACAAAAAAAACCCCAAAAAAACCCACCCCACCTTTCAAATAAACATTATGTGTCTGTTAATAGTTCAGTTTAACACAGAATTAAAAAAAAAATTAAAAAAAAATCCTCTATTACACATGTCCATTAATTGCAATAGTAATGTCATAGAATTTTGTTTGCTTTCACTATGAGCACCTCTGCAATCTTCCCATGAAGTGGAAGCAAATTTAATTTTACAGTAGAAGAGCTATGGTTACAATTTAAAAATGTTGCTCTGAATATTGGRTAGCCCCACTTGCAAGGCTGGTCTAAATCTTCTTTCCCCAAAATGAGCTTATGTCGTTTTTTCATAAAGTTAGACTCTAGGTTATTTTCACTCAGACTAACATATTTTTTCTTCTAATACTCCAAGATCAGTGGGAATAGAAAAGACAGCATCTAGGGAAAGCAAATTTAACTTCTTTTTCATAACTAATAAACACTAATGACCATTCCCCTTAACAAATCTTCATCTCCATCTGGCTGATCAGGCACTTATCCCCAGCCTGTCTTATCCTATGTTTGAAACTCACCAGTGCCTCTCAGGACCAGCAGCTTTTCCAGCCCGAAATCTTTAAAGGGCTTGTTGGTTCTTAGAAGTTGGTACTGAATTTTCTCTTCTTTTTCTCTTGGTAGTTGCTTCACTACTGGAACCATTACAGCTATGTAGACAGAATCTTAGAGGGGTGCAGAAGAGCCTAAAATTAAGCAAGAATTATGTTTATCCCTGCTTCTAAATTTGCACAATTTTTTTCTTTTCTTTTCCTTTGTCTTGTTAGGCAGCCCCTTCTCAACTTAAATAACTGCAACCTTTGGCTTTCCGTCCTACTTTGATGCCATGGCATGTTTATACAGCTAACCCCTTGAAGARAGCCCCCAAATGGGTATCACAATAAATTTTTTACTCCCTACCAATAATATAGATGTGAACACAGAGGTTGAAAGGCTGTAGTAGACATCTTAGATCTCCCAAAAAGTAAATACTGCAGGTACTGCAAAACAGGTGTTTTGATCAAGAGGAGAAATTTCAGTTCAAAGAATAAGGGCTTCATATCTAGTTTAACTGTGATTGAACAGCTAGCTGGCACTGTTAGAATCAATGGATCTCCTTTTCTTCTTCTTTTTTCCTGTAAAGTGCAACCTGTTTTCCTTGATGGCTCCACCTTCCAGATGAGAAAAAAAATTTTTTTTATTCTGTAAAACTTTTTTTTTTTTTTAAACAAGTGACAGACTTCCACTCTAGTCTCTGTTTTTATTGCCTAGAAAAGCACCTGGATTATTCTGCTTATAGTTATCAGTGTAATCAGATTTATCCTAAACACAGCCTGGGTCACCCCTCAGACCTATCATGAGAACAGAAGTTCCTACAGAAATGTTTCTAGAATATTAAATCCACTTTGACACTTTGTCATAACAAGAGTCAGAAATCAGGCTATGTTTGTTCTGGTTTTTTTCCTAAGGACAAAGGAAAAATTTATCTAGTCACATTCAGACGGGTTAGTAATACCAGTGGAAAGATGTTACTTCTTCTGTCTACTGCACCAGGTTGATCACTTGTGACTGTGTTTATTTTATTTTATTTTATCTTGTTTTATTTTATTTTATTTTATTTTATTTTATTTTATTTTATTTTATTTTATTTTATTTTTATGTGACATATGTAACTTGCCTAAACTGCTGTTCTGTGCTCATAGTGTTTATAATGTGTGAGAGAGTGTTGGGTTTATAATGTCAGCTTTATACCTGACAAACTGCACCTACCACAGGGGTGAAAGCAAAAAGAAATTGCACAAACATATTACTTCTGAAACTATTCTATTGTATCAGTAAGAATCTCCTCCAAACACTTCTTGTGTTACTTTTAGTCACAGGGATAGGAATGCCTTTTTACCCTATTGTTTAGCCCTTATGTTCTCTTTTTTTTAAAGCATGCGGATTTTTTTTGTTAGATGTCTTTATCTAAGTGCATTTAGGAAAGAAGATATACGGGGTCCTCAATCTTGCTCTGTAATTTGAGCTTGTAYATTTTAATTATCAGCTTTGTACCCTAATGCAAAAGTTAAACCCCCAGTTATGCTCAGCTATAAATGTAAATATCTTTCTGGTCTCTGAAGCTTCAATGCCTTCTGCAGGTCACAAGGCTTGGGTTTGGAGTTTAGAGAAAGTGGGGATTGAAAGCTCTGGACAGGTTTTCTGGAGGGCAGGGGAAGACGGGACTCTCAGAAACCTGCAATACCTTTCCTAAGGGTTGCCCCATAAGAGCCTAGTAAAATGCAGAACTTTTACCTGCTTTCCAGGACCCTTCTGGGGAGGATGGAAGAATCTCAGTAAGATTCTAGAAACTAAATGAAGACTGTAAAATAGTCGGCAATCATTGATGACATAATCTGTTGCCCTCTGTAAGCTATTTTTTCCCCTCAGATTTAATGTCTGAGCCTGTCTGTTTAATATCCTAACATATTTTTAGGCCTTCTATGTTTCCAAATTTCCTTCCTAAAGTGTGTGCAAGCTGCTGTAGGCTCACCTGCTTTCAGAAATGTCTGAAGAGGCAAAACCTTTTCACTATTCTCAATCATCAGTTGTAGCCTGTCTTCAAAGCTAATCTTCCTCCCTCTCCTTTTATCAGATTAATCTCTTCTCTTTCTCATTTTCCAAAACTCAGAGTTTTCCTTTAGAGGTAATTCCATCTGAAGTTCATTTTTTTAACTGTCAATCTCATCAGCTGTCATTTGTTATCTCAATCCAAAGCACATGGCTCCTGTACTCATGCAGCCTAGTATTTCTTTCGTTTAGTTACTGGTTTTGATCTCAAATTTAGCATGTACTACTGTTTGAATAGTGCCATTGATTTAGTTTTGCAGAAAAAATGTATTATATGTACAGTGGAAAAACATTTGCTTTGTGAAGACTGGAATCAGGTATGAAACTCTATCTAAAACCCAGGAAGTTTATTCTGCAATATATTAATTTTCACAATATAAGGTGTTAAAATGCTTTATTGGAATACAGAAATGGAATTGTTTTATCTTCCAGTTTTGATGTAGCTTTCTTATACATGAAAATTTACTATGTCTGTGACCCAGAGACAGTAACTAGAAATATTTAAAGTCACTAAATGGGGATTAGAGAAATGGACTGAGGTAGCACAGAAGTACTCTGCACTGCCAGTGGTGCCCCTGCTCAGTGGGAGATAGATCGTTAGCTGCTGTAAATCAGCATAGCTCCAGAAGCCACTGGAGCTGCATCAATTTATGCAAGGCTGAAGTTGCAGCCCTGGAAAACAATAGGCTAGTAAAGATAGAAATAACGGAAAGCACAATTAGCATCTTTTTAAAAAAAGATTGCCTTCTGCTATTTATTATTCTTGTGGCACTGAAGTGAAACAGTAGTAATAGACAGCCAGTCTGAAAAGACAAAAGGCAATTCTGACCAGCAGGAAAAAGGGTCCTGGATGACAGACCCAGAGTCAAAACACAGCCTGACTGTACTGCTTAAAGAGGGTTTTTTTTTTCCATTCATGAGAATGTACACAGTGAATAGCCATAATAACCGGGACACATCAAAGTTAAYCCATCTTCTATAAGAGGAACAGGTATACTGGATCAAGCTATAGCTGTAGTAGCTGTAATTCAGCACGTCTTTGGCTGGTACTCTATATTATGAAATACAAGAAGATCAGGGAATGCTTCCTCTGATTTTGGGGAGTTCTTGGRACAAAAGTTGCATTTACATCTGCAAAAGCCCTGTCAGACATTTCTTCCATTAATTCTTCTGGTTTATTTTTGGCATCGTACTAGACATAGTAACAATAACTTCTGTGGCTGTGTTGGTCTTTCAGTTTTAAAACTCAGTCTTTAAAAACTTAAACTAAGCAAACCCTGTATTTGATCATATAATTTGATAATTTTGACTGAATTCTATGCCATAAAATACATTTTAAAAGTATGTATGATCAGTATTTTAAAGAAAATARCAGTCATTTCTCAAATAAGGAAATTTATCCAACCTCCATCTGCTTCAGTCTGGGAAATTAGTCTTGGGAAATCAGCCTTGGGAAATCAGCAGCATTGAAGAATAGATACCTTGATATGTACCTGTTTATAAACTGTGGTTTCTATGCTACAGCTATTTGTCTACTTCTATAAATTTATGGAGATTTAGTAATCCAAACTCACGGGTAACAGACTTGTTCAAGAACAAATGTTGTTACTGCAGTGCTATACAAACATCTTATTATGTCTCATCTTTGCCACTTATTCCTTCCCCATAAAAAAAAAAAAAGAAAAAAAAAAAAATTCCAAGGCAAAACACTGCCTCAGGTGATGTTTAAAGTCAGGTTTTGTCACAAATTCTGTAAGAATGTTTCAAGTTGCCACAAAATGCAACAGGCTATGATAATTTCCTATACCAGTCAGTTAACAGTTACTGCTGCTGTTAGAAACATCTTTCAACTCCTTTTTCTTCCTGATTCTAACTACAGTGAACAAATCTTTGGCTAAAACTCTAGCTCAATACTGGCATAGAAACTGGAGATTGATATTTTCTACATCTCAAGGTCATCTTCACATTATTTAAAACAATGTACTGCATTGCACTGTCAATCCCTTCCCTTATTAATTTCGTACATTTTCATACTATTTCAAAGTGAATGTATCAGTTAATAGCATTCTGGGTAGATCTGAATAATGCAGAGCCTTATTTTTCAGCACTGTTTTTAAGGAAGGTGCACTCAGAGGTCCCCAGCTTTAGCACCAGAATTACTAGTTCCACACTCAAAAGTCACTTCCACAGAAGGTGAAAACTACCTAGAAGGAAAAGCAAAGTTATTTAAAACAGATGTGAGCATCGTTTCTTACTTTACTTATCACAAACAGGTAATTTTATGAATATTACTTSACAAAAATACTTAAGTTGATGAATACCATGCAAGCTAGAAGACATAATTTGTCTTTGTTCACCAAATTCAGCTATTAGTAATGTGCAACATTCATTTCTGTGAATTTGTCTATCACTACTTTGTGAATCAGAATTATTCAAATACAGACCAAGAGGTATATATCATGCACAAATTTGGCTTCCCATCTGTCTCCTAAAATCTGCTCTGTCCAGCATATTTGCAACTGTTATTCTGGCTTCATCTTTTGTCGGTATTGAGTTTGTTCTCAAGCAATGATGTCCTTAAGGCTAAGTAATTTTCAAAACTGGGCTTTAAATTGAGGATAGTCTTTGCTTATATTGTGAAACTATTGTGAATGCTGTTGTTCATAAGACCTTTATTCTATGTCAAATCTGAAATATACCAGGCCAATAGTATTAAAAAACTAAAATACTTGATTTCCCCAAGACACACTGRAATGGATAAAGAACATTACTTTCTGTTTCACTGCACTTCTGGTTCAGGGCTATTAGCTCAGGTTTGCACAAGGAGTTTATTYTACATTACTAACTTCAATAGCTCTGCTATGTATCACTATATAGTGGAAAAATACCTGAAACTTCTGGTAGAAAATACCACATCACTCATCTTTCTAGTGCTTAGAAATTGAATTATTCACTGGAAAATAATCACATTGCTATCTCTTTTAAAGCACACCTTTTTCTGTTGTTCCCTACACTCTTACGGTCATTCTGCAAAGTCTCTTTTGTATATATCTGATGAACAGTTGAAAGTCGTGCTGCTAAATACTGTTTTGTCCCAATAAGCCTTCCATTGCTCAGTAAAGCTTTTGTTTTAAGAATCAGGATTTGTTCTTATAGGTAGCTCGTTACCGTATTATAGTCAAGCCATTACCAGGCTTCTGTCCTCTGTTTTTCTTTAGAATTATTTTCTTCGTGGTACTTTTCCGCTCTTACACCCCATACTTTGGACTATGATTCACAAATAAAAGTAAAACTAATTACCATCAAGTCCTCTTTTAGCCGGGTTTCCAAAATCTAACTGGTGTTAGAATCAGGGATATTCACATATTTCAATTTCAAAATCCTGCTCAGTGGTATGCACGGATTTTGGAATCCTGCTCCTGGGTCCTCTCTGAGGAGCCTCTCTCAAACCCTGGCTGTCAGCACTGGTAATGGATAAGATCCTGGTGCTCTGTATCGGTGGTATATAAATAAATACATATTTATAACATATTACAACTATGAAGCATCATATATAGAAAATATAATTATATTATAGATATTATATACTTCTTTTATTTTCTTTTCCTTTCTTTTCTTTTTACTGAGGCGAAGGGCTCTGAAGGGGAGGATCACGCTGGGGGACTCTCCCTAAGGCRGCCAAAGGCGCGAAGGCAAACGCGCAGGGAGAGAGAGGGAGCCCCCGCCCCGCCCCCCCCGAGCCGGAGGCGCGAGCTCCTGACGGGCGGTGGCTCTGGCCCGGCGCGGGYGGGGCCAAGGGTGACGGTGGCAGCTTAAAACCCAGTGTGCCACCATTTCGGCAAAGCCACCGAGACGAAGGACTCCGGAGCGGAGGGTCGCCCGCCCAGAAGGGGACCTAGCCATGGTTCCCTCCCGGGCGAAGGCCATGGCCAGGAGGAGTGTGGCGACCCAGCCGCAGCCCCCACACAAACACGCAGCTGTCCAGGTCTCCGGCTGCAGGGAATGCCTGAGCCTGTCACTGGTGCCGGAGGGCGGCGGAGGCAGCACCTGTGCGCGGTGTGGCCGGGTGGGTGATCTGCTCAGCCTGGTGGCAGAGCTGGAAGATGGAGTGGAAAGGTTAAGGAGTATCAGGGAGTGTGAGAGGGAGATAGATCAGTGGAGCCACACGCTGCCATCCCTGAGGCAAAGGCAGCAGGTGGAGGCTCCGCAAGAAGCAGAGGATCCCCTTCCCTCTTGCCAGCAGGCAGAAGGAGGGGACCTAAGAGATGGGGGGGAATGGAAATGGGCCCCTGCTCGGGGCGCCAGGCGAGTCTCCTCCCGGCCTCCCTCACCTTCCCAGTTGCCCTTCAGACCAGTTATCCTCAGGGTATTCAGCCCCCTGAGCTGGAAGACAGGGACGAAAAGCAAAATATGCCCCCCATAATCCAAGAGAAAGCGGTTAACGACCTGCTATGCCACCTGGACACTCACAAGTCTATGGGGCTGGATGGGATCCACCCGAGAGTACTGAGGGAGCTGGCGGAGGAGCTTGCCRAGTGCTCTCCATCATTTATCAGCGGTCCTGGTTAACAAGGGAGGTCCCTGACGATGGGAGGCTTGCCAATGKCACGCCCATCTCCCGGAGGGAGGATCCGGGGAACTACAGGCCTGTCAGCCTTATCTGCGTCCCAGGGAAGATTATGGACCAGTTCATCTTGAGGGCGCTCACAAGGCAGGTACAGGACAACCAGGAGATCGGGCCCAGCCAGCATGGGTTCATGAAGGGCAGGTCCTGCTTGACCAGCCTGATCTTCTATGACCAGGTGACCCGCCTAGTGGATGAGGGGAAGGCTGTGGRTGTGGTCTRYCTGGACTTCAGTAAAGCCTTTGACACTGTCTCCCACAGCATTCTCCTGGAGAAGCTGGCGGCTCATGGCTTGGACGGGTGTACTCTTCACTGGGTAAAAAACTGGCTG